>JARHVA010006282.1:837500-953964 GCA_037957365.1 Torreya grandis
GTGGATTAGTGTCAACTCACACACTAATGTACCCTAAACTATATGTTCTAGTGTCCTCATCTTCTTATTTATAGAAACATATAATGATGCTTAACTCTAATAATCTATAGTGACCAAATATAATCATGGTTACCTACATATAGAAGTATAAAAATAGAAAAAACATATCTACATGTCTGGAAGTGTGTATCAGGCCCTACACATAATTCCATTTATACTTTGATTCATCTAAATTCCAATAATAATATTTTTTTATTCATTACTTTGGGTTGTGACATAATCACTCTCATTGACATTTACCAAATTACAAGCTTTCTTATAACTAGTTAGTATTGGAGTTGTTGCCAAAATTTAGATAATGTGAATGCAATGGAGGCGTGATCACATGAGATGAAGCAAGTGCACATCACATAGATGCTAAAGCCATTTGAAATTATACAAGAAGATAAATTGCACAAGACAAAATGGAGAAAACCAAAATCTGATTAACATGAGATGGCCAAAGTGAAGAATACATATAGGAGAGAACGTAAGTAACTCCTCCACAAAAGGTGGCCAAGCACCCCAAGAATAGACTGTAACTCCTCTATGAAAGATGGTGACAAGGTGCTAAGAATAGATAAGTAATTCCCATCAAGGGAGTTACTTATGAGATTCTTATGACACCCATGACACATCTATGACACACATCTCCACATAAGCTAGCCTATCCCACAAATTTAGGAAAACTCCATGTATGCACAAGAAATACAATTTCCCTAATTAAAAAATAGGAAAAAATAAAAACCTACACTAATACCCCTCCATAAGCGCAACTTAGGTGGGCAGTGTGGAAATATAAAATGGGTCCCGACAACTAGGCTTGATGAGGTACCCATGTACAAATGCAATCTCCCATAAGATAGAGAAAAGGAGAAAACCCGAAGGAAAAAACTCCCCCCCCCCAAAAGAGAGACATAAAAGAAAGAAGAGGCTAGTGGGCCCCCCTGAAGATGATGCTACTGTAGATGTAGACCACACCCCAAGAAGAGCTCATAGATGAATGAACTTGCTCTCAGCGAAAGGTTTGGTGAAGATGTCTGCAACCTGCTTCGAAGACTGGAAAAATATCAAATCAATGACCTGACTATGAATAAGCTCTCAAATGAAATGCATGTGAATCTCTATGTGCTTGGTCCACTGGTGCTGAACTAGATTCTTGCAAATCTGAATGGTACTCTAGTTGTCACAATAAATGATGGTGGGCTGCCTGATAGGAATTCCAAACTGAGAAAGAATCCCCTAAAGCCAAATAGCCTCAGTAGCTACATTAACAACTCTCCTGTACTCTGCCTCTGTGGATGATATAGCAATAGCATTCTGCTTCTTGTTAGACCAACTGATAAGACCAGAACCTAGATAGAAATTGTAACCAGAAGTGAACTTGCGAGTCTGTGAATCACCAGCCCAGTCTGAATCTATATATCCAACCAAGTCAACCTCTATGCCAAATTTGTAATGAATCCCATATCTATGTGAACCTTGTATGTAATGCAAGATCCTCTTAACTACTTTCCAATGCAGCTCATGAGGTTCCTACATGAATCTGGAGACAAGTCCCATTGTATATGATATGTCGGGCCTGGTCTGAGTCAAGTAGATGAGACTACCAATAAGTTATCGATACTGAGTGGCATCAACCAATGGTGAAGAATAATCAACCTCAAGCTTGACTCCTGATAGAAAGGTAGTCAGAGATGGCTTGCAATCAGCCATGTAAAATCGAGCCAATAAGTCAAGAGCATACTTAGGTTGTGCAAGAGAAATCCCTAAATTTGACTGTGAGATCTCAATGCCTAGGAAGTAGTGCAACAAACCCAAGTTTGTCATGTCAAATCTATCTTGGAGAGATGCCTTCACTACTGCAATAGCCAATGAAGAACTCCTGATGATCAAAAGTTCATCAACATATAGAACCAAAATCAGGGGTGAATCATCCTGCCATAAGAAGTAGACATTGGGATCATAATGGCACCTAGTGAAACCTGCTGTGAGAAGGAAGGAATCCATTTTGGCATACCAAGCCTGAGGGGCCTATTTGAGGCCATAGATGGATTTCTTAAGTCTACATACTAAGGAAGAATCCTGAACAAATCTTGGTAGCTGCTCCATGTAGATCTCCTCCTCTAGGTCTCCGTGAAGAAAGGCACTCTTCACATCCATTTGGTGCACATCTCAACCATGTGTTGTGGCAATAGCCAAGGTGAGTCGGATAGAAGTCATCTTTGCAATGGGTGCAAAGGTCTCTGAGTAGTCAATGCCTGCCACCTATGAGAAATCCTTAGTGACCAATCGCGCCTTGTACTTATCAATCGACCCATCTGCTACAAACTTGGTTTGATATATCCACCTACATCGAACCATATTTCTTCCCTTAGGAAGTGAAGTCAAATCCCAAGTGTGATTTTTGACTAAGGAAGAATATTCTTCCTCCATAGCACTATCCCACTCAGGTACCCCAGATGCCTCTTGAAAAGTCTATGGATCCAAAACTGAAGCAAAGAAGGCATGTGGATCTCTCTGAAAATCCCCCCTAGTACGTTTGTCATCTATGAGATCTCCTGCACAAGTGCCAACACTCTCAAGTGTTTGTCTAGCCCAAAGTGGCCCAGAAGTGGGCAAGTCAAGTGCTAACACCTCATCCTCTGACTGACTAGAAATGGATGACCCTGCATCACTATCCTCACTGTCTGAACTCGAAGAAGAAGAAGATGTCTCTGGCTCAAGAACATGTTGTGGCTAATCTAAATCTGATGAGGAATCATCATGAAGAAGTAGATCCAATGAGGGAGAAGAAGTGTCAAGTGTTGAGTCGCTAGGACTCTCCTAAAAATGGACACTTCTTTCGATGAACAACTCATGAGTGACAGGATCTAGAAGTTGATACCCCTTAATACCATCTAGATATCCTACAAAGATGCAAGGCTTAGACTGATGTTCCATAGCTTTACGTTTCTTATTCAAAATGCAGGCCATGGCTGGGGATCCGAAAACTCTAAGGTGCTCAACATCAGGTTTCCTTTTATGCCAAGCTTCAAAGGGTGTTATCCCTTTCAAAGCTTTGTGAGGAACCCTATTTTGAATGTAGTAAGCACAATTGATGGCTTCAGCCTAGTACCATGGTGCTAAGGATTTGGAGTGAATCATATAGCTACCCATCTCTTTCAAGAACCTATTTTTGCATTCTGAAACCCCATTTTGTGAAGGACTGTAAGTGACTGTGCACTGCAAATCAATCCCCTCTGTGGTGCAAAAATGCTCAAACCTGATGCTGACATACTCCCCTCCATTATGAGTTCGAAAAACCTTGATGGATTTCTCACTATGTTTCTCAACAAGAGCCTTGAAGTCTAAAAAATTTTCAAACACTTCAAAATTTTGTTTGAGAAAATATATCCAAGTGTACCTAGAGAAATCATCAATGAAAGTGAGGATGTACTTGGCCCTTGTGAAAGATGCTTTGGGAAAGGGTCCCGATACATCACTGTGGACTAACTCCAAAGGTTGTGAAGCCCTCCAAAATTTGCCTTTGTCAAATTTTTCTTTAGGATGCTTCCCAAGGGATCACCCCTCGCAAAGTCCTTTTGAGAATTGGACACGAGGCAAGCCAATGACCATGTCATGTTTGCAGAGTTGCTCAAGGTAGCGGTAGTTAAGGTGGCCAAACCGCTCATGCCACAATTTGCTAACTTCATCTGAATGAGTCAGCAATGATATTGGAGAAGAATTTGGTACAAAATGTGAAAAGGTGTATAACTTGGCTTGGTGATCTGCCCTACCCACTGCCACTGTAGTATCACTATGCAATTCCCTGATAGCCACTAAATCTGGTGAAAACTCAACTCTCATGCCCTGACCAATGTGAGTGATTTGGTACACTGATAGGAGATTGGTTGAAAGAGAAGGAACACTTAGAACATTATTGAATATCCCTCCTTCCATTTCAACTGACCCTCTCCCTGCAACAAAAACTGATGTGTCATCACCCAAACTAATTGAAGTCATGCTACAAGGCTCTAAAAATGAAAACTCAACTAGGAAAGAGCCCATGTGGTGAGAAGCACTCAAGTCAATGACCCATGAAGATGTAGAATCTATTGTAGCTACAAGAGCCTTGCCCTTTTCTTTCTCTTTACCCTTGCCTTTTGCCTTGGTAGAATCTTGGGTAGATGAATTCTGCTTGATGGACTTAGGAACACCTATGTTGTTCTTCTCTAGAAGATGAGTTAGGTGATCTATTTATTTCTTCATGCATTTGTGTTCATCATGCCCTATCTTTTTACAATAGGCACACTTAACCTTCTCCTTCTTAGGTTTAGCATTGGAAGAGGAAGTCTCAGTGTTGTTTTTGGCAGGATTGTTGTTTTTTTTCTTCTCCTAGTCCTTGTTCTTTTTTTTCTTCTCCTTTGTTGAAGTCTTATCCTTACCATTTCTAGCTATCAAAGCTTGGGGTTGAGTAGACTTCATTGTGCCCATTTGAATTAGCTTATCTTGCTCCCTAGTCAAGTCAGTAACGAATGAATTCAAAGAAGGCATTTTTCATGTAGTGCCAAGGGCACTTTTTGTGGCATGAAAAGTGGAGACAAAGACTGAATAGCTTAGACCTAACTTTGCGAGAATAGAAAGGATGAGTTGATCATCTTTCTTCTCTATCCTGCATTATTTCAATTGCAATCTAAGGGCCTTAAACTTAGTGAAGAAGTCTTGTAGGGTGTCAAAGTTGCTAGGACTTAGACTTATGAGTTCATTTTTGAGCTCATGACCTCTCATCTCATCAAGCTTCCCAAATAAGTTTTCTAAAGTGCCCCATATTTCTTTGAGATTTTTAGAGTTCTCTAAATGGAAGATAAGTTTTGGAGACACTGACAAGCTCAGTAGTCCATAGGCTTCATCACTACGATTGTACCACTTGACCTTTTCAGCATCAGTGTTGGGTTTTACTTCAGTACCCATGGTGATCTTATACAACCCTTTGCTTCTAAGAATGATTGACATTTTAACCTTCCATTCATGATAGTTGAAGGGTGTTAGGGGTTTAAGTTGAAAATAATCCATTTTAAGCTGAATTTAGGTGAAGTTGTGTTGATTACAAGTTGTGAAATTATGCAGAAAGGAGAATGAAAGCAAAGATATGAAAGTTGTGAAAAGCAATCACACCCCCAAAAAAATGTTGAGCCCCCCCAAAATATGCAAGTGCACACTCAAAATATTTTAGGCTCAGTCGATAATGCGTCTTAGAGCAATTAGTGCAAGACTTAAAGCAAACAGGACGTCAGACTCAGCCGAAATTGTGTCTCAGGAGACCCAAATTTTAGGCACTTTATAAACTAGTGCATTTTTGACAAATAACAAGCCTACATTGTGGAAAATTAAATTACAAACACTTTTGCAAAAAATGGCACCCAAATCTAAGCTTCCATTTGCAAGAAATTAAAGGTTCAATTTTCCTGTAAATTAGTGTTTTTGCAAAAAAAGCACTAAAACATTAAAAAATACCTGTTATGAGAGAGAAAGTGGCCTTCCAACCACTCATTGGATTCGACACGAAACGAGAAATCCAAATGAGGTTTGTGTGAGGGGAAATTGGCCTCCTGCCAACCCGGGCCTCACCCTTCATCTTCGTAGGTTGAAGATACAAGTTTTAAATGTAAACCCCCAAATTATCAAACTGTCTAAAAAACTAAATATTTAGTCAAATTGACTGATTTTTTTTACAAGTCAATTTTTAACTAAAAAAATAAAGCAAAGGACAATTTGATGGATGCCAAGTGTCTAAGGGCCCACATGGGACACAAAGCAAGGAAGGGCACCAAAAAAACATAGTCCAGATTTTGCTTGTAGAAAAAAACAAAAGAAATAAACTGCACCCTGCT
Organism: Torreya grandis; assembly: GCA_037957365.1. NCBI lineage: Eukaryota > Viridiplantae > Streptophyta > Pinopsida > Cupressales > Taxaceae > Torreya > Torreya grandis. Next base: position 843,413 of record JARHVA010006282.1, read on the forward strand.
GGATGCCGTATGGCCTGATGGCATGGCTGGAAGGACTATTGGAAGGACTGTGGCATGGCATAAGGATAACATCAGAAGTATTTAGTTGTGCCTAGACTGACTGCGCCTGGAAGGATATTGCGCCTAGACTAATTGCTGGGTGTATTAAGGAGAGGGGAACATGTTATTCCTAGATCTAGAAGCTATTGGCTTAGACCTACATGATTTTTTTATCATGTGGCTCATATAGGGACCATTTTAATCAACCACCTAATAGTTGTTATGGGCTGAATATATGAGTGGATCATCCCTTATCAAATGGGGGTGATGATTGGAACACCCAGGGAAAATAATGTTACTAGATGAATGGATGTGGTACCATTCCATGCTTTGCCTCAAGCAATGGAGACTTTGACAACAACCAACATGATTAACCTATGCTACCATGACATGGTTGGGAAATAATCCAATGATGGGGATTATATTAGAGCACATATAATGGCCACTCAAGTTTAGGAAAATATTTCATAGGTTTAAGTACACATTGTAGATTGGGCACCACAATAATTAGGCATGCCCAATGGAAATAACCTTAACATACCTGGGGTCATCGACAAGGGCATATGGGAGGTGAGAGATACCATATTAGGATGATTGTCATGGAACCTACTTTTGATAAGGGTGCCCATCCATGAGTGGCACAAGGACCTCTCCCAAAACCAACTAAGGGAAGAGGAAGACAAGGTGTAGTAGGGAAATAATAGATAGGTCCACCACCACCACCGTATCATAGCCTTACTCAAGAAGACCTTGCATAATAATAGCATCCAAGAGGTGGAGACAATGTGTATCTAGAGCACATTGAGCTAGAAGAGTATTTGGACATTGACAAGGAGGAGGACATAGGTGATGATTCTATCCCTTGTTGGTGAGAGGGGAATCTAGGTAAAATGTTTATTTGCATATTTTCATTTACCTTTGCACTTCATTTCATAGTTTAGATGTTCAACTGATTTTACATGTTTTAGATTTTTATATCAACTGGATCCAATGTTGATCTTGCATTATGTGATTATAGATACTATGAGTGGGTGGAAGAGAATGATTAAGGACACCTTGATCATCCTTTTCTAGTTGAGCAAAGGCTTGACTAGAGACTAATTTTTTATAGATATTATACTTCTCATAGGGACTAACCAACAGACATATGTATTTTCCCCAACATACCATGGATACATAATGGTGAAAATGTTGAGGATAGAGAACAATACCTTGTTGGCCAAAGTGAGGAGAGCAAAATCCCTAGCATACATGATGGTGGGCAGAGGAGGAGGAAGATCCTCCAGTCATAAGATAGGGGATAACTTCAGAGGGAGGTGATATTAAGGACCACCATACTATCCTTTAGATTGGAAAGGGTGAGTTAGCCTCCAAGGGAAGCACTAGCTAGAGACACCACCAGAGCGATAGCCCCTGACATTCCTATGCATCAATACCTTCTCATATGAGGAGGGGCTCTTGAGTCTTGTTATAGATGTTTTTGCTATACCATTGTATATGTTGATTCTTTTTGAGATCATTTGAGTCAAATTGGCCCTCCACATAGGTGATTGTATTGGACATAATTTTAATACAAACTTGATAGTTATTATGATATATACATAGAGATGTTTTGACTTATCTTAGTGACTTGGCATTCATGTGATGTGGATTTAAATTCCATGATTTTATTTTTAGTTTATACACTCTAGATGACTAGGCCTATGATGATGTATCATGTATCTCTTTGCTTTCAATATAATGTTATAATGCTTATGTATATCAGAATAAAATGTATGAAAATGATGTAATGATTTAGAACATGTATGAAATCATTAATGTGCTAACAATTGTTTTGCAGGTGATGACCCATTTGTTTTATTTACACAACATATGACTTTTAATTTGTATCAAGAGATGAAAATGAAAATAGGATAAATGTGAGATGATGAAAAACATAGATCAAAATTTCATAGGAAAAAATAAGATGACCTAATCCACATGATCAAATGGGAAAATGCACTTTATAAACTTACAAAATACTAATTTTATTAGTTTCATATATATATAATTAATCCTAAAAAAATTGGTAAATGGTAAAAGGTTGCCATTTTAAACATAGGATTGTAAGCAAGATTTATGAAGAAATTTATATTTGGACACTTTTTGATTTGAAAATGCTTCTACACCTGGATTTTATCTTCTAGTTGTGAACCCCTAAACCTAACCTCATATGAGTAAGAAGACACATGGGCTCATCACCAAAGGATAGATGTAGGTGATTAAGGGAACCTCTCCCTAATTTTAACCTAATGCAACCAGTAAGATGTGAGGGATCTCCACCAAAGGTTATCAAAGGATGAGAAATGGAAAATTTTAATTTTTTTTCATTTGTATAAGATTTTCATTTTTGTAAGAGTGTCTATTTTTTCTATTTGTAAGGCCTCTACCCCTATATATTAGTCCCATAAAACTAGTAAGATGCAAGGGCTCATAATAGAAGATCAAGATAGGTAGCGAGTAAATTTTACGTGTTTTTTAGAATGCTAATGTTCTGATTTAGAAGTCATCATAAGAGGAGACTCTACCAAAGACAAGCTTCTAGATTAGATTGTAGGCTAGCATTTTCTAAGTTTTACAAGGAGTTATAGGGAAAAGAGGTGTACTCTACTTGTAATAAAAAAGGTAATAACCAATGTAATATTGATTTTGAGAATGTTTTATATGGGATAATCAAGTAATCTGAGAATGGAATGATGTGACATGTTACATTCTAAAAGTTTTACACTGTGAAAACTAACAATCAAATAATCACCAAACAATGCATTTTATATGTAAATGAACCTAAAAATTATGAAAATGAGAGTAGTGCGATATATATATATATAACTTGTAATAAAAAAGGTAATAACCAATGTAATATTGATTTTGAGAATGTTTTATATGGGATAATCAAGTAATTTGAGAATGGAATGATGTGACATGTTACATTCTAAAAGTTTTACACTGTGAAAACTAACAATCAAATAATCACCAAACAATGCATTTTATATGTAAATGAACCTAAAAATTATGAAAATGAGAGTAGTGTGATATATATATATATATATATGCAAAGAGTTTATAGACTCATTGAAATCCTTCCCCTCTAGAGCACATAACCAATAGGCTCAGTTGTTGAAGTCTTCTATCACTAGGTAGGGGCATAACTAGTTGGGTCTAAACTTAAAACCTTCTCCTTTATTTTTTTTGATTCAACTATTGAATATAAGAACAAGGTATCCCACATGAATTGGGTTTTCATAGATGTTTTTTTATATTGTCTACCCATAAGATCGATGTAATAAATATGATTATTCACAAAAATGATCTAACATTTGTCTAAAGTTTTTAATTTGGCTAGTCATGCCTCCCTGTACTCCTCATGGTCAAGGAGACCCTAAAGGGAAATATTAAGGTTGGGTATCTCTACCTCTAAGGGTAGTATAGATTTAGATCCAAACACAAGTGAGTATAAATTTTACCCTATAGGTATCTTAATAGTTGTTTTGTAAGCCTATAATGCTAGATAGAGCCATAAGTGCCAATCTTATTTAGAATATATAACATTTTTTACTAATATTCACTTTAGGGTTTTGTTAATGGCCTTGGCTTGTGGGTAATACAAATAATCTAAGTGGTGTGATATAGAATTTTTTTACATAGCTCTCAAATATCAGGTTTTTTGAAAGGGGACATGTTGTCAATAATGATGACCTATGGGCCCCCAAAATGAAAAATGATTTGGTTCAAGATAAAATTTGTGATGCCTAAACCTGTGATAATTGTTAATAACATAACCTTCATCCATGTACTAAGATATTTCGTGGCTATGGTAATTAAATGATGACCATTGATATGACCTTGATATTCAATATATGCAGAAATACCCTTAAGGTAGGGAAACACCATATAATACTCCTTTAGGAAGGAATAACTCCATAATGTCTCTTCGAGGGGACAACCTTCAATATCCTCTTATAATAGAATACTCAATGCTTACTTTCCATCTTTACCATGATACTCATCTCCTATATATATATATATATATATATATATATATATATATATATATATATATATATATATATACATTTATCTAACCCATGGATGGGTAACCTCCTAATCCAATGTAGAATGACAATTACCCAATGTACTACTTCCATAAGTTACTATATTATCTTAATATAGTGTAACCATATAACTAAGGGGATGTGTGCCACATGTCAGCATCTCCATCAACCCATATACATCAATATATCATATCCCTAGGTACATAGCATTCCTTCCCTCCTTGACATGTTTCGTCCCCGAAACATAGGAAGAAACCAAATAATGAGTGTGCTTCAAATCATTACACACTTGTCTCCAATATTGATCATCTAGCCATCCATATGTGATCTTGGTAGGTGATAGCTCTCCAAGCTTGTTTCCAAATTTTATTATGCTCCTCTAATTTCGTTCATGATCATAATTATACTGCTTTGGTGTCCAAGCATAATTATTCCTCTTTTTATTTCATGTTCCATATTCCGCTGCACTACTCTGATTCCAACCATGACCATAGTAGGTATTCTTCCATGCATAGTCATAGTGTTTTCCCCATTCATTCCATGTGCCATAGTATTTTTTGTTTGGATTCCATGCATATCCATAATGATTGGAAATTTTATTTGCTGTATAGACAAAATGATTGTTGTTATGAAACTTCCTCACTTGGTTCCATGATTGTTTCCTCTCATGATGATGTGGGTGTCTATATACCTCAACCTTTTCCAATAATTTGACCTTATCCACCTTTGCTTCTACCTCTTCCACCTTTTCCTTCTTTGTCTCTTGAGTAGATGAATTGTTCATTTGTAGTGTGTCTTTATCTATATCATCTGAATCTTCATCATGTACCTAGGGATATGATATATTGATGTATATGGGTTGATGGATATGCTGACATGTGGCACACATCCCCTGAAAATATTTGCAACTCCATGATCCACAAAAAAAATTAAGGTTCATGAAACCCTAAAATGTCAAAATTGATCCATAAAATCGCAAAAAATCACTCAAAACAGCTCCAAAAATTCTGAAATTTTGACTGCACTTGTCTTAAATCTGATTACATCTCTAGTAAAAATTTAAAATAAAAATTCCCTATATTTTGGAAGATATATCAAAATTATTATAAACACTAAAATAGAAATAACTCCCTCAAAACAAATCAAAAAATTCTAAAATTTTTACTACGATTCTCTTATATTTTCTTACATCTCCATTAAAAATTTTGAATAAAAATTCCCTATATTTCAAAATATATAGTGAAATTAGGGTTTCGTTCCACGTAAATTGCCCAAATCAAAGCTCTGATACCACTTGATATGACCTTGATATTCAATATATGCAGAAATACCCTTAAGGTAGGGAAACACCATATAATACTCCTTTAGGAAGGAATAACTCCATAATGTCTCTTCGAGGGGACAACCTCTAATATCATCTTATAATAGAATACTCAATGCTTACTTGCCATCTTTTCCATGATACTCATCTCATATATATATATATATATATATATATATATATATATATATATATATATATCTAACCCATGGATGGGTAACCTCCTAATCCAATGTAGGCCGACCATTACCCAATGTACTACTTCCATAAGTTACTCTATTATCTTAATATAGTGTACCCATATAACTAAGGGGATGTGTGCCACATGTCAGCATCTCCATCAACCCATATACATCAATATATCATATCCTGAGGTACATAACAACCATCCTAAGAAGATTGAGAGAAATTACCTACTAAATCTAAATCCTAGGTGGAGAAAGGCCATGGGGTGACTATGGGTTATAATGCCCTAGTGGGACTATGAATATCGAATGAAAAATGTTGAATTTATCACATTTTTTCTCATAATAGATGATGTTATGTCTAAATTGGGATAGAAATATCCCATCTTATGGATTTTATGAGCAGTCACATGGCCACTAAATTGCCCATCATAAATGCCACTATGATAATGAAAAAAGACACTTTTCGACTCTTCTTAACCAACACACCAGAGTAACATGCCATCAAAGTCTTTGTGATAAAGGACCACATCTAGAATAATTTACTTGGATGCAATGATACAAAGGCATCATTTCTACTATGAGTTGTCACCTTTGAGGTAAGTGCAGTTGATTAGGTAATTGATGATATCCATGTACCAAGGAGAAGAGCTAATAGTAAGTTTTTTTATGTAGTAGATAAATTCACTAGGAAAGTTAGTATCAATAACGTTATTAACTTCCAAGGGAGAATCATCCAACCAATATAGAATAATATGTCCCTTAATATATTTTTGGTTGACATAATTTAAATCAAATTCACTTACGAGTGTGATGAAACACCTAAATTTCCTAGTGAGACTTTGAAGGGTTAGAAAAATAGGTAGGGCTTGAGACCTCATGATAACTCTTGTTTCTTAATTGGGCATATAATTTCAAAACCATTTATTTAAAACATTATGGATAGACATTCCTTTCTTCCTTGAGTTTATCATGTCTCAAACTCAATAAGGGTGTATTTAATGACATAAATGGTGCATTCTCTATTGGTATCATCTTCTTAAGCCAACATACAGGTAGGGACACCTCAATCAATCTAATGTGAAGTATCAAGGGACTATATAGTTTAGGTTCCATGATCATGGGGGAGATATAGGTAAGCATTTTAAATCTTCAAACACATCCTAAAAATAATATATCCAAGTTGATCCACTTGTATTTTTGAGTAGGCTATTGATAGGATGAATGTCATAGAAAAGATCAAGAATGAACCATCAAACAACTCTTAACTTACCTAGGAAAATTTTGAATCTTGATTCATTTATGAGTAGGATCATTTCTAAGATTACTCTAATCTTGGTAGGGTCAATATCAATCTCATGCTGGGAGATGATATACCCATGAGTTTTCTACCAGTGACTCCAAACACACATTTTTTAGGGTTAAGAATAACACCATATTTGATTAGGTGTGTTAAGATGGTTCATAATACCTCTAAATTGTCTATTTGTCATCTTGTTTTCCATAAAATATCATCTACGTAGACCTCTACTATCTTGTGAATGAGATTGTGGAATATGTGGGTCATGTCCCTTTGATATATTGCCCATACATTTTTGAGACTGAAGGGCATCATGACATAACAAAAGGTCCCCCATGGCATAGTAAAGGATTTCTTACTCTGATCCTCATCAGAAATGTGGATATGATTATATATTGAGACTCCATCCATGAGTTATAGCAATTTGTATCCTGTGGTAGCATCAACAATGATGTTAATGGATGGGAAAGGGAAGTCATCTTTTCGACATACTTTCTTAATATCTCAAAAATCTATGAATATCTTGATTTTATAATTATTCTTGAGAATGAGGAAAATGTTAGACATCCACTTGGAATAGTCCACTAAATTAATAAATCTTACTTTTAAAAGTTTGATAACTTCCTATTTTACCATTAATGTTAACTTAGGCTTAATGGGCGTGAACTTTTTCTTGAATACTTTTGCATTAGGCATTGTAACTAGGTTGTGAACAACCACATTGGGTTTGATGCCTACCATGTAAATGTAGGATAAAATTAAATATTTTGAGATCTCATTGAGGAGTTGTCTATGGTCTTCTACCTCCTACATAAAGAGTGAAGACCACAACTTGATAAGTTTTCTATTCTCCTCACTCCTGATGTTAATGTCAATGGTTTCTTCCATAAGGGAGGAATTTCCCTCATCAAACACATTATGGGATAGAGGAAGATCATGATATTCACCATGTGTATTTAAATTTTTATTTTCATCCCTAAACCTAGTAGAAAGAATCAAAGTATTCACCCCTAAGGGTGGATGTGGGATAACAAGAGAGGGAGAAGACCCTCTTGTGGTGGAATAATGGGAGGTCATCATAATTTATTAATAAATTAGTAATAGCCTCATCATTATCCACTAATTCAAGAACTAATGTACCATCATATTTTATGATATGGGTGATAGTTTGGTCATTAGGAACTTTATGCACAAGCAATTCTGTCTAGGCTGAAACTATGAAATCAGACTCTAGTATAGTCAGATGAGGGTCAAAATGTGAATAAAAAGTAACCATGAGTTATAAATTTGGTTTATTTCCCTAGGGACTTATTCTATATAAACAAAGTCAAATTATTTAGTGATCTTGCGTATATTAACCTTATATAACTGAATATGCCTAGCCTTCATTTGATAGACCTTAAAAAACTAGCTCACAACCAACTATGAGTCACCTTGGATCCTTAAGTTGTAAACTCCTAAAGATTTGATCATGCCAAGAAATAAGGCTTCATATTTGGCTCCATTATTTGTACACTCAAATTATAGATTGAAACCAAAATGCATGATTCATCCCTCAATAAAAATGAGAATAAATCCTACCCAGTGCCTAGGTGGCACTTGGCCCAATCATAATGGAGAACCAACTAATTATGTTTGGAAGAGGGAAAATCATCTAGTGAATTTCCTTTCTAATCTAATATCTCAACCATAAGGATATCATGAATGTTAGGAAACCCCTATTAGGGTTCCTAGTCATGAGACTAGAGAAATAATGAGAACATCTTGTTTACAGGATGAACATAAGGACTTAAATAAATTTAAAAGGTCTATTCTTGTGGTTTGGATGAAGGAAGGGAAGAAATTCTGGGAAATCAAAAGGTTGAGTTCTAAGATCTAGGTTTGGGTAGGTAAGTACCTCCATAAATTCAAAAAATTGCTTGTTAGGCATTTTCTTTGGTATGGGAAGTATGTTGGCATAATTATGATGATTTTTTGACATGGGAAGTATCCAAACATAGTTATGGTTTTGATTCGAGGTGGAATTTTTAGGAATGTAATTTTGAAACTTGTTAAGTCATGGGTAACTCTATTTTTCCCATTTTTATGTGTGGTAAGGATCGTAAGAACTCAATGAGTGGTTCTCTAAGAGACCCCTTCTTCATAAAGGGGGATAAAACCTCTCCTTAGGAATTTATTAATAAGTATGAGATATAATATTAATCTCTATATTACCTACTATTAGGGTAATAATATTATCCTTAAGCATTGGCATGCCCTGGGGAGGAGGAATGGTCTGGTTTCATGTTGGAGGACATAGAATGTGATGGGAAGTATAACTAGGTGCATACCAAAGTAGAATGACTAACATCTTAGGAGGAAGTAAACCCCATGGATGAGGAACTCTATAAAAATGTTATGGACCTATCATGGCATGATTTAAGAGCATGATTTTAATAGGTTTAGAAGAAATAAGAGTAGAATGTGAAGCATGGATTTCCCTTGTGTGGTTGAGCATTGGGTGATAGTGTTGTTAGTCACTATGATTATTGTTATGAAGGGAGTTTCCTTCATTCTATAAAACCCTTATCATGAAAAGGTCAAGTGAATTAGTAAACCCTTCTTGGGTTTGTTGGATTTAATACTCATAGAGTTCATAAGTCCCTACCCATCTGGGTCAAACAGAAGGAGGAGTGATGTGTCCTTCTCTAAGAGATTGATGATCTTGGTTATAAATGGGGAAGAAATTACTTGACTAGTGATTGATTCTAGATTACCAATATTTTTAGCTATCACTACATCTTTATCTTCTAACTTATATTTTAATAGAGTTTTGGGTATTTCACCCCTTTTCTTTGAGATAAACATTTTTGGCTCACTAGCTCTATAACATTGACCAATTGTTGGGTTTCATGACCCATTGGTAGATATATGGTAATTGATGTCTAACCCAGGATGATTATGCATGGTTTCCTATAGCATATCAAAATGTTTTAATCCCCTTGGGATATGAATACGTTTCGTAGTTGTAGGAATTGGATTGTTAAAACAAGGTTAAAGGGATAACCTTCATCCTATGTATCCAAAGTCTTCCCAAGTTCATATTATAGTTGGTATCTTTGTCTATGACATATAAATTAGTTAGTATCATATTGGGACATAGAGTGAATGGGAGTAAAATGATCCCTATGGAGGTATATTTTATTATATCATAGCCTCGTAGGGTGTTACATGTTGTAGAATAGTTTGTTTCCCCATAACCAAGATTTTGTAGTAAGGAAAAGGGGACAATATTGATGGTCACTCCATCATCGACCATGGATATTTTCACATAATTGTTGTAAATCCAAAATTATAGTAATAAGGTTGGATATCCATTCCTTTCCATCTAATATTTATGGGAAGACCATAGAAATCAAAGAAATAACTAGCATCTCAATATTCCTAACCAAGTGGAAAAATATATAGATCAATGTGGTTGATCTAAGTCTACGCAGGACTAATAACACTCAATAGATCCTAGTCATAGCGCATAAATCAAGGTTTAATATTGGGTGGGGGAGTTCTTAAGTAAATCAAGGAATGAAATGTGGGAGAACATCTTGGTCAAAGTTGAGACCAAGTCATAGTTTCCCATGGGTTTTGAGATAGACTTGGTTTCCAAAATGTTTGAGGGATGAACAGTCATAAGCTGATACTCTCGGGTATGAATGAATTTATTTTAATCTCCTTCAAATTAAAATCTAAAAATCCAATCATTCTATTTTTACCCTGTACTTATAATTGAGGAAAAGCATCAATGTTAGGAATTTGAAAAGTGAAGGATTCAATGTCATGAGTGCATGTCATCATGAGATGATTATGTTGAATCAAGTGGTTTTGTGGGCCACCCTACTATTGATTTTTTGAACCACTTTCTTTTTGTTTAGGAAATGGTTTTTGTTTCCAGAGATTATGATTCTGAGGAGTGATAGGACCATTTTAAAGTGCTTAGGGGTTTATATCAGCATTCATGAAGAATATATAAACAAAAGTTTGTTTTTGATCTTCTGGGAGTCTTTAGATAAATTTATTATAATCCCTAAAATTATAAGTATCATGTGTGATGGCCTAATGGAATAGGTAATAGACATTGGGACCATATTCCCTAGGCCTTATGTTCTTCCCCTATTAACCAAACCCTTGTGGATTATTTCTTTGGTAATAGGTTTTGTTATGAAACTAGGGGAATTGCTCGACATGTTGATACTAATTTTGATTATGGTTTTGGTGTTTCATGTTTCATTATGTTGATTGATTTAAGTCAAAAAATTTAATGGTAGGAGGGGATTTTGGATCATATCAACTACATTATTAGTGGAATTAATGTTACTCACAAGTTAATATTTATTACTATTCACAAGGTTTGGATTTTTGTTCTAGTGAATGATGCCATCATTATTGGAGTTTATATTTTGGTTTAGGAATTTTAGGCCTTGTCTATTGATATTATTTGAAATCACATTTTGAAATCCCACATTATTTTTTTTGGGGTGATGATGTGTTTTTTGGTCTTGTAAGTTCATTGACCAATATTAATGGTTGTTTGGCCAATCTGCAAGGTGCTCTCAAGAACTTCCTCATAATTGATATGGGAATTTCTTAACATCTTCCCTCATATCCTTGTTAAGGGAGTGGAGGAAGAGGTCACATAGTTCATTTGATCCATGTGATCTACACAAGTAGAGTAATATAAGACTTGTCACCATCTCGTGATGAAATAGATAGTGAACTCATTATGTTCTTGTTTGATGTACAAAAACTCTCGTATGCCAGACTTTAGGAGTCATTTTCATATAAAAATCTTTGAAAAAATCATCCATGACCTGATGAAATGAGTATAGACCACTTAGTGAGTGGTAATACTAGTCAACCACTATTCCCTCTAGGGTTTTAGGGAAAATTTTGTCAATAACCCCATCCCAAGTTAGGAATTCCATAACATCCATAGCATAAGCTGTGATGTGTGAAGGTCAATTATGGGATGAGTAAGAATAACCCCTCATATGTTGATATCAATAGGATCCTTAACATACATAGTGTAAGTCTCCCTATTGCTAAAATCTATTGTTGTCATAGTAGGAATAGATTAGAAAGGTGAGATCACATAAGGGTTAGTTTGGTAACCACTAGGAGGGATATTAGAAGATTGATAATGTCGAGTGGAATAATCCATAAAATAGTTATCCATATAAGTATATTTGAAATAAATATTAAAGTAAGGAAGGGGATTTTTAGATGTAGGAGGGGTGGTGGTTTGTTGTGGTAGAGTATATGTAGTTTGCATGTATCCCAATGTTGTGTAAGGTAGGATATAGCTTATTTTTGGAGGAGGAATGTCCATGGGAGGCACATACCTCAGAGGTGTGAATAATGGTGGGTTTTTTACCACTGCATAATTTTTCAAAGGTGGAGCATAGGTGTACATGCTCCCCATGGAGGTTTGAGTAGGAGTCTGATATGATGGAGGAAATTTATTAGTGTCTAGGTTTGGGACCCCATGGGTAAGGATGTCCCCAAGGGGTTGGTTAGAGACATGATTTGGCTGGGATAAATTCTCCTATTATGGTGGAAGCATGTAGGTTTATTGCTATGGTGTTTGATGATTCAATGTATGGATGAGAGAAGGATAAGGATGAGCTTGTGTAAGGGAATTTGGGCTCATCCCCCAACCTAGAGGTTGTTGGTTACTCTCTAAGTCATGAACACAATGTATTAGGTTGTTGATGAGTTAATCAAGGCTAGTGACTATGTTAAGCCTAAGATTTTATTACATAGGAGGAATAGATGCATGAAAGGGGTTAGTTTAAATAAATTAGTTTGGAGTAGGATCCAAAAAATTAGTGGTTTTGGTTTACACCAATGGGTTGGAGGTAGCGTTCTCCTGCTAGGGGGATGTACAATTACTTACATAAAATTAACCTCATCTTACAAGTGGTGGATCCTTCCCAAATAATGATCATATTTAGCAACACTTTCTGCATCTAGGATTTTTAGGCTAATCTATGGCCTAGTGTCTATGTAAGGATTAACCATGCCTCCCTAAATAAGGGTCATAACATTGGAATCAGGGTGGTTACTCCCAGTTTTGGATATGTCATGTATCTCTTAAAGAGAGACCCTACTCTTCATTTGGGTGTTAGGATGAGTTAATCATAAAATTAGTAAGCTACATTGGTATCAAAGGTTGGGTTATTATAACTCACCAATGATGACTCACTAGAGTTGATTTGGCTTCTCCTATAACCATTTAGGACAAGAGATCCGCCTACATCCTGTCTAGACATATTATGGGGGGTATAAGAATACCTAAAAAATAAATGGAAAGAGGAAAGAAAATGGAGAAGGGAGAAAGAACAAGAAGAAAAAGAAAGTGCAAAGGATGGAAATATTTCATGCCGAGTTTACCAATTTACATAAATGTGAATAGCACACACTAAATTGTGCATTGGACTCCCTAAGGTAGCTAACATAATATTTCATGTCGAGTTCACCAATATACATACATGTGAATAACACACACTATATTGTGCATTGGATGCTGGTTATTAGGTGGCATGAGATTTGGAATGGGTGGTGGCATGGGGTTCTTATGATGAAACCAAAAGACCTCAATATCATCACATAATCATTGAGAGAATCAAGTTGTGTAGAAACAAAGTTCTAGGGTTCTCTGATCTCTGAGATCATAAGGAGTGAAGCACCTGATCAGTGCTAGGACTAGAGAAATGAGGGAGATCAGGTTGAATGACTCGCATGAAGAGATATAATTAGTTAGGTTGGATATTCCCAGTCAATGTCATACAAAAATTTGAATGATATGGAACAAGGATAGACCCAAAGAGAAGGAGGTGTGAACAAGAAATTAGGCCTATATAACATTGTAATGACAACCTCCAATTCAAGGGAGGATAATGATTGGTGGATTAGGAATTCATTCTTATTCCTCTAAGGCATTGATATATTACATAATGAGATGAGGGATTGGGGTGGAATGGAATACCTCTTTCCTAAGATCAGTATTGATATTATATTGAATGCCAACTATGGGGCCAAGGGTTCTAAACCTAGGAAAAAGACCTTCTCTAATAAGATCAGGTGTTTCTAGAAGTGTCATCCAATAGTGATTAGGATATAAGTAAACATATGAGATTGTGTGTGTGTGTGTGTGTGTGTGTGTGTGTGTGTGTGTGTGTGTGTGTGTGTGTGTGTGTGTGTGTGTGTGTGTGTGTGTGTGTGTGTGTGTGTGTGTGTGTGTGTGTGTGTGTGTGTGTGTGTGTGTGTGTGTGTAGTGAGTACTTTTTATGTTGTTGTAAGTAAGGTGTTTTTTAGCTTGCATGATTGGGCAAGGCTTTTGGTAATGTTTTTTCATTTTTGTTTGCTTTGTGAATGTTTAACTGTAATTAAAATTAATTACTTGCTGAAATGAAAATTTTGAAATTAGAAATCAATAAAAAAACTAAAACTAAATAAACAAACACTTTTTCTTTAATTTCCCAATTATTTTTTTATTCATGCAAAGTGTGAGAGAGAGATATCTATTCTAGCTATGCAAATCCTAATTTTTAACTTTTCTAGATGTAAGATATATGAAGTTATTTTTGTATTTTTTTTATTGATATTTGAATGAATATACTATGAAAAATATGTTCTCATAACATGAAAATTATTTAATAAAGTATCCAAGCTCTAAATAATAAATACTATGAGGTTCCTAGAGTTTTCTCTCGCCCAAACAATTCAAAAACAAGTTTTAACCTTTCTAGGTGTTGTATGCTAGTTCTGAAGAATATATTTATAACATACTCAATTGATCCAAACAATCAAAATCATAATCATAATGGCACCTCTTGTTCACCTAGGTCTATCTAGGGTTTTTTCTAGTCACTAATTGATTATTCTGAGAATAAAACAACTTGTTCCAAAGCTAAAAACTAGTTATTGTAATGTATGGGAATGTATCTATTATATCATAGGGTGCAGCAGTGGTAGTCACATGCGTGAAAATCACATCTAACTCACCAAGTTCTAAAAATTATGTCAATATATCATAGTCCTGCATGGGACTTTATTGCTCCAAGTTAGGTGAAAGTTTTTTCATTAATTCTCTTTGATGTCATAAACCAAGCACTTAATTAGGAAAAAGTGGACCCCGAGCACCATTAAAACATTCTCACAGGAAAGTATCGAATGGGGGGAGATAGATTTAGGCTCGAGTTGACCTCATGTTTAGAGGTTCATTCTAGTAAGAAGGTATGGTGTAAGTTATGCAAGTGTGGCCTAATAAAATACATGTAGATAATCATAGGACATGATGCAGACCTAAGGATTTCATTGTAGCTTGGAATAAAATAAATGTGGAGATAAGAGGTTTTAAAATCACTATTACTAAGGAAATAATCGGTGAGGTAACTGTAATGTCTTGTTAGGGGTCTAGAGATTTTTAAGACCAATCAAAGAAAATGCAGCTAATGAAGAGGTTCTTCAAGATAAATGAGACTTTAAAAACTGATAAAAAGGGCTTCCTACAAATGGACCTACCAAGGTACTAGTCGGAGGTGTGCCAACAAATCATGAAATACCTTATTTTAGAAGGTAAATTTACTCTTATATTCTCACACCAATTTTGCTTCTTAACCATTATCAAGGTTTTAAAATCAGTTTACTCTACTACTTGATAGGGTCTCTTGAAAACACAACCCTTGCTTTTCAAATAAATAAATCAAATGCTATCATCCATCAATGTCTTATTTTCTTGCTTGTCAAGCATGGAGAGACCCTGTGTGGGAAAGATGTCCTGATGGGAGGGTCTTCTGAGGAGGAGGACTCACCTGAGGAAGACCCAACTACAGACTATCACCGACCTCTACCTAGCCCTTCCCCCACAAACCACTTTTACAAGATCACCATAGGGGAACTCGCTTTTTATCTTATAGTGAACAAACCAAAACCCATTATTTTTTAGGAAGGGAATATTGAAAAATATTCTAAAAAAGGAAAGGCTACCTTATATGAGGCAATCAGGAAGAACAGAAGATAGTTGGTTGGTTTCAACAGTAAACATCATGAAGCAGGACTTGGTCTAGCCAGTCTAAAAGGAGTGGAACTCCATAAATAGGGAATCCACTAGAATTCTTCAGAATTTTTCACAACACAATGATGCTGAAGTTTCTAACTGAAAATAGGATGTTGGGTTGGCAAAGGTCCACAGTCTAAAACCCTCCTTCAAACCCCTCAACATGAACCTCCTTAAGAAGTCATCAGAGAATGATTGACCTCAAAAAAAGCCAAAAATGATTATGCCAAAAGATGCCCCAGAAGGATTGATTAATATGACTCGAGCAAAGGCAATCAAGAGTAAGCCAATGGAGAAGGTAGAGGACAAGGATGTTAGTGAGGCATGCATGGAGGAAACTACCCTCCCTGAGTCATTTATTTATTTTTATCTGCTTTATCTTTTGCACTAATTTTTAGCTAGCTATTTTTGCTCTATCGTACTATGTTTCTCAGCCCTTGGGGCTTACTTAGTTTTACTTTAATTTTGTTTGAACTCAAGTTACAAGGTCCTTGTAAAACCTACTTATTTTACCTTAGCAAATAAAAAATGGATGGGAATGTATGATCTAATTTCTAAAATTCACCTAAGGTTTAAATATAATATTTTTTTGTGAAACAATCTATTGAAATGAATAAAAGCAAATAAGGAAACTAACTATTATTTTGATGCAAAGACGAGAGAGAAGAAATATTTTTCTACCAAAACTTACTTTTTTTCCAAAATAAATATTTAAGCTAATACATATATGAATACTAATATAATATAACTAATAAAATAGAACAAATACATCTGAGATAAGAACCCCCAATCTGACCATGATGTCAACCAGCTGAAGGCAATAAATTTGTTGCACTGTGGTCTCAAATGAGGATGTTAGGAACTATCCAACAACAAGAATGAATAAATGGCTACCACAAATGGGATACAAATAAAATAAACACATATATAAATAATTAAAAAATGACAATGGATGTATGAAAACACCATTTACAAAGACCAGGTTATAATAACAATAGCTCTCCCTATCTATAACTATGTAGTCGAACACGAAATTAATCAATGTAAAAGATCCAAATTAATTGTATCAAGTTGTGGTTGTAAAGGATTTAAAACACTTAATCTATAGTTTAAATTTTTAGATCCAAAATTGGTGTATTTATAGAATAAAAATTGAACTTTCATGAAGATGTTTAACTGAGTTGAAATCGGATTTCAACTTGGGAAGGACTCAAAATGATTAGAAAGAGAAGAGGGAGTGAGATGGGCCTAATTAGAGGTGAAAATGGGATGTAAAAATTAAAAAATGTGGCAATAAGCATGCAAAATGCATCAAGGAATAAATCATATAAGCCAAATAATAATGGTGATGTAACCACCCCTATTTATAGGGGTAATTACATAACTACCACCTTTGGGGACAAAAATATTACTATAGATTACAAAATTGCCCTTAATTTAATACAAAAATGACATGTTATGGAAAAAATATCACATAGGTTTATACAACCACCATGATGAATCCGTCACCAATGCAATTGTTCTATAACCTCGTAGGGCAGGTCTATCACCTGATAAGCCATTTCTGTCACTAATGAGAAGTTCTTGAAAATAGGCTCAGGAAAGTTGCAAGGGCCAACAAAAGGGGTTTTTGAAGGGCCCATAAGAGAGAAGGAAGTAAAATAGGAGATAGTGTCAGAGAGTTCTTGTTTGATCATTATTAGGAGGTCACAACATCATCATTAGACCTATCATGTCAAGAATGTCACACCATGCAAAAATTAGGTGCATATAGTAAATTAATTGACTTTTGTGGAATTTTTAATTTCTTTAGAAATTAATTCTGAGTTCATTAGGAACATGTCTAAATCTATTCTCCATTTCCTCTATTATTCCAAGTGAAGGTAAGTCCATTTGATTTAAAATAAGTTAATCCTTATTGTTGATAAAACTCATTAAAGTCACACATTGTATAGTATATTCTATTTAAGCTTCCCTTTTTATGTCATTCTTAGGATAAAATTTATTTCTCCCATAAAAATTCACTCCATAAGTCCTTTCTCTCCATTCAAGATACACAAACATTTCCAACCTGTATTTTTCCCATTTACATATATTGGTAATTAATAAGTTTATGTTACCATTTATTTTATTGACAAATGAATTAATACAATTACTTGAGACAAAGATCATATTGTGGCTACATAGTTTAGGGTTCCAAAGATAAACCATCAACAATACCTATCGTATCTTTAATAATCCATTCATAATTCCTTCAAATTTTCTTTATTGTGGATTCAAATTGATCCTTACCGACCTTAGTTTATTCTAGTAGAAAGATATATGGTTTTTATTCCTCAATCAACCACTTTAAAAAGAGGCCTTTGTTACAGGAATTTAAGCTTATAACATTCTAAATTGATATTTTCATGGTAATTTGGTGATATAATTTTTCCTACCACCCAAGATCATGTAAATGTGTATTTTTTTATACCTATGCTCTAAGTCCACTTTGGTATTAGATTTTAATTTTTCCTTTATGAATTTCCCTCCCCTTCTTCCACTAATCCCAATTGAGGGATGTAATATACTTTCTACTAATTCATGGATTCTTGATGACTACCTAAAACCCTTATCTCATCTTCCACTCTTGCCTTCTTTTATTTTTTATTATCTTCTCCAAGTCCTTCTCTGGGTTTATAATATCTTCAATAATTATTCTACTGGGTCAGTTGATCTAAAACCACATTTACTTTATGTTTTTGTTAGTATAGTTTAATGGGAGTAAATAAATAAAGTTTGTTTGATGGTTGAACTCATTGGAGTGTTATGTAGAGTAATTACTTTGAGAAAATCTTATTTCAAGTTTTCTTTTCTTTGTAATTTTTTTTTTAATAATACATTTTTACCTTTGTGTTCAAATTTGTCAAATGTAATGTAGATTTTAATTTTACCTATACATTACTCGATCTTATCGGTAATATCAAAATCAAGTTTGAAAGGTAAATGAGGGAAAAATAACAAAAAAAACCTTATTTACCATGTGAAGCAAGAAAGTGAGAGAAGATTTTCAATGAAAGAGAAAAATCAATACAAAATAAAAATTGAAAAGTATAAAAATCTAAATATTTTTTTTATGACCTAATTTTATTTTATATGCCAAAAATCAGTTTGAAGCCCTACTTGTTTTTTTTATGTCATGAGATGAAAAAAATCCAGCCATACATTCAATTTGTATGGTAGATTATATACTAAAATATGAATTTGAATGGCCTCAAAATCCAAACATATGAATTTTTAAGGACCAAAAGTCATAACTATGAATTGTACATCCTAAAATGGAAATGTACGGTCCAAAATCAAAAATTTCAGAAATCTATGGTACAAATTTATAAATGTCTTATTTGTATGGCATTTTGAATATTTTGTTCATTGTTGAAAAACACTAATATTTTAGAATATTTCCAAAACTCAGACTTTTATGGCCCCCAACACATTTTTATGACCCAAGGATAGTTCAAAATAATTGTTTTTTGATTTAATGGCTCATAGAATTATTGTACGACCTTCTTTATTGTCAAAAATAAAAAATAAATTTTATATGGCATGTCTTTGATGTTAGACATCACCTTTAGCTTTTGTATGGCTCAAGCACTTCAAACTCAGTGTTATACGACTTTTGTTTGGAATTCTAATCATGGATGGCTTAGGTGTTGTAAGGGAGGCATGATAATGTTTTGAATGGTGCCTTAAAAACTATTTTATTTCCAAACTAATATGTATGTTTTTGGGCCCTACAAGAGGAAATTGAAGTAGAAATTTTACCTTGGATAAATTCCTAAGGGTAAAAGATTTTACATTCAAGATTGTTTTTTTTCAATATAAAACTTATAAAAATAGAGTTTATAAAGAATATATTTATTTAATATCTCAATAAGGCTTGTCATGGAGTTGAAGTATATATTTTAATTACCTTGTTAAAGATAGGTCAAGAGTTTAAACCTCCAAAGATTTCATTTTGGTCACAATTTTGTTGCATTCATCATTGAGTAATTTGTATTGCGATGTATTTTTTGATAAGTCGCTATTTTGTCCAAAGGTGGCTATATGACTAGTCAATTTATGGGGTTTTGGACATTCCAAACACATCAAAATGGTCATTTATATGTTTTTAAGATCGATCATATATATATATATATATATATATATATATATATATATATATATATATATATATATATATATATATATATATATATATATATATATATTCAACAAATATATTAAAAATGATGTATAAAGATGCATTTTCTATAGAAATTGACACCTTAAAAATATAAAATTTCATAATGGTCTTTCATGCTTGTGTTATAGGAGAACCTATCATCCATTATAGATCCCTCAAGATCCTTTTGATTTACAAATTCTTAGTGTAAAACTAGAGGTTGGAGGATCCATTGGAGGTTGGAGGACAATTCCTCTTCTCTAGTTAGTTATTTGCTTGGAGTTTGGGTGAAATGCTTGAATAACATTTTTAGTAACAGTAATGTGCTTTTTAAGTTTCAATTATAGTTTTCTTCACTTCAGTGATATTCTTGATGAGGATGAAACAAAGTAGTTTTGATTTTATTTTTTATTACAAGTGTTTCTCTCCTCTCGCTTGATAAGGGAAAGATATTGCATGGTCTTCAATCAATTATCAGTGATTATACAAGTTGACATAGGAATTAATAGCACCATAATGTTGAGCATGGGTTTTTCAACATTTTTTGCATATTAGGGAGATATGTCATACACAATACTAAATAGTCACTTGGTTGGGTTTTTGTCTAAGATTTTATGTAGATCGATGTAGTTGAATAATATTTTATTGTGTTTTTCTACAATATGATATAGAATGGTCAAAGGGTAGGGGCATACTTTGATTGTGTTTATCATTCATGCCACAAATCACTGGGTGCGATTCTGTATAGATTTACATCATTTGATTAATACCATAATATACAATGTGCTAGTTGTAAGTGAGACATACTTTTGATGACTTCATAGTCATGGCTCTCGATCATATTTTATACCCTTTTTTGGATCAATGGGGTTTATTGATTCAGTTGATCTAAAGCCACATTTACTTTATGTTTTTGTTATTATATTTTAATGGTAGTAAACAAATAAAGTTAGTTTGGTGGTTGAATATGTTGGGGTGTCTCTTAAATTAACCACCTTGAGAAAATCTTATTTAAAGCTTTTTTTCCTTTGTAAATTAAAAATTTTCAATAATACATTTTTACCTTTGTATTAAAACTTGTCAAATTTAATGTATATTTTAATTTTAATTGTGCATTACTAAGTTCTATCATCCTTTTGGAGTTATTTCATCTAAATCTACCAAATCCAACTTTTCTTTCACTAACATCTATAAGTTCTATTTGTCCTCCTCAAATCTCTTTTGATTATTATTTAAATTGAATGAGTATCATTTTCTCCATTGTGGCCTTATTATTACTTTCTATGGAGAATGTATTCAATGACTCATTTTAGT
Organism: Torreya grandis; assembly: GCA_037957365.1. Classification (NCBI taxonomy): domain Eukaryota; kingdom Viridiplantae; phylum Streptophyta; class Pinopsida; order Cupressales; family Taxaceae; genus Torreya; species Torreya grandis. The sequence goes on from JARHVA010006282.1 coordinate 864,961, forward strand.
TTAGGCATTCTAATTCAATTCCTATGAGAATAGGTAATTTATCCATTATTCTAAAGGGATCATGCTCTCCATAATTTTTCAAGCCTTAAAAATCCTCTATTTGAAATTCTTGATATACTTCCTAGTAGTAAAAATAATGGTCATGATTTATCCATTTGAATTCAACATATCTTTATTTATATGCCAATTTAGGTCTCCCTTTCTAATTAGTCTTCTCTTCCTAATTCCCCTTATACAAAGTATTCATCCACCTTATGGCTATGCAATATTGGGGAATTTATACTATTCCCATAATTTGTATCCTTATTTTTTTTACTATAAGTAAAATAGGTTTTTTGAAACTGTCCAAGCCCTTTTACAAAGTCAAAGAAAAATATAAGATACTAAGATAAAAATAAAACTATCAAGAAGAAATATAGGGAAAAGATAAGCCCAATAGAAAAAATGTTGTTGATAGATAATTAACTCCTAACATACAACAAACAATTAGTAAAATATAATAAAATACAATACTAGTGAAGACTAAATTCATTAAGAGTCTTGAAAAACTTCCCTTATTATTATAGGAACTTGATATGATTATATTTAGTTGCCTTATCCCGGTCCTTGTTCTCATTTGATTTACCTTTCTATTGTAGTCTAATGTACTTTGTAATTCTAAGTTCTAGTGACCTTTCTATTTTCATGCCATGCCTTCCTTAAGTATAGTAATGTTGTTGGGTGCATAATTTTTTTATTTTAATTATGGATAAATGGATCATATTCCTAAGTCATTATTTAAATGAATTATGAATAGTTTTTATCTAATTCATATATTCATTAAGTTTATCCATATTATAACACACTAATCTTAATAGTTATCAACCACATATATTTTTTTAAATGGACCCTCTCCTAAATCATAAGTTGATCACCATTCACCTATAGTTGTAGATGTTTTATCATATTTTTTAGTCTCTCTTTATCCACCATGTACCATTTCATGATACAATGGTGAAGATGTGACTCCTTCTGCAGTGATATAATTATGTCTTGTAAGCTCTTTTAAGGGAGGTCTTATTTGTCCTTTGTCTAATCTAGGCCTTATATGACCCCTTACCTCGTTTGGTCTTGAGAAGGGATTGTTCCTAATTCAAATCCCATGGGATTAAGGTACATTTTGAGGATGCAGTGATTGAAGGGTCACTGCATGAAGTCTCCCTAAGTTATTTAGATTCAAACATGTCAACAACGACTTAGGTTTATTTAAAATTTTAGGCTCCTCTTCCACCAAATTATCACTTGTTTTTTATTTACTATTAGAGAGAATATATATAGTGATCGCTTTGGGAGTCTTGATTTATCCCATAACACTAGAAGGGGGTAGTACATAAGTGTATAGGTGATCATTACTTTTCACCATATAGATCCTAGGAACATGGTACTGGGATTTAGATTATTGGAACAACATGAAGATAAGATTATGGTGGATTGGGACTTTGGATTTTTTCAATTGTGATAGAATAAGTAATATGATTGCAACATTATCCAGATCTATATGTGAGACTAATAATAAAGACATTCACAATGAAATAATGAGATCAAAGTTGAACACACCATAACACATATATACCATAGGAAAACCTCATGAAGAGGTTAAAAACACACCAAGATTATTCATTATTTGAAAAATAAAATATACCCAATACAAGCTTTCTCTTCTTTCTCTTTTATCTTTTTTCATTTCATCTTGCAATATAAAATTTTTATTATATAGGCAAGGTAATCTAACCATTATAAATGAACTTTTCCAACCACCACATTAATGGGTCCAACCTCTCCAAAGGTCATTTAATATATTTTATTATTTATTTATATGATGATAAACTCATGATAAATAATAAAATATATTATTATTTAACCAATATAATTTAATGTATTAAGGGTACATAAATAACACCACTTAATCATTAATTGTTTTAATACTCCCCCTTAATGTTAAGTGGGGATACATGATGATTTTTAAGAGCTAACAACATAATGAACTTACACTCCATGAACCATCCATATGATGAGTTTTAGGAGGTAATAATTGAAGAAAACATCCTTCATCATGCCATAATCACCTTTAAAGGAATTATGATATATAAACATAGTTGCTCAAAGGTATTACACTATTTAAGTATAAACACCCAAAGGTATTACACTATGTAACTGCAATCACATAGTCACCTTTAAAGTAATTACACTATAAAACTATAGATACCCAAAGGTATTACACTATGTAACCACAATCACATAGTCACCTTTAAAAGAATTACACTATACACCCATAAATACTTTAAAGTTTTGCACTATGTACCCATAGGCACCTTTAAAGGAATTACACTACGTTTTCCCAAACCACTTATAATGAGTTTAGGCTAGCATGATTGTGAGACTACATCACATAGTGAGAATACATCTCATAATTTCTCATGAATAATCAACTAAGCATATTGAAGTCTTTTATAATATAAGGACTTTCATGCTACTATGTGTTGGGTACAATGTAGACTTCCATATGAAGTTTACCAAAATCACATAAAATTATATATTACAATGTTTTCCAATAAGTAAAAGTATAGAGAGATAGAAAGAAACACATGACCCATACAGCTTTTAAGAAGTGACATTGTCATGCACACTCCCCCTCAATGGTAACTTCGATAAGCCTAACATTGAATAAATTTCAATAGCTTTTAGTTTATTGGTGTTGCATTAGATTTTCTATCAAAGCTATATAATTTTGACTATTACCAAGAAGGTTGGTACAATGAGGAACTTCCACATGCTTTTTTATCATCCATCATAGTCGCAAGGCTTCTTTAGCAACTTCCACATAAAATGATCCAAGTGATAAAACCTACATCTAACATAAATACATATTTAGAAGTAGACTCGTCATAGTATGGCTAACATCACTATAATAGAATAAATTAGCATAATCAAAGAAAAAATAATATAAACTAAATTTTACAGTTCCTTTTATATACCGAAGTATTTACTTTGTTAATTTTCAATTATCCAAGTATGGATCTTGTATGAGTCTATAAGCAACGCCCACATCTTATGAAATATGTAGATAAATTTAACAAGCAAGTTATGTGATACACGTATAATAAATTCACTAATAATTTAATTCTAAGTTAACCAAACATTACATATCTTATTATGAATAATTTATATTATAATTTAAGTCATGAATATTGTTTTCTTATTTTTAAAGTCAACACTACAAGTTTACATTTTATACTAAACCGATAAAAATTTGTATAGAAAGCAAAAAATTCAACATGTTTTATAACTGATTTTACAATAAAAACACATATTCTAGTGAGTAAATAAAACTAACCACTTTAGTTAATTCCAAAATAATTTAAAAACACAAATGATTGCAACAAGGGCGAAAGTTACATGTGTCATAAAAGTGGACACAAGTGTTGTAAATAGCATTATTTAACTAAATTGTTGCGAAAATAATAGAAGTTTAAAATCAATTCAAATACCCTTTTAATGTGTCCATAACATGCCAAAACTTATAAATCGATTGGTTGGATGACTGTGATCAATAAATAGTTAAAAGGGTCAAAAGTTGAACAAATTATCACACATGACACGTGTTCCCACGTGAATGATCATGCACATTAAAAAAATATTTTTTAATAATAAACCAAGTTTTGTCAAAAAATAAGGAATAAGGGGATTTGAAGATAAGACCTATCTCATACAAGTGTGCTTAGCAAAATTAAACTAGCCAACTCACCCACTAAGCATATTAATATAATAAATACACTAAATTGTATTTAACCCTTTTAAGTTCTATTATTGTTTTTTTTTTTTAAATAAATAAAATAGAATTAAATACTTACATTAAAGTAATGAAATGCAAGCACATATTTAAATTTTGGAAAAAGGATTTTGAATTACATATGTGGGGTCCATTGCTTGGGTGGAATAAAAGAATTAAATAAAAGTTTTATTTTTTAAATACTTTTATAAAACTATTAACATACCCATTAAAAAATTTCGTTGTAGCGTGTATGAGCAAAAGTAATGGTGCAATGGAGGAGGCAGAGGAACTTGCAGAGGCTACAGATAACCATTTTTTGCAAAGTAAAGATTGAAACCATCTATAATTTTCCTTCTAAAGCTAATGAAAGACTCAGATCTGGGTTTAACAGACTAAAAATGATATTTAAATTTCTTGTTATAGCTATGGCATCCCAGTGAACTAGAAAAAATTGAAAACATATTTTGTTGCTCTTTAGGGTTCGAAAAAGGCTCCAATAGGCTTATAAATTAAAAAAGGGGAAATCAACCTTTAAATCTCAAAAAATGATTGAAAATTGAAAATTTTAGATTTTTCCTTCTTCCATGGTCATATAAAGCCATGTAGGGGTGTGAATGGAGGTTGAGAAAATAGGCTCAGACAAGGGTTTACAAGGTCTGGAGATGATTTTAAAGGCTTATAAATTGCTAAAACACCCTCCCAGGACCAAAAATAGAGAGCAAAAGATCTCAATCATTTTATTATTATTTTTGAATTTTTAGCAAGGAAATCATACAAGGTCATACTATGGCATCCCATATGGAAGAAAAAAATTATAAATCTCATTCTACTCCTTCAATTATTCTTCCATAGGTTCTCTTGACCACAAAAATGAAGATCTAACACTAAAACACATAGAAACAACACTCAAATTAACAAAAACAATTTTTTCACCATTTTCATACCATTCATGGGCCGTACAAGGTGCTCAGGGAGCTCTTTAGCTTGAAAAAATTATTTGAAATGTTGATCTGGATGCTTAGATCTATAACTTAAAGAGGTTCAAAAACTTTCATATAGATTATTAGTCCAAAAAATAAGAAAATCTTAAGATTTTGAATTCTTAAATAAGCATTTTTAGCCCATTTTTAAGACTCTCAATTAGATCTATGACATGAAAATAGGCTTAAAATATAAAAAATTGCACAAATCTGAGATCTCTAGGCTTCTAAAAGAGGAAAAAATAGAATAACTTATTTCTTATAGAAGGAGAAGCTTTAAAAAATTTATGAACATACCATGGCTTGGAATATGGATAAATATGGGCTTTAACACACGCCAAAAACCCAAACTTCGATCTTACCTCTTGTTCAGACATCAACCAGCTCATAACACAAATATACCGGGAGAAAACCTCATGAAGAGGTAAAAAATCCACCAAGATTATTCATTATTTGAGAAATAAAATATACCTAATACAAGCTTTCTTTTCTTTATCTTTTCTCTTTTTTCATTACATCTTACAATATAAACTCTTTATTATATAGGCAAGATAATCTGCCCATTATAAATGACCTTTTCCAACCACCACATTAATGGATTCAACCACTTCAAATATCATTTAATAAATTTTATTATTTATTTGCACGAAGATAAACTCATGATAAATAATAAAATATATTATTATTTAACCAATGTAATTTAATATATTAAGGGTACATAAATAACACCATTTAACCATTAATTATTCCAATAAGTTGAACATCAATAATAAAGTTATATAAGGACAACAAAATAAATAATAGAATAATAACCAATTTTTTATGATGAAAATAGTTTATAAAATTTAAATGATAATTAAAGATACATTTGTATCTTCCTTCATAATGACATACCTCATGATCTGTAATAATACCTCTATCTGGGTGGATGGAAGGAAAACACACCTTACAATTTGTTCAATTTTTATTTTCCCTTGAGGAAGGTTTTCACATCTTCATCCCTAGTCCTTATTGATTTATAAACTTCGACCCCTTCCATAGACATCCATGTAAATTGTGCAATACTTTACCTAGAATCAATAAATGAGATACCTTTAACCATGACTATTCTAACCTTACAACACATATAAAAATCCATAGACATAGCCAAATCAAAACCCTTGAATCTTTTCATAAAATTAGTTAAGATCAAATTCATATCCTTCTTTACTCCAATATTCCTAACCATATTTTCACTTATCTTTCAACAATCCCTCTTTATGTTCTCTATAAATTTAGATTGAAATCATTTAGTTTTAAACACTCATGATCTAAATCCTACCTCCATTTACCAAAGATCAAATCAATCCTATTTTATTTTAGAATAGATTTAGACAGGTTAACTAAGTCACATATGTGAGCATAATTACTTGATTGTTTATTTAAAGTATGATTGTTGATGCATATCATCTTACCTAGAATTCTCATGATTTTTTCTAAAAATCATTCATACTAATATTTTGGACACAAATTTTATAGCCCTATCCACAATAGTAATTCATGCATCATCTCTTTTGAGGATTTGAACTTTTGAGACCAACAATCCATGAATAGCCCAACATTTTTTAAAAATTGGGATCCTCTTTTGAAGAAAATTTTCTAACCCTCTACCTTATAGAATGTGAATTAGGAAAATCCATGAGCTCAAAAAGGATTTTTTGGCCTAATGTATAATTTCTAATTGGCCCATTTTTTTTTAGACTTTGTACTTAGACAAGACTCAATAAATCTATAGTTCAATGTTTTATTTGAATAGTCTTAAGTGATTTTATCCACCATTGGATTAGGGATATGAAATATAGGAATATTACCCATCACTTAAATTTTATCCTATCCTCCAACACAATACTTTTTATTTTTATTTTTTTTATTTACCTTTCATATGTATCCAAATGGACCCATCATCCACTAGTTTTAATAGTTCATCCTTTTCACGTTAGCATCCTTAGAATTAGTTAGATCTAAAGTATTCTTGCACCACCCATAGATCATAGAGAGATGTGTGATTTAAAAATTATGTTTTCAACTTTAACCTAAATTTATTTGACAAAACCCTATTCGTTTTTAAAGCATCAAATTTTTTGTACCCACTAAATCCCTACCTCAAACCCTTCCATTGTTTTTATCTCCATTCTTCTCATGATCTTGATTCTTTCTAGTATTTTTTCTTGGAGTTTCCATCACCTAATAATCTTAGTGATATTATTTTTAATCTCTACTTCATGTGATGTTACTATCAAACCCTTATTGTTTGATATTCTTTTATTATCACTTATTTATCCATTTTACTTGAACTGATACACTCACATGAATTCAATTGATTTTTATGTATAAGCCTATCCACATATGCATACATCTTAAATGTTTCCCATCCCTATTCCTCTTCATTAAATTGGAATGAATTTGGAATTTTTGAAGACACCTCACCTCGCTCCATTACTTACACATCTGTTGCTACACTTTTATTCACCACTCTTTGTAGGTCATTTAAACATTTTAATTATTCTTATAACAATAATTTATAATTCATATATGGTTTAACATTTTTAGGGTTTAACTATGTAAATCCTATGTTTAGATTAAAGGGCTGAGATGTCTAAATCAGTTAAATAATATGCAATAATTAAATACTAATTTTTTATAGCTTTTCACCTTCTTTGAATTTCTAAAAATAGTAATAAATAGGCATGAATATAGAATTATCTAAAAATTTACTGCCCTAGATGATATGAGTTCTAAAAACTAAATTTTTAGACAATTCTGAGTGTCATCAACAAGATTTTAATTTTTTTTTATCACTAGAAAGTAGCATCCCATATGGATAGTAGTGCCATGTTATTATAGTGTCCTCAAAGTGGCAATAGTGTCCCCTTTGTGGGACTATTCCAATTATTTGGGAGCATTTGGGCCTATTTTTTTAGGTCTAATTCCTATGTGCACAAAATCTAAAACTCTATATTATGCTTGTAAAACCTAATTTAATGTGTAAACCCTAATCTTCCTTGTAAGTATGACATGATCAATAATTATGTATTCATTAGTAAGATAGGTTGGACATCCTTAACACCCCATTGTGAACAAAGTTTCCTACATACCAATACTCTAAAGAGTGATCAAGCCTGATGTAGTTATCCCACCTAGTGCTTGATGAAAGTGTAAGTGAATGTTATAATGAGAGTGGACTTAGATGCCTTAAATGTGCTTGAGCTTTTAAATATTTGAAACCTGGGCTTATGGCTATTTTATATGGTAGTATGTAGAAGTAGGGCCGAATAGGGATCAAATAACTTAATTTTTCTCAACTTATATTTAGTTTGAATGTGCTTTTGCATATATTTCCATCTAGTCAATAGAGGTCAATTAGACTTGTATTTATAGGGATCTATAGCTTGTGTGGATAAGAAAATGTGTTTAGGATGATCTTAGGAGGGACACACATTTGAAAAATTATTTATCCAAGAGAGTTAGGGCTAAGGATAGTAGCACCCAGTTGGGGACACTAACATCATGTGGTTATAGTGTCCCAAATGTGGCACTAATGTCCACCTAGCAAACTGCTAAAAATTTTGGGTTGGGATCTAAGAAAGTTGTCATAGGACTATGTTTTGGCTAACTGTAGATGTATGTGGTCTGATCAATGACTATAAAAGTGTGTCTAAGGCTCTAAGATAGGTCTAGGGCTAAGTTAGGGATAAGATAACTCAAGAGATGCTCTTAGCAATCCAATTACCACTTTTAAGTGATTACATTTACCCCCCTCCTCCTTTATGATAGAAATGTAGCAAAGTGAAATGACTAGTATTAAGGGGGAAAAAATCATACTTGGACTTACCTTGGAAGTGAAGCTCGTGTAGCTAAGTCTAAGTATGTGAATCTATGTTTGTATATGTGAAACATGATCCAAAGTAATGAACTACAATGAAACATGCTAAAATTAGTCCTTACTTAAGAGATGATCAAAAGAAAAAGACTATGATAAAATAAAGTAACTAAGTAAAGTTGAGTAAAGAGAGAGAAAAGGAATGAATACACCTAATTGGGTATGTGAACCAATGCATGAACTTGGTGACAACCTATGTGTGTGAGTGTACATAGTGATCATATCATTTAATATCTTGGACTGAGTTGATGGCTTGATTAATACTCATATGGGTGGCTCAAGAACTCAATCCAATTTTCCCTCCATCATTTCCCACCCCTACTCAGTGGATCCTGATCTATGAATAGCTTGGATAAGACTGTAAGTGTGTCTAAGTGGGTGGTTCAAGAACTCAATTAGGCCATGAATCTATGATTTCCCATCAGTGTCAAGTAGATGCATCTATAATTGAACTGCACAAAGTTTTGAAAGTATCTAAGTAAATATAACTTTGTATGTCAAATGTGTAGCCACTCAGGTATATTAGGTGGCTCTAGGCTACTCGAGAATGGAAACCATTTTATATGGAGTAAGGCATGAATCTGGTGACAACCTAAAATGTGTTATGAAGTGTATACATTATAGAAAATGACACAGAGTTTTCCATTCCATCTGATCAATTTGTGTGTAGATGAGTATATAAAAACTATGGGCCACGCACATGCCCCTAATCTGGGATATGAGTATACTAAATTTGAATTGAGTATGTAATAACTAAATCTATGTATCTAAATTAAATTTTAGAGTGATCATGCCATGCATGATACCCTTAAATGTAAGTAACTAGTATGAATGTAAGCTTAAAAAAGTGTGTCTGAGTAAAATTTAAACATAACTATCAAACCTATGATTATATCTATGTAAATATGTACTATACATGGTGTACACATTGGTCTAAATAATATGGACCTCCCCAAAGTTGGGGCTACTAGATAGTAGTACCCTGTAGTGGATAGTAGCACCCTGTGGTACTAGTGTCCCAATCTGGGTGCTAATGTTTTCCTAGTCTAAAATTTGGGTGATCTAAACTAATTTTTGAGAGACTATTCTTTTCTGTGTCTACTTTGTTTCTAATTTTTGAAATTGAGCCTATATGCTGAAATTTATTTGTGAATAGAAAAGTAGGAACTTGATCTATGTGACAAAACCCTATGAATGTCCCCTCTTTTGAGGGTAGTTGTTAAATTTGTGTAATAACTTCCCTCTAAAGAAGTATCTCTATAAAATGTGTTAGCCAGAGCATTGCATGATATTCTAGTATAATGTACAAACATAACATCAAAATGTAAATGATTCTAAGCATTAATAAGTAATGTAAGATGTATGTTATAATTTAGCAGTACACAAGGGTGGCAATATAGATTTAATCAATGAGCAAAAAATTTGAATAACTACATAGAAGCATGGGGAATGATGTCCATCACGACTCCCAATTAGGAAGGGTAGATGCATGAGGCCCCTCATGGCATCAAAAATTGGTGTGTGTGTGTGTGTGTGTGTGTGTGTGTGTGTGTGTGTGTGTGTGTGTGTGTGTGTGTGTGTGTGTGTGTGTGTGTGTGTGTGTGTGTGTATAACAAGCAAATTCAAGTGTCATGGTGTAGAAGCTTACAAGGAAGCATACATATAAGCAAATGAGGCATGTAAAGGTAGGATAAAGGGATAGAATACAAGGGACATGGGCACATTTCACTAAATCTAAAAATGAATACATACAAGGACATGTTCAAATATCCACATACACAAGCAACAAGCAATTTGGATTAGAGCCACATAGAAGGACATGTTTAAATGTCCACATATAAAAGCAGGAAAAATCACACACAAGGGACATAGGCACATGTATAAGGAATATAAATAGAGAAGTGGCATAGATCCAAAGAACAATGGCATATTCAAATTCCCTCAAAGATGGAAGAAGCATAGCAACACAATCAAGTATAATCTAAGCATGTATAACTTTGTAGTACAAATCTAAGTAGATATTAGGATGCATAAATATTGGGTCAAAATAGTGATAGTTGGTACAAAATCTGAGTAATGAATAATAATGATCAATATCAAGATAAACCAATGCATAAAATGAAATGCATAGTATGTAAAGATAGAACTTGGTAGTAGAAACTGTGTATGAGATGCCCCCAAGTGGGCAAATGTATCAAATATATAAATTTGGATTGGTGTATATGCCCCTAATGGGTAGATGATATCAAGTCTGGATTAGTGTAGTGTATCAGAGTCTTATGTGTAATTTACAAGCACTCTATAAGAATAAGTGAAGCATATGTGTATGATAAAACTAATTATACTAGGATAGCTAGCAATATGCAATATCTGACAAATAGTAGAAATTTAAACATAAAAATGCATACAACCTCTAAAGTTTGTGTTTTTAAAATGTTTGAATGTTTTTGTATTTTGACATGTTATATGGTTTTTATGTTTTTTGAGTATAATCTATGTACAATCAAATGAAAATAAACTATGTAGGAGTGAGAGAGAAAAGGAATTATGTACAAGTAAATACAATAAATGTAAATGAAACAAAATACAATCAAAGTGTAATGTCTCTATAGACCCAAGATCACATCCATGGGATGTGGATAATCAAATGGTGGATCTAGTGGAAGATCATCCAATGTCAAATATTGAACCTATCTAAACTCAAATAAGTCATCATCATCATCATGATTATCATACCAATATGTATGTATCAGTGGGGCCTTGTCCTTTGCATGAGTATGGAGTATGTGCATTTGAATGGTGTGCTGATAAACTATGTAAGATTATTCTTGTGTGGTCCCAAGGTAAACCACATTAGAACACAAAGTATCTATGTGAAACCTATGGTTCTCATTTATACCATCATGTAAAATACAAACCATGTGTCATGTCAAGTATCTATTTGGTTGATCAACTGTATCATCCATCACCTAGAACCATGTACTACCAAGTGTAACATGTATATGAGTGTATACTCAAAATCAAGAATAATGTATTGGCCACATTAGGACCACATGAAACTAGTAATGTAATATGTCCAATAGAGTCCTAAAAGTGTATAACATGTTGTAAAAGTGCAAGTATTAGGATCAGAATCCTCATCTATAGCCACATGGGGAAGATATCTATCTGATAGAAATATCACTATATTCAATGGATCATTTCATGAATATCTATGTCAGTGATGAATTTGACATGGTGTTTGTATTAGTTAATTAGCTCATATCATTGGTGGTGGTGGTGCCTATGGAGGTGGAGGATGTATGATCTATATAGTACCCTTAGCCTTAAATTTATTTAGTTTATGTTTTAGTGTTGAGCATGTGTCTGTGTCATGTCCTATGAGTCTATGGAAGTGGTAAAATGGTTGCCCTTTCTATGGTGACAATTTGTTAATTGATCTATGCCAGACTATGGGTAATTTCATCAATCCTATATTAAGTAATATTTATAAGATCAGGTGTGGTGTGTACTATGAACTCCCTCCCTGAACCTGTATGACTGAATTGATATCCATGGATGTGACTATATTTACTAAATGGATTAGGGGATTTGTTGTTGATTGTGGCTGAGTATTGGATCATGTAGCTGTAAAATCCTAAATAAGTAAGGCTAATAGTATAGGCTAAGGTATAAGTGATTTTGAATTATATTTTTACTCTCCTAGGCTCACTTATGTGAAGCTCAATCCACATAAATAATCATTGATGTCTACAAGTGGTTGATCATCCTCTATAGTGGCCTATGAATCTGTGTCAGAATTATGAATGTAAGCTTCTTTTGAATTGACAAGTAGTGGTAATTAGGCTATGATAATATTATCATCTATCTTAGATGAGGATTTTTTTACTAGGATATTTTATTCTTATATCATTAGTGAAGGTAATTATGTTGGGAGAGGTTGGTCCTCTATCATCAATAAAGGTGCATGTGATATAGGAAGCTCTGAAGGTAGTATATGAATAGTCTTACTTGACTCCCCCACCTCGTATGTATGCATCTTCTCAATGTGAAAATTTTGAGTTGGGAGTTCGATGAGAACATGAGGTGTCTCATCTAATGATTTACTAAGTGTAGGAGGCTCAGTGATCCTGCAATATTTGAATGGTCAATTATCTATTACACATGTGTATAGGTACCCATCATGCAAAAATTTTACACAACTATGAAGAGTGTAAGGTACATCCTCCATAACATGTATCCAAGGTCTCCTAAGTATCAAATTATAATGTAAATATTTTGACATTACCTAAAAGTGTGTAGGTAATGTATTTGGTCCCACTGTAATTTCCAATGTGATTGATCCCAATGTTTGTCTAGGAATGTCATTAAACCCTCAGATGTTCTTGTATGACTTTTGAATAGATGATATATCAACCCCCATGGTTTGAAAAAATGTGAGCTTACATATATTGAGTCTTGGACCACTATCAATGAAAACTCATTTTATAGTTGTGTTGTTGATTTGAGCTTGAATAAAATTGGAAAGTTTTGATCAATTACTGATTATGAAGGTAAATCCTCATTGGAAAAATATATCATGCCCTCCACATATTTGATATTATTAATTATAGATGTAAAATAGGATGGCTCAGTATCACGATGCATAGATGTGTGATTAAGTGTGATGAGCTTAGAATATGGCTCATTATTGACATGTTATTTCCCTCAATTCATCTCTCTAAGGATATTATCTTATGCAAATCATAGATTGTTAGATAGCTATTACATGGAAAGTAGATATTTGTCTTGTTTATATTAAACCAAAGACTAAACCTTTACTTTGTCATTAATGTCTAATACATAACATGTTTTAGTAATTTTTGTTGTGAAGAATGCTCAGGAAGAAGACATAGGCGATGTATAGTGAAAGTTCAATTTTGATCTTCATCCAGCAGAACTATGAACTCACACAGATGGCTTATTTCTATGGACTCCACAGGCTTGTTTCTATATACTACACAAGCTTATTTCTACGAACTCTATAGGCTTGTTTCTATAGACTCTATAGGCTTATTTCTACAGACTTTGCAGGCTCATTCCTATTGACTCTGTAGGGTCAATTATGTGGATTTTGTAAAGACAAAGCTACAAATGGGGAAGCTAGCAGCCAGATAAGATGAAAGAGAATCATTCTAGCTGGAGTCAAATGAGGAAAATACTCACCTTCTATTTTGTATGAATTTCTTTTGATAAAGTTTTATATATTTGGATCTTAGGACTATTTTAGGATATTATATATGTTTCATCAGAATAATTGGATCTCTTGGAAATCTAATATCCTATTTTTGGAAGAGTGGATCAACCAAGGAATCCTATCTCTTTGCATCCTATTTTGAGTTAATTATATTAGTATAAAATGTAAGACTTTTGTTATTAAAAAAAAAAGAAAGATAATATATTAAAGATACGTACAAGCATATTACATGTATTAGACAGATTGTAATCATTTTAGTTTTATGAATTATCACTTCAGTTTCTAGCATTGATTAATCTTTGTCCCTGAGTCTAAGAGGAAAAAGGGCCCACTCTCCTTGGAACTAGGAACTATGTATGGTATTTATGTTATTTTATATTAACTCTTTGCTATAACTAATAAAAATTTTGATAATATTTGCATTCATTCATAAAATATCAAAACAAATTCATAGTTCAAAAGGCATTTCCGTATTCCAAAGTCATTTCCTTTCTAAGCAAAGTGTTTTTTCTTTTACAACAAATGTGTGAAGCAAAATTCTTTTAAGTTAAACATCTCCATTTTCATGCAAGCGTAAATAGGAGTGTGATTTTAATTTCAAGAAAAAGAGTGGATTTATTTGATTAAATAGTTACATCTTTTCCTTTTCAGTAAAAAAGTGAATCAAGTAGTTTAGGACACATTTATTTCATTAGTCAAAGTTAGAATAGGACCATTAAACACCCCCACAAGCAGACTTCTAGATCTACCATCCTACACCTTACTACAGACAGCTTTAGACACCAGCCTTGATTGATAAGACATCAATTGAACATTGATTAAATGAAGAGTTAAATGACACTCATCATTTTTGGTGTTGTTGTTGGGGAACAAGGTGTTAGTAAGGTAATAATCATTAGTCTAGAGTAAAAAAAATTATAAAAACCATAAAAATTCAATAAATTGTTGTATCGTCCCAGAGACTCTAAAGGATGATTCATCTCAAAATTTCCACCAAAAACACAAGTTGAAACTCCTTCAACATCTCTAAGTAGTGAACTAGAAATTATGAATGAAACCTATCTATAAGAATCTTCAAAAACTTGGATAGAAACTAGGCCATTGCCACAATCAAGCCCCATAGGACAAATTCCTCAGGATCAATCTCTTGCAAGAAGACATTATTTAGAAATTGCCAAGGACTTAGAAGAAGCATTTCAAAAATCCATAGCTAAAGAAAATTTTGAAAACTTTGAACAACCCATAACTGATACCATAGATATTTAGTGGGTAGATCAACCCAGCTTTGAAACATCATCAGAAGAAGAAAATATGGCTCTCCAAAAAAATCCATGAAATCAACAACTTGCACAACCAGGAAGGACTTTTTCCTTTCCTATTGTTGCAGATCCTAATGATCAAACCCTCATGAAAAATATTTCACTAGCTAATCTACCAAATTTTTGGGAAGATCTACAAAAGATCCTAATCAATTCTTGTTTGAGTTTAAGGTGCTATGTCAAACCTATGATTACATAATAGATAGCCAAAAATTAAAACTATTTCCATCTACACTTAAAGATGCAACTATGAGATGGTTCATGGGTTTACCTGGTGATTCTATTAGAACATGGGATGACATGGAGATAGAATTCTTAAACAAGTATCAAGATTACTATTGAGTACAAGAAAGAAAAGAGGATTTCTTCAAAATCAAACAAAATGAAGATGAATCTTTAGAGGATTATTTGGATAGATTCATGTTCACTCATAAAAGAAGAAATTATCCACTCATTGAAGAAGTTTAGAAATTGGTTTTCTTAAAAGGATTGAATGAAGATATTAGAGATATCTTAAATCTGATGGGAGGTGGAGATATAAATAAGTTGGTTTTCAATCAAATTTCTGAGCTTTGTACCAACTACTCTCGAACAAAACTTAGAATTAGGAAAAGAAGGTTTCGGAAATCTAATGAAGTGGGTAAGCTAATAGAAGAATTTTCCAATCTAAAGATGGATATTCTGGTTACACTAAATAGTACTTTAGATGGCCTTCAAGCTAAGGCAAATGCAACCAAACCCTTAGCAATCTATTGTCCTAAATGCAAACAAAAACATGCCCTTGGAAACTACCCCCTAGATAAAACCAATGTTTCATTATGTGGGGTCTGTGATACAATAGATCATGATACAAAACATTTCACCCTTTTACATGTTTTAAAAAATCAAATGAAAACATAAGTCATGTCCACTGAAGAAGTAAATTATATCTAGAGACAAAAAATTTCCCCACAAAACCAAGTTCAAGGATAGTTTAATGCAAGAAACCCAATTAATCCATGGATGGCACCATGGAATGTTTCAATTTCTTCACCTTTTTGGAATCAACCCCAAATTCCATCAATCCAAAATCCATGGGTAGGACAAAATTGGATGCCAACACCCCCATGGATGGTGCCACAACAAAAATAGATACCACAACAACAATAGATCCCACAACAATATCAATAATGGAATCCGTAGTGGAACCCATAGCAATAATTCACCCAACCAAGAAGACCACTTCAATCGCAAAATATAATGCCACCCCCAGTTATTCAGCAACAAGGACAAATCAATCAACCCTCAATGCCTGCACACACTAATATAAATTCTAAAAAATAAACAACTAGCACCTATTTATGTTAATGAACAGGAAGAGACAATGAATGTTGGAGCTATTGATTTTTTGGAAATACATTTAAGATCAGAGAAAACTATACAAAAACCTCCAGTTCTCATTTTTGAGATACCTGATGAAAAAGAAATAACAGAATCATCTCAATTAAACACTAGAGAAGTCGAAATCAAAATGAGCTCTGAAGCAAACAAAGAAAACACTACTTCACCAGTAGTTCCTTTTCCCAAAAGATTAAGAGAAATTGATATTAAACTAGAATCAAACTTGGTCCATGAGTTGCAAAAGCTCAATATTGAGGTACCCGTACTACAAGATATTAGGGATATACCTGAATTGAACAAGATCATCAAAAACCTTTGTATCAAGACACCTTGGAGGAAATAAAAATATCTAGGAACCATTCATCTTGATGAAAAATTGGTTGATTTATTACCAGGAAAACTATTAGTTCTAAAATATGTAGATCCTAGAAGCCCAGTGATCATAGTCACAATCGGAGATAAAGAAATTCATAACGTCTTGGTAGATTTGGGAGCAACAATTAATGTTATGACAATTCATACTCTCTATACATTATCTCTTATGAGAATGCAACTCACAACTACCATTCTTTAAATGATAGACCCATCTATAACTAAACTAGAAGGGACTATATAAAATATTGAAGTACTAATAGAGTCTTGGGAATATCTAGTAGATTTCATGGTCTTACAACCTAAAACAAAGAATCTAGGATATCCCATAATCCTAAGTAGACCATGGTTGGCTATTGTAGTAGTATTAATTGATTTTAGGTCAGGAGACATGACCATTTCTAATAGGTTAAAATCCAAATGCATATCTTTGTATCCTCCTGCAAAACCATCAACAAATCACATACAAGAAATTTGGGTGGATGAATCAGACAACACATCAAACAACATTTCCTCCTTAGCTATGATCACAGTTAAAAAATGCTTGGAAGAATTGAATGGAAACATATACTTAAAATTTATGGACTCTACCAGTCTGAAAGCTATGGACTCTACCAATCTAAAATCTATAGACTCTGTCAGTCTGGAATCTATGGACTACTTCAGTTTAGGATTCTTGGGTCAGATAGAATATAATAAAACCACCACTTCTAATTCTTCTATTATTTCCTCACCATATGATTATGAACTAATTTAATAAAGTGTGTGGAAATTGATAGAACAATAGCAAACTCATTTCTTAGATGCATTCTATTGTTCTTTAGCAAGACTGATTCTTCCTAGAGAAGAGTTTGTTAATAATGTAACCATGTTTCATAATCTACTTCCTCATCCATGTCCTTTGAACTCATTGATTAGTGAATTCAAGTAAATATAATCTAACTACCCAAGCACAAAACCAATCATGGTATTACCTGAAAATATTTGGAACATCAATAGTTGGTTAACAAATGAAGAGGAAGATCAACTCTTTAAAGTAATGAAAAGACATACCAAGGCTTTTTCTTGGGATTATACTGACATGAAGGGAATTCACCCCAACATATGCACTTATCACATATACATGGAATCTGTCAAACTGGTTAGACAACCACAATGAAGAATAAACCCAACATTAAAGGAGATAGTCAAAATAGAGATCCAAAAATTGATGGAAGTTGGGTTTATTTACCCCATCTCAGATAGCCAGTGAGTTTCACCTCTGGTAATTATGCCCAAAAAAATGGAAAATTAAGGGTATGTGTAGATTATAGAGAACTAAATAAAGAAACCCTAAGAGATTATTTTTCTCTACCTTTCATTGATCAAGTTCTTAACAACTTGGTAGGAAAAAGATATTTTTCTTTCTTGTATGGGTTTAGTGGGTATAACCAAATAATGGTGGCAGCTAAAGATCAAGATAAAACTATATTTACCTTCCCTTGGGGAACTTTTGCTTATCGAGTACTCTCATTTGGACTCTGTAATACTCCAATAACTTTATAAAGAGAAGTTATGGCAATATTCTCTGACCTTACAAATGATTGTGTTGAAGTATATATGGATGATTTTACCATTCATGGTGGAACTTATGAAGAGGCTCTTACCAACTTGGAAAGAGTATTGATTAGATGTGAATAACATCAATTATATTTGAGCCATAAAATATTTGTTGATGATGGATGAAGGAATAGTGTTGGGACACCATATTTCTTCAAAAGGCATTCAAGTAGATCCAAAGAACGTTGAAATAATCTCCAACTTACCCATCCCACAAACACAAACTAAAATTAAGAGTTTTTTGGGATATGCTAGTTACTACAAATGCTTCAGAGATAATTTTAGCCAAATAGCTACCCCTATATTTGCCTTGCTTACAAAAGATAGCACATTTAAATGGAGTGATAGTTTCCAATAGATCTTTGAGACCATCAAAGCTAAACTTGTTACTGTTCAAGTATTGAGAGGACCATATTAGACTCAACCATTCTATATATACATGGATACTTCCAATATAGTAATAGGAGAAATCCTTGGAAAAAATAAAGAAGAGGATAACATGTATGCTATATATTATATTAGCAAAAATATGACACCTGCTGAAAGAAACTACACCACAACTAAGAGAGAATTCCTAGTTATAGTCTATACAATTAACAAATTTAAACACTACATAATAGGCTACAAGGTATTTATCTATACAGACCATTCAGCTATTAGATACCTTACCAACAAACCAATTATGGGAGGTAGGATTATTAGATAGTTGTTGCTCTTACAAGAATTTGATGTTACTATTATAGATAAACCAGGGGAATCTAATGTGGTTGTTGATTTATTATCAAGAATGAACACTATGGGTGAAGAATAACTGGTGGAAGATGACTTTTGAGATGAACAACTATTTTCTATTTTATCAAAATCTCCATGGTTTGCTGATATAGCCAATTACCTCACCACAGAGAAGTTTCCTCTACAATTTTCACAAAAAAAAGAAACGTTTAATCAAAGAAAGTTCTTCTTTTAAATGGATTAACAGAATGTTATTTAAACTTGGACCTGACCATATGTTTCACAAGTGTGTGACAAATGTTGAAGCTTATGATATCATCAGATCTTGTCATGATGAACCAGGAGGAGGTCATTACTCAGCTCAAAGAACCATACACAAAATCTTAGGAGCAGGATACTATTGGCCTCGCCTTCATTAGTAAGTAAAAAAATATGTCAGACACTATGATGCTTGTCAAAGAATTGGACAACCTACTCTTTCAACAAAGATGCCTCTGCACCCTCATCCTCAATTATTTTTAGAACCATTTGAAAAATGGGGAATTGATTTTATAGGTCCTATGGATCCTCATTCTAAAGGAAAAGAATATATCTTAGTATGTACAGACTATGTGACTAAGTGGGTGGAAATAGAAGTATTAACTCATGCAAGAGAAGAGATGGTAGCTGATTTCTTATATTTCAAAATCATGTAAATATTTGATGCTTCAAGGGAGATAGTCTTAGATCAAGGACCGAAATTTATGTCAAACATGATAAATTACTTCATACAAGTATATCAAACTCAACATAGAAAAATATCTCCATACCATCCATAGGCTAATGGGCAAGTTGAAGTCACCAATAGAGAACTAGAAACCATTTTAACCAAGGTTATTAATTATAATAGAAAGGATTGGGTAGATAAGGTACCAGACGTTGTTTGGGCCTATAATACTACTTGGAAAATAATAACTAAATTTTCACCTTATGAATTGGTTTATGGTAAGAAGTCTTTATTCTTTGTTGAATTTGAATTACAAACTTTGAAAATAGTTATAGAAGTAGGGATTGAATTAGAAGAAATACAGAAAGCAAGACTCTTACAACTTAATCAATTTGATGAGATGAGGATGGAAGCACTACAAAGAATTGAATTGGTACACCATCAAAGAAAAGTTTGGCATGATTCACAGATCAAGCAATGGAAGTTTAAAAAATGAGATTGGGCACTGTTGTTTGATTCTAAATTTCAACAGTTTAAAGGAAAACTAAAAATGAGGTGGTTGGGACCTTATCAGATTGAGGAGGTCTTTGAAAATGGTTTTGATAAGCTAATACCTATTGATAACAGTAGAAGAGCTCTATTAGTCAATGGATATAGATTGAAGCTTTATTAGAAACCTCTCAATAAATAAGAATTTGTTCAAAAGGTAAATGATCAAGTAGCCTTTCTGGAGGACTCTACTTCTTCCAGAGAACCTGCTCCTTGATCATCTTGATTAAAATTAAAATAATAAATAGAATAAAAATAAAAAAATAATATATATATATATATATATATATATATATATATATATATATATATATATATCAATAGTAAAAATTCTTCTAGGGACACTATTGATAATGCATGCTCAGAAAATTAGCTTGTTGGTTGGTTATGCATTACAAAATGGGCTTTGGCTAGAAAACCAGTAATGGCTGGCCAAAGGACAAAAACAAAATATATAAGAAAAAAAAAGAATCTCATCATGTCACTATGATTGGTTTTCTCCATGCAATAAAATTTGTTCTTTCAAAACCTGTTGGCTAATCCATGCAAACTTATTTATTCAAGACAAATGGTGAGCAAAGGTTAAATCTAAGGTCAAAAGTAAGTGAGACATATATTCTATTTATTTATTTTTAGTTAACTAATTATCTTTAATTTAATTAAGATTTATTCTACAGAGATGACCCAAACTTGAGCCTTCCAAAATGGAATGACATGACACATACCATAATGGATAAGCATGCAAACAAGCTGCCAAAAGTGTATGGATAAGTGTGCAAGTTTGGTACAATCAATTGCATCATCAATAATTATAATGATAGAACATCATAAAGGGGTTCTAAATGAAATGATAAATCACTATCACCATCAAAGTGCCACATCATTTCATCCCATTTGTAATAAATTAACAAAATGATTGGCACACTCCATAGAAACATACGATGCTAAACTGTATAAAGTAATCATATCAAACTATGGACTCATGAAGATGTGAAGTTTCATATGAAACATTTCATTTCTACAGAGCTTCAGTAATTATTTCCCAAAAAATTTAATAAAAGTTGGTCTAAACCCTATTCTAAGTTAAAGAAATAGAGTTGTTTATAAATCTAAGTAGAAATGGGATAAAAAATGAGATCAGAGCCGAAGAATGCAACAAAGTTTCACAAAGACAAAACTTCTATGGTAGTATTTAGAGAAAATGGCTAACTACCTTTCATTGAAAAGTTTTAGGGTTTCCACAAAACAATGGTAAGAGAATTCATCACTAATCTCACCATTGAGTTTTTAGTTGTTAAAGACATTGTTATTCCTATTTCAACTCAAATTATAAGTCAAATCATACAAGTTCTAGAAGAGGGAATGAGAGCGATAGGTAGAATTCCATTTAGTGATTTAATGATTTAGTTTAATGGTAATGAGCAAACTGGGACTTCATGTCTAATAGATTCTGAGGGAAAATCAAAAGGGATTATTAAAAATTCACTTCCTAAACCTTGGAAATATGTAGCTAAGTGGGTACTCAAGTATATCATTTGTGAGGGGCAAAATAGTCTTTTAGGAGGAGACACCATGAAAATGTTAATACACCTTAAGTATGGGAGGCAAAAGCCTCATTACAAGATTAACCTCTCATCCTTCTTATATGGTGCCCTTCAAATTATGATTACAACTCTTAATGTTACTCTTAGGCACCATGGCCTTATTCACCTAATTATCCAACATCACTTCCTTCAGCAAGGATAAGAGGTCTAGGAGGAATTTTTGAATAGAATAACACAACAAATTCCAAATCTTCCTGCACAAGAAACCTCAAATTTACTACAAGAAGATTCATCTCCACCTGATGCATCAATTGAGAAAACAAGTCTAAATAAAAAATCACAGACTATAGTCTCAACATAAATCCCTTCTTCTTCTTCAAGAAGAATCACAAGGTCTCAAATCCCTGTAGTTTCAAGGTCCCCATAAGAACCTCAGGAATCTATAGTGCAACCAATTCCCTTATCAGGTAGAAGAAAATTGAAATGAAAGGTTGCTATAGAAATTGAGAAGATCGAGGGTTTGATGGTTGAAAAGGAAAGACAACTGAGTGAAGCTCAAAGAGTGACTAAAAGAAGGAGAAGGTTAATTCTAATAGATTAAGATGAACAAGAGGCTACAAACATTATAGATAGTCTTAAAAAGGTATCTCATTCCCCCATACATCAAAGTATTCCTAAAACTATAGATGTTGAAGAAACTCCTTTCGAAAGGAACTCTTTAATCATATTAGATGAGCCAATTCCAGGAGAATATCCACACATGGTAGAGGAATAAAGTATGGAAGGACAAACACATATTTTAGTTGAAACTACAATGAATAAGGAAAAACTACATACACAAATGAGAAAGGAGAGTCATCTAATATAAATGATCTTATTATGCAGTTAACCTTGAAACTTTATCAAGATCAAGCTCTAAAACAACAACAAACAACTGACATTGCTAACATGATCAATCAATTTTAGAATAAGGATCATCTCAACTCATTGTTGGTACATAAATTGGACACAATATCTGCCAATTATGTAATAGAAGTTCACAGATTAGAAGAAACAATAAAGAAAAATGAAAGTGAACAAATAGACCTTTGGATATATGTAGAAAATTTGAAAGAGAATAAGAGATTGCAGAGTTTGGTAAAATCTTCCAAAACACCTTCTAATGTTGCACCTTCTCCTCCTAAGGTATTTGTTGACCAAAGTTGTCAAACAAGTTGTCCAGGTATTCCTACCTTGCAAATGCTAAATCAAATTGAATAAGAATATTCCATACTTAAACAGACAAACAAAGTTATAACTTCTTCAAACAAAATATTAGAAAATGAAAAGAAATAATTAGAAGCTAAGGTCTAAAATTTTGAATAAAATTTGCAAGATGCATGCAAATTAGGGGAATCTATTTTGGCATGTAGTAATCCTTCTCCTGCATATAGTTTGTTTTTATTTGAAAAATTTTATAGATGGCAGCTTCTGAGGATCTCTTATCATCTTCTTTACAATATTTTATAGCCAACAACATTTTTAAAAAAATTCTATAGTGTTGAACCTGATTAGTAGGATTTGCTTTGTGAATTTTATTTGCATAATTAGATCATAGGAGACCATGAGCAGAATAAGTTCTTGATAAACCTTCATGTAGGAGAAGTTCAACTGAGGGCATTGCATTCTACATTCCAAAATCAAGTAGTATGGAAAAATAGATTTAAGGAGTATACAAATCATGCTAAGACTATAGGATTGTGAATCAGACCAGTCTTTTCTATCCCCAGATTGATAAAAAATAATTTTAACTATGATTGTTTAAGCAATGAAGTTAAAACTCATTATTTACAAGCTTTATATGATTGTGTTATTTCTTTTGACTTGTTTTCAAGATAGATTTTTGATTCAGTGGTGACTGCAAGTATGAAAAGGTGGGACCAAATTTTAGTGCCTCTTAAAAGATGAGAGGTCATGTCTCCAAATAACTTAAGATGAAGTATGAGGAGAAATACCTCAATTTTGGAAATCTTAATGGAGGTAATAAACTTTGGGGGATAAAATAAATGGATTGGCATGAGATACAGACCCCCTTTATTGATTATACCTATTCTAGGATGGCAAAGTTGGGATCCACAATCAGAGGAGCAATTCAATATATGGAAACAGATGATTCAAGAACATCAAGGGTTTACAAGTAATTAAGACAAGTATATAACAGATGAATTTGATGACTATGATTTGAGTCAGAGTGTAGAAAGTAGATGCCAGAGCTACAAATGCCAATGAATGTATGCAATGGGACTTGAAAAAGGTAAAGCCTACGGGAGATGATGAGCTCAGAATATGGCTCATTATTGACATGTTATTTCCCTCAATTCATCTCTCTAAGGATATTATATTATGCAAATCATAGATTGTTAGATAGCTTTTATATAGAAAGTAGATATTTGTCTTATTTATATTGAACCAAAGACTAAAACTTTACTTTGTCATTAATGTCTAATACATAGCATGTTTTAGTGATTTTTGTTGTGAAAAATGCTCAAGAAGAAGACACAGGTGATGTATAGTGAAAGTTCAATTTTGATCTCCATCCAATAGAACTATGAACTCACACAGATGGCTTGTTTCTATGAACTTCATAGGCTTGTTTCTATGGACTCCGTAGGCTTGTTTCTACGGACTCTGCAGGCTTGTTTCTACGGACTCTGCAAGCTTGTTTCTATGGACTCTACATGCTTGTTTCTACAAACTCTACAGGCTTGTTTCTACAGACTCTGTAGGCTCATTCCTATCGACTCTGTAGGGTCAATTCAGTGGATTCTGTAAAGACAAAGCTACAAATGGGGAAGCTAGTGGCTAGATAAGATGAGAGATAATCATTCCAGATAGAGTCAAATGAGGAAAATACTCACCTGCTATTTTGTAGAACTTGCTTTTGATAAAGTTGTATATATTTGAATCTTAAGACTATTTTAGGATAGTATATTTATTTCATCAGAATAATTGGATCTCTTAGAAATCCAATCTCCTATTTTTGGATGAGTGGATCAACCAAGGAATCCTATCTCTTTGCATCCTATTTTGAGTTGATTATTTTAGTATAAAATGTAAGACTTTTTTTATTAAAAAAAATAAAGATAATAGATGAAAGATACGTACAAGCATATTACATGTTTTAGATAGATTTTAATCATTTTAGTTTTATGAATTATCACTTCAATTTTTAGCATTGATTAATCTTTGTTCTTGAGTCTGAGAGGAGCAAGGGCCCACTCTCCTTGGAACCAGGAACTGTGTACGGTATTTATGTTATGTTATATTAACTTTTTGTTATAACTAATCAGAATTTTTCTAATGTTTGCATTCATTCATAAAACATCAAAACAAATTCATAGTTCAAAAGGCATTTCCTTATTCCAAAGTCATTTCCTTTCTAAGCAAAGTGTGTTTTCTTTTACAACAAATGTGTGAAGCAAATTTTCTTTTTAAGTTAAACATCTCCATTTCCACGCAAGCATAAATAGGAGTGTGATTTTACTTTCAAGCAAAAGCGTGGATTTATTTGATTAAATAGTTACATCTTTTCCTTTTCAACAAAAGAGTGAATCAAGTAGTTTAGGACACATTTATTTTATTATTCAAAGTTAGAATAGAACCATTAAACACCCCCACAAGCAAACTTCTAGATCTACCATCTTACACCTTATTGTAGACAACTTTGGACACCAGCCCTAGTTGATAAGACATCAATTGAACATTGATTAAATGAAGAGTTAAACGACACTTGTCAAAGTGTTTAAAACATAATATCTTTGAATATTGTTTCTTTTTGAAGTAATTCCATTATAGATATTTTAGCTAGTGTATTTCTCAACTAATCCACTATATCAAATTCTCTTTGTTGATCTTTGGGTGTTATTGTAATTTTATGGGGATGAGGAGGGATAGTAAGGTTACACTGCTCTTGTATAGTCTTAGGAGGTACCTTATTCCACCTAGTGATAAATCAAACTATGTGATCTACTATTTATTAGGGGCGAGTAGTAGAGGCAAGATGGGAGCATAGATAATCAAGTGGTATAGGTGGAGGTGGAATAAAAGGATTCCTTTGAGCCCTCTATCATCTAGTAGTAACTAGAGGTATCTGAAAGTGGGCCATGTAGCAATGATCCAAATAAAAATGGGGCTCACATGATGGAGGACCAATATGTAAAACAAGCTTGGCTCAAACTAAATCCATGATAGGAGTAACATACATGTGTACCTTTCTACAAATAATTGGTAATAAACATGCTAAGTAATAACCTTTGTACCATTAAGTGAAAGATGGCTTCTGTCATGATAATCATGGTATCAAACTATAAATTGAGCCTTAGTAACTATTGGAAATGTGAACCTTAGGCTTATCTAGTGTTAGGGTTTTTGAATCTAAGGTTTCTTTGAACCAATTTAAATTATATGTAAAATAAATTGAAATCCTAATGTGACATTAATTTTAATTTTCTAGCTTGTCTAAAAAAAACATAAAATCATAAGTATGCAACCCTAAATTATTGCACAAAAATTTGGATTAATGCAAGCTAGGTTTTGAAGCAAAATTCAAAGTAAGATATGTTCACCAAATGGTTTAACCTTTTTAGGGTTTAACTATGTAAATATTATCTTTAGATTAAAGGGATGAAATGTCTAAATCAATTAAAAAATATGAAATAATTAAGTATTGATTTGTTATAGCTTTTTACCTTCTTTGAATTTCTAAAAATAATAATAAATAGGCATAAATATAGTCTTATCTAAAAAGTGATTGTCACAGATGATCTAGATTCTAAAAATTGAGTTCTAGATAGTTCTAAGTGTCATCAATAGGATTCTAAAATCGGTTCGCTCAATGGATAGTAGCACCCCATATAGACAATAGTGCCATGTTACTATATTGTCTTCAAAGTGGTGGTAGCGTCCTCTTTGTGGCATTGTTCTTATTTTCTAAGAGCATATGTGCTTGTGTTTTTAGGTCCTATTCCTGTGCATGAATTTTAAAATCTGAGTTGTTCCTAGAAAACATGATTTAGTGTGAAAAACTTAATCCTCCTTGCAAGTATGGCATGAGAAATAATTGTGTGTTTGTTATTAGGATAGGTTAGACATCCTCAACACCCCACTGTCAAGAGAGTTTCCTACATACCAATACTCTGAAGAGGGATCAATTCTGATGTAGTTCTCCCACCTAGTGCCTAATGCAAGTTCAAGTGAATGTTATAATGAGAGTGGACTTGGATGCCTTGAATGTGTTTCAGCTTTAAAATCTTTGAAAAATAGTTTTAGGTTTGTTGTATATGGTAGTATGTATAATTAGGGTAGAATAGGGATCAAATACCTTAATTTTGCTAAACTTATCTTTGGTTTGAATGTGTTTTTGCATCTCTTTTCCATCTAGTCAATAGAGGTCAATTAGAATTGTATTTATAGGGATCTGTAGCTTGTGCAGATAAGAAAATATCCTTAGGCTAACCTTAGGAGGGGCACACATTTGAAAAAGTATCCATTTGGGAGAGTCAGGGCTAAGGACAGTAGCGCCCACTTGGGGACACTAGCACCATGTGGCTATAGTGTCTTAAGTGCAGTGTTAATGTCCACCTAACCGACTATTGGAAAAGTTAGGTTGGGATCTAAGAAAGATATCCTGAGACTGTGTTTTGTCTAAGTGTATATGTATGTGGTCTACTCAATGACTATAAAAGTATGTCTAAGGCTCTAGGATAGGTATAGGGCTAAGCTAAGGATAGGCTAACTCAAGCGACACTATTAGCATCCAATTACCACTTTTAGGTGATTACAATATGTGCATGCATACACACACACACACATAATAATAATAATAATAATAATAATAATAATAATAATAATAATAATAATAATAATAATAATAATAATAATAATAATAATAATAATAATAATAATAATAATAATAATAATAGAGAAAGAGGTTTCTTAGAAATTCATCTCAGGAACCTACAAGATAGAACCAGTTCATCATTTTTTTAGATAAACTAGAATTTTATATTAATGTAAGAAGTTCCAAGTTCATTCAACATCATTACAAGATACACATATACAACATTATTTTGGATCATAGAGAATAATTTTCATCTAATATTCTAGGAAATCATTTCATCTTATTCTTAACAACTAGTCTTTTTAAGTTCTTTGGAGATCTTGGACATCAATTGGGGTTTTTTTTTATGTCCCAAAAATTGTATTTCTTGGTTTTTATATGCTTGTGATATGTATTTCATCATTTTTTTCTTATTATACCACAAGGTGTGCCAATATTTTCATCAATGACACTAGTTGATTGTAATTTCTTCCTATGCATTTTATTTGATTCTTTTAGCAAATTAATCTGACTTTCCCATTGTCACACTTTTTTCATAAATTTTTTTAACATATTCAATGCATATATTTTCTTGTTGCACTTCAATTAGTACACATATAACTATTTCATTATTAATTTTGTAAATTTTTGGAAATTTAACTTCTATTGCACTATTTTCATTATTGGTCAATTTATTTTCTTCAACATGCCAATTTTGCATTGACATTGTTTAATTGGTTGTCATATCTCTAGTTACATCTCCTTCTAAAATTTTGTTTTCTTTAGAGTCCAAATCTTATGTTTTTAGGAGGAATGACGAGGATTCATATGGGATGTATATGGTTCATATGTTAGTGTCCTATTTTATAGTCCCTTTATTTCATCCCTTGTACACAAATGCATAAAGTAAAATAAATTAGCTACTAGGTTTTTAGTGATTAATTTAAAGTTACACAACCTATTATTTAGGGATGCATTTCCATTTCCTCTTCTCATGTTTTGGTTTTCAAACATGAATATGATTTATATCTCTTAGGTTTTAGGTTAATTTTTTTTATCATACTTAGCATTCATAAATCTTATTTAATAACTCTTCTTATGAATAAAAATTGGTTAGAATGTGTAATTCAAGTTGTAGTTTTTTTATCAATCTCAATTTATGCATGTGCATAATTAATAAATTTTGTGGATTCTTTAACACATAGACTATTATTATAATTTTTATAGGCACCTTGACCTCCATGTTTTTGGTTTTGTGTGGTTCTTCGAGCCATCACATGAAACCAAGAGGCTCTCTATCTATACCATCATACCCCATAATAATTTTTTTTTAAATATATGTTATAAATACAAAAATTATAGTTAATTTACTATATATATTGAGGATTGAACCATTATACACCATGAATATATACATTTGACCAATTTCACTTATGAAGGTTATTATGAATAAAGAGTCCATTATAATTTAACCAATAAAAATGATGAAAATTTGAAGATAATGAACATTAAAAAGCTTTGGATAATATTTTTTATGTTGTCAATCCATCACACAAACATTTCCATTGTTGCTTGTTTGATTCCAATGATTTGGAAGAGGGTTGGTAAAAAATCATGAGTGTGTATTTAATTTACCTATTGATTCACTAAAATTATTTTTGTCCTATATTTGTATTTATTTTTTTCTAATGAGATCTTATATCTTATGTTTAAATTAATGAATCTATTGGAATAATGTCCTAGAATTATATGATAATCACAATATGCATTTCACAGTTATTAGGCAATGGTATTGAATGATTAAAGTATTGTATTCAAATAAAAAAAATCATCTTGAAATCTCAATAAATCTCTTTGAAACATTATGTGGGTTTTCACTTAACCTAGTGAATTTCATATACTCTCTTTATTGAGGTAATACAAACTTTACATATGGTTGGTATATATCATTAACCATTAGTTTCATTCTTCAGTTGAAATCCATTCTATTTGACTCTAGTTTCAAAGTTTGTCTTCTTTTGTAATTTTGCACCATTAGAATTTGGAACATTTGACCCTTATTTAAACACATTTACGTATAAACTATTAAACTAAAATTTTATAACACTATAAAAACATTTATTAAAATATTTATAAGTGTTTAAAATTAATTTCACCTTGATAATTAAAATAAACTATCAGAAAATATTGTTTTAATCTCACTATATGGTGGTTGATAAGTCATCTTGGTAACCATACTATTAAAGTAAATCATATAATCACTAATGTTTTCATTGATTCCTTATTTGATTTTATAAAAGATTTCAAATGTGAATTTCATAACAATATTGATTTGAAATAATAATTCATCAACTAATCTTGGTAAAAATATGCATATCCACATGATAAAGTATAGAACTAATAGAGTGCATAATATTTCAAGCTCATTGGGAATAACTTAGTCCTTAATTTATAATATTGAATAAAATATATTGAAAAGTCATAAAAACCCTTCTTATAATGAAAAGGATATTTATTTCTATTAAATAATTTGGTATCTGGAGCAACAATTTATTGTGACCAACAAGCCCAATTTTCAAAAATATCAATAGGACCCATTTATCTTAAAAATCATATGTTTGGTCCCTATTAAGACATGAATTGACCCTAAAACAATTTCATAATAAATCCTAAATCCTTTTAATCTATTTTTTTTATTTTATAAATTTTGTCTTGAAATTGGGATATTAATTTGGTTTTTATATTTATTTTTATTTATTTGACTAACTAAAATAATTATTAGTTAGCAAGTTTGTCAGTTTTACATGTTACAGGTCAGTGTATTATTAATAGGTGTCATTGATTTTCTAAAGTTTCATTGACTATTGATGGCTATTGGTTATATCTAGATCACACTATTAAGCTTTGAGTATCTCAACTAAATGAGTTCATGTTATGTGTTGCAACTTTGTTACCTCTAAAAAATAGCTCAACATTAAAAGTCTCATAGCCATGTGACTAGTTGACTACACAAGATTATGCCAAGTGTCACTACCTCATTTGACCATAAGCCTCTAATAGAAAACAAATTTATGAGATCCTGAAACCAGTTGACAAAGCAAGAAAGTGTCTCCATCTCGTTACATTCTACCTTTTAGACTATAAGTACAAATAATAAGATATAGTGACCATCCAAACAAGTGATACTGATCCATGTATCTCAATATTTTTTGATCACAAGTCTAGAGATAGAGGTAAAAAATTATAGAATAACCAACTAGCCCACTGAGTGAGATCACACTATGAGTCTACATCTCACTACATGAAAACCAACATACAAAAGGATGAGATACATATTAAGTGATTCAACAATAGATTTACACATGGAATCCTCTATACAGTCATCTACCATGTGTCATAATTTTATTGTGCCACTTGGCCATTATAGTAGGTTAGCTTCCATGTGTGATCCCCTCACCACTCCATATATTGATAGACCCAAAGTCTCAATGACAAGAAATGATGAAGTGACTGAATGAAAATATGCCACATGTATTAAAATGACATAGTTAATTATGAATTAGCAAGATAAAAAGCCATGAATCGAATACATAGTGACAAATATAAAATAGCTATAGTATACCAAAAGCTAAAATAAGTGACTAAGAAATTGAAGATAATGATGAAACACCACCTATCAAATAAACTTGTGAAAGTTGGCATCATAAAATAAAATTTAAATTTGATAGATGGATGACAATGACCATTACTCTATAATTAATTTTCATGCATGGAGTATTAGAGTAATGAATCTACAAGACAAGAAAATGGATTATATGTTATGTTTCCAAGTCAACTCAAATTACATTTACTAATTTTCAAACTATGGACTTATATCCAAAACTCCATAGTAATTAAAATCCCTAGTTTTCAAAATTAACACAAAGTGTGAATCATTCAACAATGGATTTGGAGAACCAAGAACCTACTCCTTCAATTTTATATTTTGCACCAAACATGAATATAAAGATACAAAATTTGATAAAATTTATTTACTTAGAACATTCAAACTTTATTTTGAAATCTATGCATAGGTCAAGGTTGTTAGACCTTATAAGGATTAAGACAAATTTCCCTTAGATAAGAGGGATTAAATATATTACTTGCTAGTAATCAAACCAGTCAGAATTCACCAAATGATAGGAAAACCAAATGTATTCCCTTTATATTACCTAATGTTTAATTTTTTATAGGAGGTACTTATACAAGAGACATCTTCCTTAAGAACAATAATACACAACATGTATCATATATAGTTAGCTTAGCATTTGAAAAATTCTATTGAATACCACAACTAGATAATAATCAATAGCTATTTTAAATATAATAACATCATAAGCACCTTATCAGGATGGGACCAAAACCCTAAAAAGTTTTCCATGAAGAAGACAATCATTATTACTCAATTCAATCCTAGTGATATAATTAATATAGCCTTATTAAACATACTATATGGATCTTTATCTATCACTTATGTAGATGAGGTTTGTGTCCCATTATTGTCCATAATTTTGGAAAGCAAGGGAAATCCTTCATTGGTGGAATAGTAAGCTTCAACTTAAAATCAAAAAGAGATCATATGCATGACCAAGTAGATGTCAACTTCTACAGTATTTCATATTTGGTAGATGTTATTTGTGGAACTATTACCCCAACCAACATTTTAATTTGGAACCAAAGGGAACAAAGTGGATTTGTGATGACTTAAACCATATTTATATACATAAATATGGGGATCATATGCAAAAAATATCAGACACCTTCTACTTGATTATATACAAAACAATAAATAAACAACCTATGCCTAGGTTGTCTGATCAGATAAAAAGATCACTTAGGTCATTTTGTGACTATTGTTTCTATTGAGATCACATTATAATTAAATTTGAGGTAACATTGGTAGTTCCCTTATTACTAACAAGACTTGTACTAGAAAAATTGGCCAAGTAAAATATATCCTATCATTAGGAACATTTCATTTTTTTTGTGCATAGGATGAGATCTATGTTTGTTATCCATGTATGAATTTCCACCTTCCTTCTTTACTAGTTTTTTTATAAGTATAAATCCATACAATCCAATACCAAATTATATCTATAAATATTGTAAATAATTTAATTCAGTTTGTTATTTTTAATAAATGGAACCTCCCCTTATAATAGAGGAGGGACTTTGTTCCCTTCACTATTGCCAAAATGCATTAATAATGTGTATGTGTTAAAAATGTGTATTTGTTTCTTAATATATACATTGTTTACACAATTAATCGTAAACACTAAACTCTAGACCTTAAACTAACTAAGTTCACATGGCTCAATTTGGCCCAAATCACATCATTGATTACCCCAATTGACTAATTGGCTCAATCTTTGGTGAAAATAGGAATAATTGAGCCTAAAATAATATTTTTTAGTTACTTTAGACACTATTTATAGATTATATAACACTTTAGTCTTGTACACTTGGAAAATACATATCATGGATGTACCTTCAACTTCTATACCTTTTCTACTACCAAACGACTTGCATACACTATCTCTATGTGCCTAATTGCTTATATCTTAGTCTGAATAATGTTATTCTAATGAATCAAACCTTCTATCTTTCCCAAAATGTTATAAATCTACTTATCTTTTATTTCTAAAATTTTTAGACCTAAACCTATTTTCCAACTACTCAAACACTTTCATCCTAGTCAGATTCCTACATCAATGCAATTGTCATATTCTGATGCAAGTGTCCAATGCCCTATGCCATCCAATTTTAAAATTAAATGTATCCTAATGGTAGACCTAAGTTTTTTTTATGTGATATATTCTCTAAATGGATTGGTATAAATATAAGATCAATCCTCAATCATTCCTCACCTAGCAATTTCTTACCTACTCACAAGGTAGCCTATCAAAAGTTTTCAATCAAACACTCAAGTGAGAAAATCTTCCCTATTTTATCCTCTTTACATATCAATCATATGGACAACACATATACAAGTCTGAATTATTGAAGGAGTACTCTCTGAGCCACATTTTCCAAGTTACAAGCTAGGTGACTATTACAATTGATTATCACACATTGCATGACACACATAAACCAACATGTAGGGGATAAATTCATAAGTCTGAGGCCCTATTTGGAGTATTAGTTATGTAGGTATCACTCATTAATAGAGGGGTAGTTGGGGTAGCTTGACATTGTGTGCCCACTAACCCATTTTTCTCACAACCAATATGAATATGAAGAACTAGGGTTTTTCTATTTGACAAGGAGTGACAGTTCATGACCCAAATATGAATGTACCAGAGCAAAGGTGAAATAGAACCTAGAATCATCCAAGTGGTTGCATCTAATTTATATAGTAGCATCATTACAATCATCTTATCTTGATGTAAGTGCCCAGTACTATAGAGGTATAATTTATAGAATCATGCGACTAATCTAGAATCTAAATCCAGTTTGCTTTCTATTTATTCTAGTTATAGATTTGTATTAGCATCACCACCAATTAAGTATCTTTTTTTCATTATCATTTCAAAATATAACATGGTTATACTTTCCATTTTTATCATATATTAAAATAATAAATTTAATATATGTTTATTTGAGTTTTGTCAATAATTAGTTTGCTTTAAAGATAGTCTACCATCCTTATGCCCTAGGCTATCTCTACCCCTTTAACCTCAGATCCCCCATATCTATATTTTAGGGTTAAATAATTCTTGGTTGAGCATTTAATATTAGCTATTTTATACTTGCTTTGTCCTAATCTTTACATTTTGTATCTATCTCATCATAGATGATATTGATTGTTTTGACAACTATGATTATGAAACTCTCCAACTTTATATCAAATAAGGGGTAAAAATTGATTACTCTTGTATTCTTCCAAAGGCTAAAGAATCCAATCTCAAATATTTAAATGGTGGTAGATACCATCCCTCTAATCAGGTCTATGCTCCCACCATTTCAATAGATGATTTGATTCATCTTAAGGAAGATAAAGAGGTGTCTTTACCAAAATTCCCTCCACTATTGATTTTTATATCTCTACTAAAGGTGACTAAACCAAGCTCTTCAAATGATATACTAAGGGTATCACAATTCAAATATCCAATACCATTACCAAAGTATCCTAAATTCAGTGATTTATAACTTGCACTTGTTATCCATGAGGATGATGATACTCATATGCCTAGATTTAAGGGAGGTGGTGGATTAAAATCAATGATAACACCTATGCCAAGCACCACCATTCCCATTGAGAATATTATTTCTATGATGATCAATATTTTGGATCTTTAAAAATAGGTTTCTATACTTCAAATGCAAATAAATTTCCATAATACTAATGCAAATGTTACCTCATTCAACAATCAACCTCTTGTACAATGTATACTTGAATATACTTATCCACGAGATTTTGAACTACCATTTTTTACCTCATTTTTTGATTCATAAGGACACATTTGACCACATGATTAACTATGCACATTATTTTTTTCAAAGGGTAAAAGATGAAAAACTATTTCTAAAGGTATTCCATATGAACATTTTTAATGAGGATCATAATTGGTTATATGGCCTACTAAAAAGTTTCTTAACCACTTTTTCATAAGTAGAATATGCATTATTCATGGCTTTCAATATCCATAAGGTGCCAAAACTTACATTATGAAATTTTCACAATTTCAAAAAATGTGATGATGAGGCCCTTCAAGATTATACCATTCGATTCAAAAGTATGTCATATGAGCAAGTATTTAGACCTTCAGCTTTGGAGTTACAATTAATTTTTAGTAGAGGTCTTTGTTCTCCATTTAAATAAATATCATTAAATAAATAATATGATTCATTTACCCATTTATATGTGGATCTGCATATATATTCTTCATTCATACTTACTCATCCAAAGGACCTTAACATATCCCATTCTAAATACCAAAATTTTATTCCTTTCACAAGGAGGGAGATGAATTGCCAAACGAACATTATGAAAAAAATGTGGAGTGCATAATATTTATATGGGATCTCTACAAAATTTATTCAATATGGGACCAATCTAAGGTTGACATGTTAGGCAAACACCTCGAGGTGAACAATCCAAAAAACATCCACGTCAACAAGATTTAACAATCACATTATTCATGGGTGGTGCTTACTTTTGGCATAACCATATTGATTGTACACAAACAAAAACTATTTTCAATATAAGATGTTTACAACTTGATTTTGACCCAAAATATTTACAAAGCAAAAGAGGTTGGAAAGACTCCTTGGGAAACATAACACTGCCAATTACTTGTGGTCCTAAAGTGATTCAAACATGAATTTGGATTAAGGCACAAAAAACTCCATATGCATTTACAACGGGCACTCTTTGGTTATATGAAATGGAAGTAAAAATTGACCAGAATCAAGAAGGTATTTATTTTTATCATGAAGAAAAATTGATCCATATTCCAAGTGATAGATTTGGCTCTTATACTGCACATGTAAGACATGAGGAGGAATATGTTATGTACCATTTCCACCATCCAACCATGATTCAAATAATGTAAAGGATCAGACTTAAGATTGTAAGATTTTATATATTCCAAAAATACCAAAAAAATAAAATAAACTTATAAAATCCAAAAATATGTTTAGAATTTGCATGTTTTATTAGCTCCTTGGTATATATGTTGTTGGTTCCATGTTGGTATATGGCATGTCAGTATTTTATATATAAATGTGTTTCACACATATTTTGAGTGTAATACAGACATATAAAAATACATGATCTATGCACTTTTGAATGTTGGGACCTCCCTCTACTCATGTCATATGAACATTGAGGGCATCTGCTTCTTTGATCATGATACATCCATGTTATATCATTATATGGTCATTTTATATTATCATGTTTGTGCTTATGTAATTACACATGATTTTATCCATGTTTATATCTTTGACATTGTACTTGATATGTTATGTATTTAGCATTTTTTACTAACACGTATGATCCATGGACTAGTATGTTATGTTTATGTTGGTTGCTTATGTTTCATGCTTTCCATTCATGCAATTTATTGAGTGTGTTGTCTTTCTATTATCTTACTTATTTGAGCATTTGAATATGTTTCATTGTTTGCGACCCCCGTGCTTATGTTTGTCTCTTTTACATTTGAATATGTCATTGTTTATTTTATGTTGACATTTAACTAAGTTATTCTTGATTTTGTGGGCATTTGACTAAGTCATGTCCCTTTAATTATGTGGAATTTAAACATAGCCCTTGTTTGAGATCTCCTTGGACTATTGTCTTTTGATTTGAAATTGATTGCTCTTGTGTGTGTGCTTGATTACTTTTTGATCTTGTACTATTACTATCAAGACATTTTCATGATTTACATTATGCATCTTAGGACTTGGTGTAATCAAATTATTTTTTATGCAATGAAATATCTACCTATACATGTTCCCTCTATATGCTACATGGTGCATTCTCAGTTTACATGGTTATATTATCCTTTTAGGGTAAGGTAACTATCAGTTGATACTTTCTCTCACCTCAAAATGGGGGGCATATCAGTTGGGGCATGCCTTCCATGTTGCTTCATATATTTAGATTGTAGTGGGGGAATTTTTTGAAAACATGTTCTCCACATTTTTCATAGTTTTAGATCCAATGGGGGCATGTTTCCAAAACATGTTCTCCATACTTATTCAGTATTCAACATACCCATATTATAGTGGGGGCATGTTTTGGAAACATGCCCTCCATATTAGCACTTATATAAGTTTTTATATTTTCTCCATATACAGTGGGAGCATGTTTTGGAAACATGTTCTATGCACATATACATCTGTTTTCATATTCAAATTTATAATGGGGGCATGTTTTGGAAAACATGTCCTCCACACTTAGACCAATTTTTAGTTTCAAATTATAGTGGGAACATGTTTTGTAAACATGTTATCCAGACTTACACAGTTTCAAATTGGCCAAACTCACAATTATATTATTTAGATACACATTTGTGGTAGAGTTTTATACATTGGTACCATTGTTATACATAGTTTTAACATGATAAATAAATAAGTTTAATACGCTATGTAATGTTCACCTAATATTAGAAATCAAATCAATTTTAGATTTCAAATACTTTTAGAAACTATCATCACCCACCAAATTAGACTTTTACAAACTGTATTAATACAATCTACTATAGTAATTGGTTTGATTTTTCATATGGTTGAGGTGATTAAATCACTCAATCTTGCCAAGTTTATAGTTTGGACTTGATTACATCATCCAACCTCTCTAGTTTTATAGTGTGATTTGACTTGGTTCACTCACACTCACTAGGGTATAAGTATGATTGGGTTGCACAGTTGAGTTTAATCTCAACTTTCAGATGGAAACTCACTTTTTCTCTAAGTTTTAGGTAATGTGTCCTCCAATTTCTCTATATCTCTCTATATATGCACTTTATAGATTTAATATTTTGTCATAATCTTAGTTTTAGTGATTCATAATGCTACATCTTTTCAGGTCAACTTGCGAAAAGGCAAGGCAGATGCATCGATACACAAGGGTACTCTTAAACCTTACTCTCTTTCAATTTCAATCATTTCATATGTTTTCAATTTCACATTATATGAATTGATTAAATATTGTAGCATGCTCTTGGTTATAAGTTAGTCACAAGCAAAGCACTCAAGTTGGACTCAAGCAAAGGGATGGTGTGTTATACACACTGAGGTAAGTATTTATTCTTATTTAAACCAATAATTTCATTACTATATTAAAGGGGGAAATGTAAACATTGTTTTTAAATTATATATTACATCAATCTTGTACATGTAGAAAATACATATCATGGATGTACCTTCAACTTTTAGACCTTTCCCACTACCAAAAGGCTCTTATACACTATCTCTCTATGCTTAATTACTTATCTCTTAGTCTAACTAATGTTATTCTAATGATTCAGACCTTTTATCTTGCCTAAAATGTTATAAACATGTTTATCTTCTATTTTTCCAAGTTTTGGACCTGCACCTATTTTCCAACTACCTAGACACTTGCATCCTAGTCAGACTCCTACATCAACACAAGTATCCTATTTTGATGTAAGTTACAGTGCCCTAAAGTCATCTAATTTTTGAAAGAAATATATCCTAACATTCAACCTAAGTGATTTTATGTGAGATATTATCCAAAGGGATTGATATAATTATAAGATATATCCTCAATCATTCCTCACCTAAAAAAATATTACTTGCTCACAAGTAAACCTATAAAAATCATTCAATCAAGTACTCAAGTGAGAAAAACTTCCCTATTTTCTCTTGTTTTCATATCAACCATAAGGACAACACATATACATGATGAAGTACTAAAGGGGCACTCCATGAGCCACATTTTCTAAGTTACAAGCTAGGCCACTATTTTAATTACTTATCACACATTACATGATACATACACAAGCCAACATGTAAGGGAGAACTACATATGTCTAAGTCTATCTTCAAAGTATTGGTTATGTAAGCAGTTCTCATTGATAGAGGGGTCTTTGGGGTAGCTTGAAACCATGTGCCCACTAACCTAATTTTTTACACAACCACTATGAAGATGAAGAACTAAGGATTTTTAATTTGACAAGGAGTGAATTTCATGGCCCATATTTTAATGCACAAGGGTGAAGGTGACATAGAACCCAAAAGCATCTAGGTGGTTACATCTAGTTTCAATAGGTATTTTATACTACATGCTTGCATTTGATTTAGACTGTATAATTGACACAATAGTCCTAACCCCACACAAGTGTCTACAGCTATAAAAGTAGAATTTCTAGAATTAGGTGATTGATCCATAATCTAATCTAGTTTGATTTCTACCTATTCCATTTATAGATCTATATTAGCATCATAACTAGCTAAGTATCATGTTTTCATTATTATTTTAATATCTAGAATAGTTATATTTTCCTTTTTTATCATATCTTAGCATAATAAATTTAGTATGTGTTTATTTGATTTTTAAAAATAATTGGTCTACTTTAGAGATAGTCTACCATCCTTGTGCCCTAGGTTATCTCTACCCCTTTAACCTTAGATCTAATATATCTAGATTTTTAGGTTAAACAGTTAAAAACAAGTTCAACAAGATCAATTTGGCCTTAATTGCATTTATGATTAGACCTTATACCCTAAACTGTAAAATACAAACCTTAAACCTTAAGCCATAATCACTAAGCCATAAACCCTAAGCCAATCCATTTAGCCCCAATTGACTAATTGGACTAATTTGTGATGATATTAGGGCTAAGAAATAGACTCACAAGACTAAAGTTGACCCAAATCACATCGTTGATTACCTTAATTGACTAATTAGCTCAATTTGTGATGACATTGGGATAATTAAGCCCAAAATCATATTTTTTAATCAAAAATAGGTTTAATGAGCTCAAATTAGCCCTAATTGCCTTCATGATTGGATATTATGTACCCTAAACCATAAATTATAAACCCTATGCTCTGAGCCCTAAATCATTAACTTTAAACCCTAAACCAATCAATTTAGCCCCAATAAGCATCCTTTAGAGTGAGAAATGGGTTCATATGGGTTAGTTTGGCCCAAACATATCATTGATTGCCCCAATTGACTAATTAGCTCAATTTTTGATGACATTGGGGCTAATTAAGCCCAAAATCACATTTTGTAGTCACAAATAGGTTCAACAAGCTCAAATTGGCCTTAATTACTTTCACGATTGGACCTTGTGTACCCTAAACCTTAAACTGTAAACCCTAAGCCCTAAACCCTAAACCCTAAAAATTAAATCATAAACCTTAAACCAATTTATTTAACTTTAATAAACATCCTTTAGAGTAAGAATTAGGTTCATAGGGCTTAATATGGCCTGAATCATATGATATAGATTGCCCCAATTGACTACTTGGCTTAATTTATGTGACATTAGGAAAAATTGATCAAAAAATCACATTATATAGTCATAAATAGGTTCAACGAGCTCAAATTAGCCTTAATTGCCTTTGTGATTGGACCTTATATCATAAACAATATACCTTAAACCTTAATACTTAAATGTTAAACTCTAAACTGTAAATTGTAAACTCTAAACCTAAACCAATTAGTTTGTCCAAAATTAAGATACTTTAGAGTAAGACTTAGTTTTACATGGCTTAATTTGGCCCAAATCACATCACTAATTGCCCTAATTGACTAATTAGCTCAATATGTGATGGCATTGGGGCTAATTGAGCCTAAAATCACATTTTATAGTCACAAATGGGTTTAAAAATATTAAATTAGCTCCAACTACCTTTGAAATTAGACCTTATGTACCCTAAACCCTAAACCATGAGCCCTAATCCTTAAACCCTAAATCATAAGTCCTAAACCCTAAGCCCTAAACCTTAAACCCTAAA
Organism: Torreya grandis; assembly: GCA_037957365.1. Lineage (NCBI taxonomy): Eukaryota > Viridiplantae > Streptophyta > Pinopsida > Cupressales > Taxaceae > Torreya > Torreya grandis. The sequence continues at coordinate 906,438 of JARHVA010006282.1, forward strand.
TCATAAAAACCAAACTCTAAAACAAATAATGTAGCCTTGGACATCCTTTTGATTAATAATTACGTTCATTAGGCTCAATGTGTCCCAAATCACTTCACTGATTACCATAATTGATTAGTTAGTTTAATATGTGATGACATTGAGGAAAATTGAGCTCATTATCACATTTTATAGTGAAAAATAGGTTCAATGAGATCAAACTGGCCCCAATCGCATTCATTATTAGAACATATCCCCCAAATCATAAACCCTAAACTAATTAATTTATCCTTAATTAACATCTTTTAGAGTAAGAATTAGGTTTATAGGGCTCAATTTGACCCAAACCACACCACTGATTACCCCAATTGACTAATTATCTTAATCTATGATGACATTTAGGGCTAATTAAGCCCAAAATCATATTATGTAGTGAAAAATAGGGTCAACAAGCTCAAATTGGCCCCAATTACCTTCACGATTGGACTATATACCCTAAGCCTTAAGATCTAAACCCTAGACCTTAAATCATAAACCCTAAACCTTAAACCAATTGATTTATCTCTAATTAACATCCTTTAGAGTAAGAATTATGTTTACAATGGTCAATTTAGCTTAAATTATAACATTTATTTCCCCAATTGACTAATTGGCTCAATTTTTTATGACATTAGGGATAATTAATCCCAAAATCACATTCTAGAGTCACAAATAGGTTTAATGATCTTGAATTTACCCCAATTACTTTCATTATTAGACCCTATACCGTAAACCATAAACCATAATCCCTAAGCCCTAAGTTTGAATCCTTAATTCTTAAATTGTAAACCCTAAACCAATCAATTTATCACCAATTGTCATCCTTTAGAGTAATAATTAGGTTTGCATGGCTCAATTGGGGCCAATCACATCATTGATTGCCCCAATTAACTAATTGACTCAATCTATGATGATATTAGGGATAAATTAATCCCAAAATCACATTATGTAGTCACAAATAGATTAAATGAGCTCAAATTGGCCTCAATTTCTTTCACAATTAGACCCTAAACCCTAAAACTAAAAACCTAAATACTAAAACCCTAAACCTAAAACCTAAACCCTAAAACCTTCAATCAATCTATTTAGATGGTAAAATGACATCAAGATTGTGGTTGGAATTAGGTTTACATTTTTTGATGTACAAAACTTCAATGTTAACAACTAACATCAACTAAAGCCATGCATGAAGTTTGAAAATTAAAAAGAAACTATAATAAAATCAATAATATGGCCAAATGCATATGAATGTAATAGTAAATATTCCACATATGTGACAATTCTCTATACACATTAATTCTATGTACATAATTCTAATATTTGACATTTCAAACACATTCCTTAAGGTTCAGGAATGGATTGCATTCCCAAGCCTAAGACATGGACTTGTAAACACATAGTGAATGCATGTTTTTGAATAAAAATAATAAAATGCAACTTCCACCATACTAAACATTGTGAATTTTATCAAAAAAATATGTAATTATGACTACAACATCTATCCCACTCTCATCTTTCTAAATATATAGTTTTTTATATATTTTTATTATTTTAAGGTTTTTATCTATATTTGTTTCTAAGTATGTCTTTTAATACTAGTATATACCATAACTATACATGTTTATCTTTTTTACGTATCTTTCATTTCATTGATTCAAAATTTAAAAAATATATAGGGTTACAAACTAGACCTAATTCTAACACATTCAAAAAAATCAATATTTTTAAGGTAGTTAAGAGAGGGTGCATGGTCAAAAATGCATTATTGATCATATTTAAAAGTCTATTGATTTTTGAAATTAGTAAAAAATATATTTATTAATTTAAAAAATATATATAGGTTAAAAACTAGATGATCTTATCTAACTTTCCACTAAAGGGTTTTTTAAAAAAGTAAACGATGCTCATTAAAATGATAGGGTGAATGACAAGCTATCTACTATGAATTTTCATAGTACCTCTTCATATTTATGATGTTTGACATATTTATACTTGACCATTTTAAAAAAATAGTAGTTTAGAAACTAGACTCAAAATGCTACAATTCATGTTCTTATGCATCTTCAAATTTTTAGTGTAGATGTCTCAAATAATTTATACAAGTTGAGTTTTCTTATTTTTCTAGAAAAACATGTCCACTTAAGACCCCCTTTTATTCCCCTAATTCTATGCACTTACCCATTATATTGTGTAAAATAGATAAGGGTTGCATAATAGTGACATTGTTATGCACTTCAAAATTAGACACTATCAAAATGTTTTTCTTCTTCTGAACACTTTGCAAGTGCATCTTCTAAATAATGCATGTTAAAATCATCCATACTCATTTGGAATATTTTTTTTAATTCCTCATGTGTTGCTTTTTGTTTAGGTTTTTCATTAACACAATGGATCTCTATATCATCAAAAAAACCATATAAAAAAACTGCATCCTCGTTTAGTTCACTCAAGATTCTTTTTGGAGCATCCCTCTCCCCTTTCATGTCAGCATCAACTATTTTTGAATTCACTTCCACAGAAACGCCTTTTCTCATGCAAATACAAACACAAATCAAGTTCGTCTATTAATGCAATGTAACATGCACAATTTATATAAACCTCATCATGTGAAAATTTACCATGTTACAATATGATGTTGTTATCTATACTTAATAACACATTCTTGATTTGAATAACTCATCTTTTTCTTTTGGCACTAACCGATAAATGCACTTTTTTATTAGGTAAACTACACTAGTTAAAAATAAATTATAAAATCATCAAACATGAGATTTTAAACTACTTCATTTTTACACATGCATTGGTTAATTATGCACATTAAAAACATCAAACATCATATTCCCCCACTTTGCTTAAGTTTACTCTCTATTATTTAATTATTATTTTTACATCTAGTGTTACCTTTCACCACTTTTACATACTACATGTAGCCTAATTCATAGGCATGGGCCAGCAAAAGTCATTACTCAGTTCTGCAGTATCATTCCACATTCAATGTCACAAATATAAACTATCCCATTAGGCATTGCTTTAAATATAATGCATTATTTAATATTATTTATTCATTAACAGGAAAAAAAATTGTCTAGTTTTTAAATCACTTTTAATTTTTATTTTATGTGTTTTTTAAATGAAACCAATGTTATTTTCATGTCATAATTGTACATACAATACATAATGTGGTAATGAGTTGTTGGACATTTGTGAGTAGAGTTGGTTTCAAACATTTATAAATAATATAATGAAGATCTTCTTTCATAGGAAAGTGTTAGTTCTAATGCACTAGAGGTGGGTAAAACTGAGAATTGACTGTGGAATGCCTATTTGGAAGCAGTTAATTTATTCAATTGTTGACTCCTATGGTTTCAATGGACTAGAATGATTTTATTCTCTTATTGGGTTAACCCTATTTTTTATATGGTTTCTTTGCAACTATAAACCACTCATTTTTTTTTGGTATCATGGCAATATTATGTGTGGAATAAGAGTCAATAGTAGTTCACTTGAGACATCACTTATGTTGAGCATTTGTTCTTTGATGTTATAAACATTCCACATGGGCTTTCATGATTTCATTCATTAACACATTTGAGGACCTCAAGTCACAATGAAAAATAGGAGGAGAACAATCATGGTGTAAGTTTGCCATCCTGTGTGGCACTTCAATGCAAGGCTCAGTCTAATATTAAAATTCAACATGTATTAACTTTTATCCTTATGAATTTGTTGCTTTAAAAATTTGTTAGACATAAATTCTAGTGCCAAAGCCCTAAAATATGTTGTTGTGCAAGAGGACAAGAATGTAACAACACTACAATGTTGGATTCAACACTACTTTTTATAATTTTTGTAGAAATTATTGTATGAATTGTGGGAATCCTAATTAAATACCTTAAAATCCACTAATGTTTTATTTGACAGGAGGCTTCTATAAATGTATTTCAAGCTACCAACCCGTAGTAGAATTTCCTAGCCTAAGCTTAACTAGCATGGACAAAGATATCCTTTCATTGGGAAGTGTTATGTGTAATACACTAGATGTGGGTAAAAATGATAATTGACTGTATAATGTTTATTTAGAAGTCTTTTTATTTAATTTTTGACTCTTATGATTTCAATGGACTCGAATGATTTTATTATCTTCTTGGATTCATCCTTTTTTTATATGGTTTGTTTGAAACTATAAACTGCCCATAATTTTTTGTGTTTCATCGCAATATTGTGTGGGGAATATGAGTTAATGATAGTTCACTTGAGAGATAATTTATTTAGAATATTTGCTCTTCAATGGTTCATTTCTAAGATTTATTGATTACTATTGGTTCACACATATAGAGAACATTTAAATTGAAGACATTTATAATCTTGTTTAGATTCTATATCATGTAATTTCTTATCAAACAATGTATATATATCATATAATTTCTTATGATTTTGTTATCATGTAATTAAATTTATTTGTATAATCCAAGTTTCAACTATAGTTATTTAAATTTTGGTTATCTATGAACTATGTAGATATCAAATAGGGTTTTTGATTTTTAGGCCTATTTTATCCAATTCTAAGTCTTGCAATTTTGATATAAAATAGGGGTTTTAAGGCTATTTTATCCAATTCTACATCTTGAAATTTTGATATTTAAGGTTTACATTACTTAAAGTGAGTTTAGCATATTACTCTCTTTCTCTGTGCTTTGGTAATCTCTGTGTCTTAGAATGGAAATCTTTGTGCTTTTTCATTTGGGATGGATATGGGTCAAACTAAGACTCAAATCAAGTAACAAAGGTGTATTTGAGCTATCATTTACAAATTAATTGTTTGACAAAATGCCTCAAAGAGGTTTCTACTTCTTGACATTTCAAGCCGTCTCTCACAATAAAATTGCTTGCCTTTATTAGGTATGATAAATTTATTAAGTTTCTTTGTTATATTTGCCTACAAACTTAGGTTCATTTGTTGAAGTTGTGTATGGCATTCATATTTTACTATATGTTTGTTGAAGTTTTTATTTTGTGACATTTCAAGCCATCTCTAAGGTTTGCATTACTTGTAGTAAGTTTAGAAATACGAATGTCTTTCTTATGAAATTAGTTGTAAAGATATAATAATTGAATTTCAACTGAACGCTTAACTTGTGAACTTTTGGTTTTGATAACTAGGTGTTTTTTTATAGAAGATGATGGGTTTCCTTATGCTGAGGGCTCTCTATCTTTTAGTAAAAGAGTTCTATAGCTTCAGAATCTTGCTTCCAATCTACTTCCAATTTGAAAGGGATAGCGTTGTAATCTAATTCCAATATCATTCCATGTGTATCTTTAAACAACAAATTAAGCGAGATAGTGGCAGATAATGTGAGCTTGCAATAGTGAAAAACACTCAACGAAAACAACATAGAGGATGGATTGTGCGCATTTTTCTTCAAACGTATTAATTAATTGTCAGTATAGATTAATAGAGGGAAAGGAGCTTGTGACGTGGGACAAATGTCAAAACATTAAACTTAATTAAACCTTGTATCGTGGAACTCATCCTGAAAAAAATGGAGAACAAATGACGAATGGTATTAAAAAACTATTATTAAAAGAGTCAAAAAAAATATTGAAAAAGACTACTGATACCAACACACATTAAGTTTGTGCGTACTAGTTAATCTCCCTAACCTTTATCCAAATTTCCTTTATAATATTCTATGATTATAACTTTTACATTTATTTTTTCTATATTTTTATATAATTTTTTTAAATATATCTTAATTATTATATATATCAATGCTAACACTAATACAATTTTATTTCACTCGATATCATAAAAACATTGACTAACAACTACACGACCGTGGCTACAATATAAATATTTTAATATAATTATTTTACCATGGACAATATGATTTCAACATCATCGCCTCCCTCCAAACTAATTAATGTTGGATTCCGACGAAAATTTTAAAATATTTAAGAAGTGTACCTGGACGGCACGAAACCCACTTCGTCGATAGCATTGGAATTCACTCAATGGTTATCTTTTTTAGACATTTTAAAGATCTAAAAACCCAGCACACAGGCATTAAGTTATCTACAATTGTGGTAGGAAAAAGCCATCTTGCGCTCATGGCTATGCCCGTTCCTCAAGCTGCCCGTCACTCACATTTAGAATATATGTCTGAATTAACATTGGAATTAGAGTTAGAATTGAAGAAGAAGCCTGCAATCCAAGAAGAGACCATGGAAATGGATAGTGAGATATGGAGCAGGCTACCGGAAGAATTATTAATGCGGGTTTTTGCTCATCTGCCAACTTTCATCCTTGGAAAAATTAGGGTTGTTTGTAAGCCAGGGGGGTTTCTTTTTCCACCAGCAAAGGGCTACCAACAGATATCAATAACTGTTCCAATTTGGTCGTCCCCTGCTTTTCTCATAGGCGGCCTGCGTCATTCCTATACGATGTACTCTGTCATAGATGATCTCTATATACTTCATTCGCCGCCCACTTTCAGTATGTACAGACTCTCATTAGATTTTATGGCCCCTGACTGTGGGAGTGTAGTGAGTGCCTGCAAGAGTCTTCTCTGTTGTTCTATTTCTAGGCAGGGATCACCCAATTTGTTTTACATCTGCAATCCTGTTATCAGGACATGGAAAATGCTGCCACCTCCTATTCAGCTTAGGTATATTAGACATTTCATTGCCCTGGCTTTTGACCCCCTCACAAGGAGATGCATGTTAGTTTTAGGAGTAAACAGTAACCGCAGACAAGGACAGAAAAACACTATGGTGATGGAGATCTATGATTCAGATACTGATGCATGGACCAAACTGGAGATGGATCTGCCCCTATTAATTTCGCCCAGAGGAGAAGGGGTTTATTCTAGAGGGAGCTTTTATTGGATTAATAACAGCCCAGTTGGTCAGAGCGGGTCGGTATTCTTCAGGTATGGTGTTGCAGCATTTAATGTAGCAGAGAAGCGTTGGGAGGTTATGAGGCAACCACACAGAACAGATCCTCCTGAGTTTGAATACACTTGTTATTGGAAGTTAACTGGGTACGATGGAAACGTGGTTTTAGTGGATCAAAGGGATTTGTCTCTGTGGAAGTTAAATGAAGAGGAAGAAGAGGAAACACAGAGATGGTCTCCATTTCAGGCATTTCCAAGGAGCCTATATGAAGCAGCAGTGAGCCGAGGAAATATACTTAGGGCGGAGAGAAATCCACAAATCATTGGATTCACGTTCTCACATCCACAAGTGGTAATAAATAGTTGTGGGTGGGTTTTGGTGTACCTGCCTGGGAATAAGTTGGTTGTTTTTGATGCAGAGGGAAGAATGATGAGAAGCATTGAAGGTAAACTACTGACAGTATTTGAACAATCTCAATGTTCAATCCCACTAAATGCTTATGAAGTCAACAATGTTTGGTGGCCGTAATCTCAGTTGGGTCTCCTCTGTGTTCTTCAACCATTACTGTGTTTAATTTTTTTTCCCTGATGCCATCAATGTTGTCCACAACTTCTGGTCAAATGATTGAAATGTAAAACGTGGATCTGCATCTAAATCTTCAGTCATTAAATAGAAGAAATAAGCAGTCAAAGATTTATATTTTCACAGTGCATAAATTAATAAGTGATTTTTTTTGGAAGAAATTGTGTTTGATTTTGAAAATCGATGCGTTTCGGATTCAGTTTGTGATTTTCATCAAAAAAATTTGTTATGATGAAAAATTACAGAGATGGATCCGAAATGCGACGATCTTCAAAATCAGACAATTTCTTTCAGAAAAAATTACTATTGTCTAACTGTAAATATTTGTATATTTAATTTTTTAAATGTTTATTTATGTTAATTTGTAAACAGTAAATAAAACTCTGTTTTTTTATTTCCCAACAAATTTTTTGTAATTTAATTTTTTAGATATTTTTATTTTATATAGATGAGATTTACATATTTAATTAAGAAGTAATACAATAAGTATTTAGAAATATTTGAATAAAATAATTTATATATTCAACTTGAAATAATAAAATAGATATTTAATCAATAAAATGTGGATGAGTTAGTAAAGTAATTTGGTTGTTTTAAACCCTATCTAAGTTCAAATTTTATTAAAGTATTTCAAATTAAAAAAATCAATTCATAATTTCTAATCAAATAAATAAATAAAATATAATATTAACAATTACTTTTTTTTTAAGTTTTTACTTTAACAATTTCAGATGAAGGCTTTATTCGAATCAAATACTTCTTTAATTTAATCACTTTAATTATTGTGTTGCCCTTTTTTTTCCTTTTTTTTTGAGGCTTGATTGTCTTTAGATGATATCATTATTATTGTATGATGATTTGTAAGTTTTTCATTAATATTGTTTATTAGTTTTGGAGGGATATTTTTAAAAATAATTTTGGAATTATTATTTAATATAATGGTCAATCAAATTTTATTGATTAATGTGTAAAGAGAAAATATAAAAATTTAAAAAGTCAAATAATAGTTTTGTAACAGGTAGATAAAATAATAATATTTATTATTTTTTAATGTTATGAACCATTTTACTAGATCCAAAGTGAGCATTAATGAGGTGACAAATAGAGAAGAGATTTGTACAAAGCAAATATGCGCTGTCATTTAATACTGCGTTTGTTTGCATGATGTGGGCTGCTTTGTTTGAATATTTGACATTGATTGTTGGATTGCTTGATCAAAAATATGGCCATGATTATAACTGCTTTGATTTCTTTTGTGTTATTTTCAAGGATTACTCATCAAAGATTGATCATAATTTCTATATATTGGATTAGAGGACTGCAAGCTTCACATTTTAAAGAAAGACATTTTTCTGTAACGAAGAAATAAGGACGTTGTTACAGTAGAGAATGGCTCTTGTTTTCATGGCAATTTTGGCTTCTAACACGGTTGCCTACAAGTCATGTACAGGCCACATTTGATCAATAAGCTTGTTTCCAAGCTTATGTTTTTCAGTAAAGCATATCCAGCAACCAAAATCCCTAATCGGATAGGAGTTGCACAAATCCGCATCAGTTTGGCTTTGATTACCACTGAAGAAGGCTTAACAAGACGCATAAGAAATCATCACCCCAACTTGTGGGATGATGATTCAATACAATCTCTGTCAAAAAAAAATACGAGGTAAGATATTTTACTATCCAGTTTGGTGTAAGTTATTTTCTGAATATGACTGCGTAATAGTTTTTAGTTTAGATTTTTTATCATCGAGGAGAAGAAGCCTATGCTTTAGTTATTTACGATATTCAGTATACTATTCTGTTTGGCATCCTTTTTCACTCTTTGATTCTATGTGTGGTTCAAAGGCTCCCTCTTATGGTGAACATGCTGAGAGGCTTATCAAGGAAGTGAAGGACATGTTCGATGTGTTGCCTGCATAATCTTCATCTGCAGACGATCTGTTTGAACACATTTCAATGGTGGATAATGTGGAATGCCTTGGAATCAACCGACATTTTCAAAAGGAAATAAAAACAGCGCTTGATTACATCTACAAGTTTGTATAATTATACAGCCTCCAAGATGAAATTTAAGCTTGTTTGCATTAGTATGAAATTCATAACTAAAAACAAATTGGGTGGCAGGTATTGGAACGAGAAAGGAGTTGGATGTCGTAGAGACAGTCCTGCTACCGATATCAACACCACAGTATTGGGTCTTCGAATATTTTGACTGCACAGATACAACGTTTCTTCAGGTGGGTGTTTATTTTAATCAAATCATATATATATATATAACCATTAACAGATGAAGTATATGCTCAAATGACATTACAGCCACTGAGTGTTGTAAGACATTATGAATTTTATAACATTTGTTTTGTCTTGAATGCTAGGTTTGGCTTGACACACATATTTTGTGTTGTTTCTATAATAAAATTGAATGTCCTGTATAAGCTTCTTCACATAAACATTGTAACCAAGATCTTATGATTTACAGATCAAACAAGCAGAAGTTGGAATCCTGTTTGTTGATGAAGCGTATAGATACAAGCCAATGACAAAGACGTAATTATCTTTCATTGTAATTTATTTGAATTAGATAAGCACTACGAGTACTTTGAATATACAGCTTATTTTTCTCATGTTTTCTTTTCTGCCTAACTGCACTTCTTCGTTGATAGAGCAAACTAAGATATTTGCTAATGTCTTTTTGGGTGCTCAGATAAATATAACTAATAACTTCTTTACTAGTTCAAAGGATGATAAGGAAATAGGTTAGACATCCATTTTTTGAGCTAATTAAACATGGTATCCTCCGTTTCCTTTGCAGGATTTCAGGGGCAAAATACTGTTTTTGCTTATGCCTATAAACTGTTATTATGGCATTTATAGTCACTTTACTTGGCAAGGGAGAAATTTAACAATTTTTTTTATATTTCTTGATTATGCCCCGTGCTTTTTGTAGGTCACATATATTACGTCTATGAATATTGGCATGGTTTTCATTTAACATGCTTAACATTTTTAATAGTTTACAAACACAATTCTCTAAAAGTTTGCATTTTTTAATTTCAATCTAATTGATTTGTTTTCCGATAATATTTAATTTTCACTGCCTAATTTTTTTAGGAAAGTACAATTACCATCATCTATCATCTAATATTAAATTTTTGAAATTAATACTTGTTTTTAATTATTGTTGTATGTGTTTATTGTGCAGGATCTAGACATATTATGAGATTCTATTTTATGTAATATGACTTTTTGAAAGCAGAATTCTATAACAACATTCAAATGAATGTGGTTTTCAGTCAAATGATGCAATATTTATTTAAATGTAACAAAGCTTAGTGTTGATTGATTTTGGCTAAAACATGGCATGGATTTGATATGTTTTAGATACATTTTCTTTACTTGACTAAGATGACTTACACTTTTGATTCAAGTATATGTATTAATAATATTATGCCCTATCTCAACTGTAAGAGATAGTATACTTATTTAATATGAATTCTCAGTCAGAGAAAAGATTAATTGCTTCTTAATTTTAGCCAAGATAATTGACTTATTGTATAAAAGTTGAAGAATATGATTAAAAAAAGAATTTTGTGATCATATTTATAACAAATATAAATAATTATAAACTCTTCGTTGAAAAATATTGAGGATGATGACCACCAAAAACACTTTGATTTGCATAAGCACCCTACAAAAGTTCTAATATAGCCTTCCGAACATGTTATGCAAATCGCCAAATGCTTAAACTATAGCCACATTTTACAATTCATGCCATCCACCAACTTCATCTCAACTTTTTATCCCTCCTCCCATAGAGACTTGGTGCTAACACCCTTATAATAAAGTGTTATAATCTATATAATAGTTCAAATTTGGAATTTTTGTTTCCGGCATATAAAATAGAAAATATTAAGGGCCACAATTTCAACATTATTTTTAGAATTATGAATGATGTGGTGGCAATGGTTTTGTTTTTGGGTCTATACAGAGTCGTTCAAATCGGAACCAAGGAATTAATCATTAGAAATGGGAACGCAGGATTCGGCCCCTCATTCAATCTCTCAGTGACTAAACTATTTTATTTCGTTGCTCTCTTCAGGTTGACTTTTTGGCTAAAATTGATCTTATTTAAACAAATTGAAAGCAACAACACGTTACGAGTTTGATTCCGTAGGGCTCTTCATTTACATTAGAAACCCCATAACTTGTGTTTGGAAAATCTTGGCCTTGCAGTAGCTTGCCATAATTTACATTATAAAGATAGCCCTGAGCGCAAACAGATAGGAGTAAAAAGAAATTTTTATTATAAATTGCTTTAATAATAAGTTTTTAAATTTTTGGCAACAGGGAGGAAAATAAGATGTTTCATCACGATTTCAATATCTACAAAAAGAACTCATCTCAAAATGTCTAAATAAATAATGCCATCTAATTTAGAGATTTTATTTTAATTATTGTAGGGACTGAATGCCATTTCATTTAAGCAATTAATCACTAGGGTTTTGAATTTCTTTTTTGTCATGGAATGAAGTCATCTTGTAGGAGCATTTTGTCTATTTTTTCCTTTTAAGCAATGAATGTTTGTTATTTGGGAAAAGTTTAAAATGGCTATACATATTTCAATTCTCTTTTTTTTTTTAAATAATGACAATTTTTTAATAAAGAATGTATGTTTTTTAATTAAGAAATTTATTTTAATTCTATACGTAATAAATTTCATTTTCTTTAAGGAATTTATCTATTTTTACTATTCCTTAACAACTCTGATGCTCTATTCTACCTGTGTAAACTATCTTCAAATATTGCCAAACAAGGTAGAGCACCCTAGTTTACATAATTATGTTGTAGAAACTGAGCACCAACATAATAAGCAATGAGACTCTAGTTTTCATATCATTGACAAATGATATTTATAACATATACTGCGAGCAATACATTTATATACTAAAATAATAGTGCTTCCCTGTCATGCCTTTTTATTCCCCTACTTTGTACACCCAACTTTTCAAATGATCTAATTCTAAGGATGGAAAAACCCAAATAATAAAACACATAAACCGTTCATGCCATAATTTACGAATTTTATCGGAATGAGTCAGCAATGCAATCAAAGAAGAATCATGTGTAAAATGTGAGAAGGTATATAACTTGTCTTGGTGATCTTCCCTACCCATTGCCAGTGTAGAATCATTATACAACTCTCTGATTATGACTGAATATGGTGAAAATTCTACCCTCACGCCCTTGCTAATGTGAGTGATTTGTTACACTAATAGGAGATTAGTTGAAAGTGATGGAATACTTAGAACATTATTGAATGTTCTTCCATCCATTTCAACAAACCCTCTCCATACAACTTCTACTAAAATGTCATCATCCAAAGTGATAGAAGACATGCTACAAGGCTCTAAGGAAGAAAACTTAATTTGTGAAGGACCTGATTTAATAACATATGAAAAGGTTGGAGTTGCAACTGATGCAAGAGCCTTGCCACTTTATTTCTCTTTATCTTTGTCTTTTGCCTAATAATAATCTTGACTTGATGAATTTTGCTTGATAGACTTAGGAATTATTTTACTTCATAGATTGACGACTATATTTATAGGCATACAAAATGTGAAAAGACAAAAAGAAGAGATCTAATCTGAGATAAATATTAATACCCAACATTAAAGATATGATTTAGTTTCAAGTGCATGGAATTGTGGGGGCAAAAGGAGATCTCAAGTGGTCATGTTTTTCCTAAATAATAAAAAACTTCAACTTGTATAGATTATTTGAGACACCTACACTCAAAATTTGAAGATGCTACAAGAACATGAATTATAGCATTTCGAGTCTACTTTCTAAACAACTAAAAAAATTTAATATTTAAGTATAAATAGGTCAAACATAGAAAATTTGAAGATGTATTATTATTTTTTACAAAAATCATAGTTGATAGCCTATCATGCACACCATCATTTTTTACCATTGTTTACTTTTTTTAAACCCCTTGGTGGAAAGTTAGATAAGATCATCTAGTTTATAACTTTTTTAAAAATATATATATATATAATAAATATTTATTTTTTTATTATTTCATAAATTAATAGACCCTGAAATGTGATCAATAATGGATAGTCAACCATGCGCCCCATAGCAACCTCAAAAAAAATCAAAAATTGGATTTTTTTGAATTTGTACAGAATTAAATCTAGTTTATAACCTTATAAAAAAAATTTAGTTTAAATCAATTAAACAAAAGATACGTAAACAAAGATAAACATGTATAGTTATGACAGCTATCACTATAAAAAGACATACTTAGAAATAAATATACATAAAAACCTTCAAGTAATATATATATATATATATATATATATATATATATATATATATAAAGAGGAGAGTCTGCTCGATGTTGTAGTCATATTTTTAGAGAATTTTTTGATAAAATTCACAATGTTTAATATGGTGTAAGTTACATTTTGTTATTTTTTATTAAAAAAAACGCATCCGATTGTGTGTTTGCAGGTTCATGCTTTAGGTTAAGGAATCCAAGCCATTCTTGAGCCTTGAGGCATGTCTTTGAAATTTCAAACATAAGAATTGGGTATGCAAAAAAATTGTGTACACATAAAAATCGAATACTCGAAATAGTTTACTATTATATTGACATGATTTTGGCCATTTTATTGGTTTTATTATAGTTTATTTTTAATTGTCAAAGTTCATGCATGGCCTTAGTCAATGTTAAGTGCTAACATTAAAGTTTTGTACATCAAAAAAATGTAAACCTAATTTTGACTATATAATCTTGATCTCATTTGCCTAACTAAATAGATTTGTGACTGTAGAATGTGATTTTGGGCTCAATTGACTCCAATGTCATTATAAATTGAGCCAATTAGTCAATTGGGGTGATAAGTGATGAGATTTGGGATGAATTGATCCCTATGAACATAATTTTAACCCCAAAGGATGTTAATTAGGGCTAAATTGATTGTTTTAAGGTTTAGGGTCCAATCATGAAGGCCATTGGGGCTAATTTAAGCTTGTTGAACCTATTTATGATTATAGAATGTGTTTTTGAGCTCAATTAGCCCTAATGTCATCACAGTTTGAGGTAATCAGTGATGTAATTTAGGCCAAATTGAGCCTTGTGAACCTAATTCTTACTTCAAAGGATGTTAATTGAGGTCTAAATTATTTGGTTTAGGGATTAGAGTTTACGATTTAGGGTTTAAGGTTAGGGTTTAAGATTTTAGGGTTACGGTTTAAGGTATGAGGTTTAGGTTTTAAGGTATAGGGTCTAATTACAAAGGTAGGTAGGGATAATTTGAGCTTGTTGAACCTATTTATGACTATAGATTATGATTTTGGGATCAATTATCCCTAATGTCACTAAATATTGAACCAATTAGTCAATTGGGGCAATCAGTGATGCAATTAAGGGATCAATTGAGCCTTATGAACCTAATTCTTACTCTAAATGATATTAGTTAGGGCTAAATTGATTTGTTTTTAGTTTAGGGTTTACTATTTAGATTTTAAGGCTTAGGTCTTATGGTTTATAGTTTATGATTTAGGGTATACGGTCTAATCATGAATGTAATTGGGGCTAATTTATGCTTGTCGAACCTATTTATGACTAATAATATGATTTTGGGTTTAATTTACCCCAATGTCTTCATAGATTAAGCCAATTAGGGCAATCAGTGACATGATTTGGGCTAAATTAAGCTTTGTGGACCTGTCAAAAAGGCAATTGGAGATAATTTGAGCTCATTAAACCTATTTTTTACTACAAAATGTGATTTTGGGCTTAATTAGCCACAACATCATCATAGATTGAGTCAATTAATTAAATGGGACAATAAATGAGGTGATTTGGGCCAAATTGAATATTGTGAACCTAATTCTTACTCTAAAAGATGTTTATTGGGATAAATTATTGGTTTAAGGTTTAGAACTTAGGGCTTAGGGTATAGGGTATAGGGTCTAATCATGAAGGCAATTAGGGCCAATTTGAACTCGTTGAACCTATTTGTGACTATAGAATGTGATTTTTAGCTTAATTAGCTTTAATATCATCACATATTGAGTTGATTAGTCAATTAGGGCAATCAGTGATGTGATTTGGGTGAAATTGAGACATGTGAACCTATTTCCTACTCTAAAAGATGTTAATTGAGGCTAGATCAATTTGTTTAGGGTTATGGTTTATGATTTATGGTTTAGGGCTTAGGTCTTAAGGTTTAGGGTGTAGGGTCTAATCATGAAATTATTTGGGACTAATCTGAGCTTGTTGAACCTATTTGTGACTACAAAATGTGAGTTTTGGCTCAATTTGCCCCAATGTCATCACATATTGAGACAATTAGTCAATTAGGAAAATCAGTGATACGATTTGGGTCAAATTAAGCCCTATGAACTAATTGCAAAGGTCATTTGGGATAATTTGATCTTATTGAACCTATTAATGATTACAAATTATGATTTTGGGCTCAATTAGCCCCAATGTCATCATAGATTGAATCAATTAGTTAATTAGGGTAATTAGTGATGCAAATTAGGCTAAATTGAGCCATGTGAACCTAATTCTTTCTCTAAAGGATGTTTATTGGGATTAAATCTATTGGTTTAAAGTTTATGTTTTAGGGTTTAGGGTTTAGGGCTTATAGATTAGGGCTTAGGGTCTAATCACAAAGGCAATTGGGGCTAATTTAAACTCTTTAAACCTATTTGTGACTATAAAATGTGATTTTTTTTATCAATTAGCCCCAATAAAATCATAGATTGAGCTAATTATTTAATTAAGGTAATCAATGATGTGATTTGGGCTTAATTGAGCCCTATAAACTTAATTATTACTATAAAATATGTTAATTAGGGTTAAATTGATTTGTTTAGGGTTTAGGACTTAGGTCTTCAGTTTAGGGCTTAAGGTCCAATTGTGAATGCAATTGGGACCAATTTGAGCTTGTTGAACCTATTTGTGACTAGAGAATGTGATTTTAGGCTCAATTTACCCCAATATCATCATAGATTGAGCCAATTAGTCAATTGGGGCAATCAGTGATATGATTTGGGCCAAACTAAGCCTTATGAACTTATTGCAAAGGCAATTAGGGATAATTTGAGTTTATTTAACCTATTTATGACTATAGAGTGTGGTTTTGGACTCAATTAACCTCAATGTCATCATAGTTTGAGTCAATTAGTTAATTGGGGTAATCAATGATGTAATTTTGGCCAAATTGAACCCTGTGAACCAAATTCTTACTCTAAAGGATGTTTATTGGGGATAAAGCAATTGGTTTAGGATTTAGGGTTTAGGGTTTATGGATTAGGGCTTAGGGCTTAGGGTATAGGGTCCAATCATGAAGGTAATTGGGGCCAATTTAAGCTCATTGAACTTATTTATGACTATAAAATGTGATTTTTTATCAATTAACCCTAATATCATCATAGATTGAACCAATTAGTCAATTAGGGCAATCAATGATGCAATTTGGGCTAAATTGAGCCCTGTGAACTTAATTATTACTCTAAAGGATGTTAATTAGGGCTAAATTTATTTGTTTAGGGTTTAGGGTTTATGATTTAGGGTTTAGGGCTTAGGTCTTAGAGTTTAGGGTTTAGGGTCCAATTGTGAATGCAATTGGGATTAATTTGAGCTTATTGAACCTATTTGTGATTATAGAATGTGATTTTAAACTTAATTTCCCTAATGACATTATAGATTGAGTCAATTAGTTAATGGGGGTAATCAGTGATGTAATTTGGGCCAAATTGAGCCATGTGAATCAAATTATTACTCTAAAGGATGTTTATTGGGGCTAAAGTAATTAGTTCAAGGCTTAAGGATTAGGGCTTAGGGTATATAGTATATGGTTTGGGGTATAGGGTCTAATCATGAAGGCAATCAGGGCCAATTTGAGCTCGTTGAACCTATTTATGACTACAAAATATGATTTTTAGATCAATTAGCCCCAATGTCATTACAGATTGAGCCAATTAGTTAATTGGGGAAATCAATGATGTGATTTGGGATAAATTGATCCCTATGAACCTAATTATTACTCTAAAGGATCTTAATTGGGGCTAAATCAATTTGTTTGGGGTTCAATATTTATGATTTAGGGTTTAGGGTTTATTATTTAAGGTGTAGGGTCCAATCGTGAATGTAATTAGGACCAATTTGAGTACATTGAACCTATTTTTGACTAGAGAATGTGATTTTGGACTCAAATTTCCCCATTGTCATCATATATTGATCAAATCAACCTATTTGGGAAATCAATGATATGATTTGGACCAAACTGAGCCATGTGAACCTAGCCCAAAGGTAATTGGGGATAATTTAAGCTCGTTAAACCTATTTATGACTATAAAATGTGATTTTTGGATCAATTCACCCTAATTTCATCAAATATTGAGCTAATTAGTCAATTGGGGCAATCAATGATATGATTTAGGTCAAATTGAGCCCTATGAACCTAATTTGTTTAGGGTTTAGATTTTAGAGTTTAAGGTTTTAGTGTTTAATGTTTAGGTTTAGGATCATTTATGCAATCAATGTACACATAAAATAACACATATGTGGTTTTAATGCATATGTGTATTTAGAGAATATGTAGATTTAGCACATATGTCATTTTAGTGTGTTTGTGCTTTTAACATGTATGTGGTCCTATGGGTAGTGAAATCATAAAAATATAAATGCAGGTCAAAGTCTTTTTTTCACATTGAGAGTTTTTTCCCCTATTTACTATGCTTTATTTTGTTTTGGAATAGTGCATATCTAATTTTTAATGATTTGATCATTGTCCCCACCCTCAAAAGTAGAGAATGTTTTATTTAATCATGGTTGACTACATAGTGTAGGTATATTTTTTAATAATTTGGCCATTGTCTCCAATTGGTACTTCACATTAAAGTTATATTTTTAATGATTTTATCATTTTCCCCACCCTCAAAAGTAGATAACTTAGTCTAATCATGGTTGAATATATATTTTAGGTCTATTTTTTAATAATTTGATCATTGTCCCCACTTGGTACTACATAGCACATAAGTTTATTTTTTAATAATTTGATCATTGTCCCAACCCTCTAAAGTTTAGAACTTTGTGTAATCATGGGTGATGAAAATTTTACTAATGGAGAGAAGAAGTTAAAGTGAAAAATGGTGGAAGAAGTAAAAGTGATGAGAAAAAAACAAAGACAGTGAATGCGAAGAATTCGTGCAAGTGATTCTACTATCCCTAATGAATTGAAGGTCTTAAATAATGATAGTGTACATAATTTTGATAGTATACCAAATTCTAAGAGTCCAATTATCAATTTTTATAATATACCAAATTATATTGCAATTCCACATTCAAATTTTATGGCTTTTAATTTTTATGATGATGATAATATGCATGATGATTTAACCTCTAAAAATGAATAAAATTGCATGGAAACATTGATTGGAAAAAGTAACAATGAATAAAATAATATGGGAACACCATTCAATGAAGAAACTACTAATTAAAAAAATAATATGGGAACACCATTCAGTGAAGAAACTACTAATGAAAAAAACAATATGGGAACACTGTTCAATGAAGAAACTCTAATGAATATAAAAATATGGAAACACCAAATCAATCAATTTTAGCACTAATAACACCTCCTAGTATTTTCAAAATAAAACCCATGTATTTAACTAAAATTAATGAAAATATTTTGAAACTAATGCATAACAAAATGTCTAACTGCCATATGAGAAGAAAATCTGAAAGAATTTAGGACTAGCACTTTGAAAAATTAAAAGAATCTCAAAGATGTCAATTGTTTGTTACATTTATGAAAGTGCTTAAGATGATACCTATAATGAACACCTTGGGACTAAGAACATCTAATATTGATGGTCAAAACAAGGCAATTATTGAAAATGTACATAATGCATACCATAAAGTAGGTGTGAAGAAATGCACCAAAGATGGTAATGCTACCAGATGCATTATTACAACTTGTATTTTAAGTTTTCAAACAAGAATAAATGATTGATTATAAAAACAAGTATAACATTGAACATAAATAGAAAAACACTAATTAAATCAATTGGGAGACATAAAAGACTTCATGTTGCCAATAATAATGACTTGTGTGCATTCTTCGATAGACTCCCATGGAAAGACAAGGCTATAGTTGATGCCTTACAAGATTTACTTGCACAATTTTATAAATATAACACAAGGGTATCACCTAATATAAGAGATGTAGTGAAAATAAGAGTTGGTTCTCATAACCGTGAACCACATTTGAAACATTTTTCAGATATGACTCAAACACAATTATACTCTAAATTTGTTCAAAAATATTCACAAATTTCTATTAGTCAAATATATTTTGAAATGGTTTAATCCTTCTATGTGAAATTAATCACACACACACCACTTTTTATTATAGGTAACATGTTGGATTTTTGATGCATTATGATATTTTTGATCATGTTCGTTGTACTTTTCATACTAACAATATTTTACAAGAGTGTGGAATGGAAGCTCCACCAAAATCATAAAGGTAATTCATTCTAACCATTATTTGTGAAAGATCAGAAGGACAATTTTTTTTATATCAAAGCATGTTTGGATGGAACTCACAGCATTTGTGGTGTATTGCCAAAATGAAAAAATTGTACCCATGAGGAGAGTACACATAGAATTGGACAAGAATTAGTTGGTTTATTAAAATATAAATATGTGACATATCAATTAAAAGATGGAAAGGAATCGAAAAGGTGTGAGCTTATTATAGAACAAATACATTTTTCCAAATTTAAGCTCAAATTTAGGAGAAAAAATATGAGTATGTAAGGCATGCACACAGAGCTCGATGGGTAAATGAACAATTCAAGTTAAACAAGGACACATTCATACTTGGTACTATTATTAAATTAGTTGACTTTGTAGATAATTACACATTATAACCATAAATGGAGGTTCAATCACATTACTATAATTCAGTATAAGTTTCCATTTTTATGTAGATAGGGTTTATGCATGCACCTAACAGTACAGAGCATGATCGTAAAATATTAAGGTAGTACCACTTATATGTTATTGATGATCGAACACATTCTGTATAGTATGTGCAAGGTTGTTTTCATATGTTTTATTTCAAGTTGAGTGAAAGGAACATTACTTTCAATCAACATTATGTTTGGTCAGATAACTACATGTCATAATTTAAGAATACATGAATGTTATACTAGTTGAGCAAGATGCATGTGACCATTGACATACAACATATTTGGAGTTCCACTAAAGCAAGCCATGGAAAATGGGAGCATAGCAGTGCAATAACATGTGTCAAAAGAGTGCTTGCAAGAGAGGAGTTGAAGTTTAAAGATGTTAATGATTTGACAAATGCAAAAAACATAGTTGAATAGTGTGATGAGAAAATGGCCCATGATGCTCAAGAAAAATCTAGTGTTCATATATATTTCTAGTTTATGGAGGAAAAAAAATTTGTAAGATGTGAATATTTTATGACAATAATAAGATCAAGTGAGTTCCACTCATTTCATAGCTCAAACGTAGGTTATTTAATAGTTCATATGAGGCAAATGGCATGCTTTTATTTTGCATATGTGAAATTTATTTAAAATGAGTGTGTCATAAGAGTGGGTGGATGAATGGAGTTATAGACCTATAAATCCAATTGATACATATCAAGTTCCACCAACATTACAACTTACAAATATGACATCATCACAAAACTTTGACCATGTATATGATCTAGTGCAACCAGGTATGAGATGATTTTTTACATTTAAATTATAAATTAAATTAAATTAAAATCATGTGTTATGTACTAAATTTGGTATATATATCAACATATCATTATTAAAGCATACATTTTTTTTGTGATGTAGGGAAAGTTTATGTAGGTATTACAGATGAGGATAACGAGGGGACAAACTATTACTTATGTCACCAGTGTGTAAAGCAAAAAATTAATTGACTTTTACAGTCACGGATGGGGAAAACATTTACTATCCAATTGGGTCTATGTTATTTACTATAACTTGGCTTCGACGATATCTTATCAAAAATTTAGATGTATGGTTGTTTGAAGACTACGAAATACATAAGAAAATACTCCAGTATTTAAATTTGGTTCTCGCATCAAATGTTCAATTGCATAAATATCAAGGGAGGCCATTAAATAGGACTCTATATAAGGTTCATGAGTCTAACCATGAATTAATTATTTCTACTATCAAGAGTAGAGCCAATCTTGTTGGTTCCTTGGATTGAACTCCCAAGGTATGTTGAGTCCTCAAATATAAATGTGTTTAATTTTATCAAATTTTATTGATTTTTTAGATAGTACATACAAATTTTAGGTTAGTTACATACCAAAAAAAAATTGTAGGTTATTTGTGCCAAATTAGCTTCCAACTTCATGTACTTGGCACCATTAGCAAAGAATTCCATATTCTTGAAGCTAAGAGAAGTATATGGTTCATGTAGATGATTGATAGTTTTTCATATAGGGAGGGACCTTCTTGAGGTTGAAATAGGTGCTATGTCTCCTAACTGATCATACTCAGAGACCAATAACATGTTCTTAGAGTATATTCAGCACCCTCGACATGGTGACGATGCCAATTTTCAATCATGAGGCCCTAGAGGTGGATATATCCATTTGCAGCTTGAATGTTGACAACATTTATTGTTAATTTTTCTTGATGCCATAATTATTGCAAAAATGTGTATTTTCATGGATTCAGGGGTCATGGCGGTTGAAACATATGTAATTTTCATAACCTGATGTGTTGTAAGTGAATAATTTTCAAATGGAGGTCCCAAAAGTAGAAATGTCTATTGGAGGCAAAGAACTTATCTCTTAACTACATAACAATAGCATTTCATGACTGATCATGGAATCATCAACCACAAATTCATATTTTATAATAAATCCAAGTGATATTGGGTGAAATTAGAGGGATTACACACACACATGATGTTTATTTTAGTTCATGTAGGTGACTTATGATTTTTGTTTAACACATGTCCAAAGTTTGCCTTAAAAAATGCAATTTTATCGTAGACGGAAGGACCTTATCGAGGTTGGAAAGGGTGATTTATATCTTAACTAGGCATACTCAAAGGTAAATAACACAATCCTATTGGTTATTCATCATCATTAATATGGTGTGATGCCAATTTTCATCCATGAGGCCCTAAAGGTGGACATCTCCAGTTATGGCTTGAATGTTGACAACATTTCTTGTCAATATTTCTTGATGCCATAATTCTTGCAAAAACATGTATCCACATGGATTAAAAGGTTTTGGTGCTGGTAACATATGTAATTTACATATCCCAGTGTGTTAGAAGTGATGAATTTTCAAACAAACATCTTGGAAGTAGAAATGTCTAATAGAGGCAAAGAACATGTCTCTTAACTACATAAAAGTAGCATTTTAGGATTGATCACAAAATTGTCATCCACAGATTTGTCTCTTATTTTTAATTTAATGATATAAGGTGTAAATAGAGGGATTCCACATGCATTTGATAGTTCTTTTAGTTCATGTATACAACTTATTATTTTTGTTTGACGTATGTCCAAATTTTGTCTTAAAAGTGTAATTTTACCATAGAGGGAAGGACCTTCTTAAGGGCAGAACAAGTACTCCATCTCCTAATTGAGCACACTCAGAGGCCAAGAACATGATCCTAAAGGTTATTAATCACCCTTAATGTGGCGATAATGCCATTTTTTAGCCATGAGACACTAGAGGTGGATATCTTTAGCTACAACTTGAAAGTTGACGACATTTCTTGTCAATGTTTCCTGACACTAAAATTATTGTAAAAATATGTATCAGCATGGATTCAGAGATCATGATGGTACACCCATATATAATTTACATATCTTGACATGTTATAAGTGATGTATTTGAAAAAAAAAGTTCCCAAAAGTGGAAATGTCTACTAGAGGCAAATAATCATCTCTTACTACATAAAAGTAGAATTTCAAGACTGATTACAAAATCATCAA
The DNA here is from genome assembly GCA_037957365.1 of Torreya grandis. Classification (NCBI taxonomy): domain Eukaryota; kingdom Viridiplantae; phylum Streptophyta; class Pinopsida; order Cupressales; family Taxaceae; genus Torreya; species Torreya grandis. Next base: position 929,981 of record JARHVA010006282.1, read on the forward strand.
CCATGGATTTGTCTCTTATTTTTGATCCACGAGCTCTATGGTATAATTAGAGGGCTTAAACATGCATGTGATGGTTCTTTTATTTCATGTAGATGACTTACGACATTAGTTCAATGTGTGTCCAAAGTTTGCCTTTAAAAGTATAATTTTACCATAGAGGGAAGGACCATCTTCAAGATGGAACAGATGCTCTAAATCCTAATTGGGAATACTAGAAGGACAAGAATATGATCATAGAGGTTATTCATTATGCGCAACATGGTGGTGATGCTAGTTTTTAGCCACAAGTCCCTAGATGTGGAGATATCTAGCTACAACTTGAATGTTGACACCATTTCTTATCAATATTTATCGATGCTAGAATGAAGTTCTAGTTTTGTTAAAAAAATAAAAAGTAAATTCTTGTAAATAGTGATAAGAGTGGGGATAATATTTAATTATCCATCACTATCCTCCTTATACTACTCAATTATTTTCATATTTAAACCCTTACAATAATCATTGAGGTAGACACACAGAGCATTCGTATTTTCTATGTCAATCACTTGAATATTTCTCTTTAGTGAGTTGTTGTTGACTTAATAAGTCACCTTAATGAACTAGTAATTTTTTTTTATATACCTTTGCATGTTTCATAAGTACATTAAGCATTTTGAGGTATTATTAGCACTTAACCATACATATTTGATTACTACGGGTGTTTAAAGGTGTTTTCCAATTCAACAACAAATCAAAAAGGTCTTAAAATCATTCATTTGGTCATAAAAGGGGTGAAACATTTCAAAAGGGGATATGAAGTCATTTATAAGGTTTCAAACTTCTTTGAAAATCTTATAATTCCATAAACCTTTCTCAAAAGGTATATTTGACCTTGTTTCCCTCCTATCTTGTCTCCTTTTGGACTTCTCCTTTACTTCTAACATGGAAAACAACCTATTCAAACCATGGTTTCTGAGAATATTATATGTTTTTAGCATCCAAAAGTGCCATGCTAAGAATATTGCAGGTTTTCAAATATAGACATTATCAATCTTACCAAGTTCTTGAGCATAAAAGACCAAGTTGTAGGTTTTTGTTGATGTTTTCCATTATTTCAAAGATTTTAAGATCCAAACATGGCTCCTAATACCTTCATATAGGGTTCACAAGGCCTTAAACATGGTTTCAAATGCTTTCATGATGATATTAACATGTTCCACAGGTCTCAAGCTCCAAAGAACATTCATGTAAATTATAGATAGAGTGTTAATCATGTTTGCAAGTCATATCAAGAAGTTGTAGGGCCTTGTTAAGGAGAAATCAAGGTTGAAGAGGTTAGGTGGAGTCCAATGAACATCAAAAAAAGTTTCAAAGTCTGAAAAATTCTATTCCAAGGTCTTTCAAGCAGTTTGTAGGCCATCTTAAAGCCAAAAACTAGGCAAATGGAGATTTACAGGTATGTAAAAAGTTATAAGCTCATGACAAAGGATCCTGGGCATAAAATAAAGGTTGGAAGAGATATTAAGACCATCCATGATTGTTTGTAGGCCTTAAAAATATGAAACAAGGTTTGTAACCTTTGAAACAAGCCAAGAAATCAAGTTTGTAGGGTTTTTACAAAGAGAACCAGTCACGTCCTATTTATTTTCTCCTTGTGTATGGTATTTGTAAGATTTTAGAGGGGGTTTTATCAGCTCCAATTCACCATTTGGTGGCATAAATATTCCATGAGAGTGTAGAAACTATGTGGATCCACTTAGAAACCCTATAGACAGTCAAAACCTCTAAAAAACTTAAAATCTGTATTGACACATTTTGACTATTTTAAGGTTTAAAGAGGTAGGAAATATGTTGAAAACCTTTCTAGGCTCCTTTAAGAGTATAAATAAAAGAATACCAATGTTTTAGGTTTTCAAGCAAGCTGTCAAGTTCTAAAATTTAGAGAATGCAAGAGGTATGAGCTTGTTGAATGAAGCTTGTAGGTCTAACATGTAGAGTTGCACTATAAAATTAGTTTTAAGGGATTCCATAGCTTCAAACAAGGTTTTATGTAGGGATCCATGGTTATATAATCCAAGGTTGTCAAGTTCTAAAAACATGTTTCATGTGTTTCAAACTCCAATGAACACTAATGAGGTAGAAAGATAGAGATTAGAGGTTCTCATGGATTCAAAAGCTTGCTAACATGACTATTGTGCATAGAGTTTCATAAGTTGTAAGCATGATCAAGATCTTCATGCAAACTATATACCAGGATGACTTCAAGACCTTCGTGCCAGTCTAGAAGAGAGATTATCCAAATATATTATCAAGATCTTAAGCATAGTTTATAAGTTTCCACGGGATTAGGGGGTTTGAGATCCAAAACCTAATTAGTAGGCATGCAAGCATGTTTCAAGGGAACATCAAAAAGATAATACAAGCCTCTAGACTAGCTCAAGAATAATTTTAGAGCACCTACAAGACTACATATGTATCTCTTAAATTCCCATGCCTATATCAATGATAAGACCTAAGTTTCAAGATCCTTCAAGAAAACCATAAGGTCTGAATACCTCATCAAAAGGTGCCTATAGGTCTTTAGACCTTCATGAAATATTCAATGGATCTATTACATCATTTTCAAGTTTCCATGGCTTAGAAAATTTTAAATAAGACAATTATGTAAATATCTAAGGGTTTCATACATATACAAGGACATTTGTAGGCCTATGTACAAGTTACAGGAGTCATTTTTAATATGTTTCCAATGATTATAGGTTAAAACCTTCAAAACAAAACTCTCATTATCCTTTCAAAACATTTATAGGTGAGAAGACAATGTTATGCAAAGGTTTATGATCAAATCTCCTTCAAAATTATGTTAAAATGACTATTGTAGGCAAATATCACAAGCTTTCACTATTCTAAACATGATTCAAGACTTTCAAATCCAAGTTATAGGTAGAGCTACATAAAATCCAAAGTTTCCTTGAGATTCTTGTGTATATATTCAAGGTTTACATATCCTAGAGAGATTCAAACATGAAATTTTTAGGTTTGGATGATGTTTTCCATTGTTTTCAAGGTTTCATGATTCTAAAAGATGAGTAAACAAAGCTTCAAGCATATTACAAAGATCTCATAAGGTCTAATAATCATGTGTGTAGTTAAATCATGAATGTTACAACTCTACAACTTAGGTTGTAAGCTTTCCATGGTATAATAATAAAACAAATGATTTCTTTGAGTCATCAAGACCATGCTAAAGAGATTCTTAAAAAACTCTTGCAAGATCCTTAATCATGTAATGAGAGAACAAATGTATGTAGGTAGGAAATATTGGGTCTATAAGTTTGTAAGCATGTCTACAAGGTTCTCAAGAAGTTGGAGACCCAGAAGCAAGTTCTCATTGGTCAAAAACATGACTACATATCTCCTCATCAACATAACATAAAATAATTTTGTGAGCATGTACAAGCACATTTCCAGGTCTAAAATAATGTTGCAGGGTCTCCTAGAGGTTTTACAAGTGAGAAACATGGTCACAAGTTCCAAACACTCACCTACATGCTCTGTAAGGTCTGAAAAATAGGTTGCAACATTATAGATAAAATTTCATGATCAAATAATGAAGTTACATTATTTCCAATAATTTCATGGTGATTATAGAACCCATTAGAGGATTTTCAAAGCTTCTAAACTTACCTACAAGTTGCAACATTGTTTTTAAGATTTCTATGGTGTTTAAACCTTCAAGATAGCCTCTATGATCCTCTTCAAGATTTAAACAAACATAAATAAGCCTTAAGGTTTATTTTTAGTAGGGGTTTCAAGACTTCAAGCAAATTTTCAACCACTACATCCGGCAAGTCAAGGTTTCACATTTTTAGGACTAGTCAAGTAGACAAATCATAGAATTTCAAAGCTTCCTAGACCTAGCATGTAGGTTTGAAGTAGGGTTTTCAAGGCTTTAAATAATTTTTAAAGCATGATTAAAGAATAATCATGATTTTTATAGGTGATAAACATGGTTTTAATACATGAAAGCTCATCCACAGGCTCTATAAGGTTTTAAAAATAGGTTACAAGCATTATCTTAGACCCTACAACCCTACAGGCTTCTTATAAGACTCCCTTGACTATGTAGAAGGTGAATCCAAATATTTTTATAACCTTAAAGTCCTCCTACAAGATCAAAAGCATTGTATTGAGGTTTTCACCATGATCTTAAGCAGGTTTTCAAGATTTTAGAACACGTTCTGAAGGTTGTAGGCATGTTACCAAGTTTTTAAATGGGTTTTAAGCATGTACAAGCACACTATAGGTTTTCATACCTTTTAAAATATTTCATGAATACTCTAAGGGGTTTTAAGCTCTAAATTAACTTACCTACAAGTTTGAGCATGGTCTGAAACATTCTCTAAAATCACCTACAAGTCAACAAGCATATTTTAAAGGGTTTCCATGATTTTAAGGCTTCTAACATGTCTATGACCAAGTTTGCAATGTTTTCATCCTAATTAAATGCCAGACAGAGCTTTAGAAGGTTGGGTAAGGCCAAAAATAAGCCTAAAACATGAATGTTTCAATTTTGAGAGAGGTTTCATTATCTCTAGAGCACATCATCACAATAATGTAAGTTTCTTCTACCTTCTCAAACATCCACAAAGCATGGAAATAGTTGGAAATAGGCTCTTTATGAAATGTAAGATCCTTCAAGTGATTAGCATTGATGAATCATGTGCAATGATATAAGTGGGTTGAGTTATGTTAGCTTAAGGCCTATTACTATTACTATTCTGATCTACATCATTTGTGTCATATTATAGGTAGAGTTTTATATATTAAATTTGTAAATTATGTTTGGTTTAGAAAATACAGTGAGGAGGGGGTGAGAGATTGGGGGTTAGATTGGTGTTAAGAGGCCCTTATACATATTTTCCAAGCAATAAAAGTCATAAAGGCGTACAAAATGTGAACATAATAGAATATTTAGTACATTACAACAAAATCCATAAGGTGGAATCAACAAGAATATTTAAGGTAAAATGTTTTAATATATATATATATAAGCCATAAAGGTATACAAAATGTGAACATAATTGAATATTTGGGGTCAATGTCGTATAGGCATGCAATGCCAAACAACCATACATTAAGCCATTTAAGCATACAATAAAATGTCATAAGATATGATCCTAATCATCAAAATGCATGATTATCTTTGCCTTGCTTGTATAATTCTCTCCCTTGGATACCTTTCTCACATATGGAGGTATCTGAGATGAATGACTATGGGTCCTCTTCCACTCAAAACTCACCTATAATTCAACTTGTTCTTATACAAATATTGTTAGAAACTTTACATACTAAAATAAGATAATTAAAAACTTTAAAATTTATTTTTAAAATGATATAAAATTTATTCAAATGTGCACTTACCATAATCGGGTGGTTACAGTCAATTTGTGCCTAACGCTCAATAGGGTTAATGATAGGTTGAGGCTGGTGAATATGAGTGTCAAATGGAGAAATAACAAGAGTAGGATCCTATAAATGTATATATACAAAATAAAAATTCAAAATTATCTAGTTAACCTTTAAAACAACTAACTAAATCATTGAAATATAATAGTTAAATTTAAAAATTTAATTATCTTGTACCATGTCATTTTTACTAATCATTTAAACAAGACTAGAAGATGTCATCAGAGGAGTCTATATAGAAAATTATTTTGTGAATTAGTTATTTACACATGTACAATGGATAATTTCAAAATGTAAGTCCATAATTACACTTAAACATTAAAATAACTCTCATACCTCGGTTAGTTGTTGTGCAGATGAAATCACAACAATGCCTACATTTGTTCCCACCTAAATAAATGGTGGAGTGTTTAGCGTGGTCATAAATTGAATAAAAAAAACATCATTGTTAGTCACTTGAGCATATATATATATATATATATATATATATATATATATATATATATATATATATATATATATATATATATATATATATATATATATAATTACATACATGTAATGATCCATAAAATTAAATAATCCTTTAAAATTACCTATGTATATGTGTATATGGGCATAGTATCAGTAACATATGTGCTCATGTAACATCCACAATCTTCCTACAACATAAAAAATTACATATACCTTACTGAGTTTTCTATGAAAAATAATTATTACCTTTTAATTTTTATAAATATTTGAAATTTAACATTGGTAAAAAAAATTTGCAACATGTAAAATACACAAAATACCTGGAAAGTTATAGGCAAGGGGTCTAGACCAAATGTAGACGACTAAAACACATCAGTGAGATCAATATCATCTAGGTCCCCAAAAAAACTACCATGAGTGGGTTGTATGAAATATTCCTCGTCCTCCTCAAGTCCATTGCATATATCACCACATGATCTATAATGGTGAGGTCAGGCAACAACGCTAGATGAATGCTCCCCATGTCCACTCTTGTCAGTAGAAGTATGAGAAACATGGCTTGTATATTGAATGAAGGTGTTTGTAAACACCTTAAGCACGTGTAAAGTATCAATTTATATAGTCTCCTTGACTGTAGAGTGTAGTGTCTTAAAATGATGTGGATTTTTGGATAGATGCTTTCCCAAGTTGATTAGGTGCATGACGTGCACCTGACCTATCTTGTGCAGAACATTTTCCTCTACCCTGAAACTCTAAGAAATCAAAATAATTTGAAACTTAATTATGGACAAACTCACAATAGATTTTTATCAAAAAATACATGGGGAACTCATTATTGTTTCAAGGTGAGTGATCAAAGACCATCCACCATCAGTCCTAAAAAAATTTGATCAACTCATGGGTGCACCATTGGATTGGAATTCATTTGGCTATCACATCTAGCAAGACATTGATCTTTGCATCATTGAATAGTGAGAAAATTTAGGATTTGGTTATTTTTTATCTCTCACAGTGGTAGCAAATAATCTCTTAAAATAATATGCCCTGCATCTATTTCTATAATCATCCCACCTGTCAATTTGACTTGTTAATGAGTCAACTTAACCTATTAATGTATCTAATGTATTTGCTAGAGAAGTTTAGTGGGGGTTGTTTGAATCGGGATCCCTCATTACCTTAGTTAAATTCTCAATTTTGATTTTATTTTATATTACGTGGGCTGCCAATTCCTTTTGACTACCTTGGGGGGGTTAAGGAACTATAAGAGGGTTAGGAGGGTTTTGCGAGCTAGGAGGGTTTTTTAGGCTATTAGGATTAGGTTGTTAATTTACACTTTCTACATTTCCCTCTACATGTGAAGATGTAGTAAGAACTAAAAAAAATCCAACAAATAAATAATGGAAATGCAAGAACATTCACTAAATTTGTTTGGAATTTCACTCAAGTACACTTGCATTCCTTTCCTCTTGTGTGTCATTATCATTTATGAGCTCTTTGCTTATATCTCGAAAATGTAAGTTCAGGTCTTTTATTACGTTCTCACAGTTTGCATCGATGCCCAATGGAAGGCATCAACATTTTTTTTAAATTTATGACATCAATACTACGTGTATGGTTTTAAATCATAGAACCATGCACATGGTCTTGGTTTGGTAATTATCGAACCTATGTGACAACATTGTGTATGCACTTTTTAAAACCATGTATGTAGAATTGTTCTGATAAATTTAAACATAAAATATGTCCACTTTTTGGCCCCCAACTTCGTACACTTACGCTTTCATTCACTTGAAATTGATTTGTAATTTTTCACCACTTCATAGGGTTCAAAAAATTATTGAATAGTATGTAGAGCTTAGAATACAATAGAATATTAAAAATATTTTATGGGGGTGACCTTTCAGATTTTCCTATTATTAGAGTGCTCGAGATGAAGGCATTTCACAATTTATTAATTTCACATAACATCACAAATAAAAATCATATGAATATTTCTTGAGTAAATAGGAAAAAATTATCATGCCAAAATTCACCATACTCCTAGAATTTAACTACTTCACAAATTTTAGGGACTTGTTTAATAAAATTATCCATATCTTTTATTGTTAAAACTATCAAACTAGTTTTTTTCTTCATTCTATTCACCAAGCTTGTCATTTGTTCTATATCTGCATCACCATCTGTCCATGAACAACCATACAATTATATTTCATTGAGCCATTTAAGATTTACAAGACCCTATAACATCTTCAAATCCTCACAACTCATGATGGTTAATGTTTTAAGTTGAGGCATTGCTAATAATCCTTCCTTTGAAATCCTTAACTCTTTTAATGCATCTAACAAGACCAAATAAATCATTTCTAATGCAATAAATGCTTAAACTTTACCAAATGTGTTTGGGAATTTGGATAAACATGTCCTCTACAACACCTGCAAAACATGTGTTGGATTTTTATTTTATAATTTAAATATGACACAGGATTTCATTGATTTTTTGTATTATAAAATCATTGATCGAGTCACATTTCATTATCCAGTTTAGTGAAGGTTCAAGGATTTATAGCATAATCACCTAGAAACACTAGTACACCAAAGAGGACTTTTCCCCATACCCAAATACTCTTGTGACTATATAGCCTTACCTTTATCCTTTCCATTATAAACTAATTAAAATGGTAATACCACCTCCCATGCCCCACGTGTCTAGGTGACTAGGATTGATAGAGATAAAAAGCTACATATAATTTTCCTGAGAACATTGTCATTACCACAATAATATTGGGGTGATTGGCTAAAAAACTATTACTTTCAACTAGAACAAACATAAGTTTGATTTTAATCTGGTTAGACTCAAATATTAGATGCAAACCCTGATTTATTAGGATACCAAATATTAAAATGTGGTTTCTGAAAGCTTTTTAAATAGGTGATGCACTAGTTGTTAGAGGCTTAGTGATTGTGGCAAATTGATAATTACATATAGACATAGGAAGAATAACCCGACCTTATGAACAATAAAATTCTATTAGTCTGTTAGTCTCACCTCTATGAAGTGCTCAAGAATGTTTAACCTACTTTGTGTGCTTTGTTGAATATACACATCATTCTTTTGACTAGATGTTGTAAGTTTTTGCCAATCTTGGATACAAAAAATAGAGTTTATAATAGATGAAAAACATTTTGTCTTGTAAAATATAAAATCAACTATGGAACAATATATTTTGGTATTTTTTTGATTTGATGCAAAATAACTAATATTCATCACTCTAATATACATTGTGCAATATTTGAAGCAAAGGATTTCTATTCAATCAAAAGTAAAAATAAGGAACTAGATGCTTCAAAGGCTTATAATGACTCTAGGGACACTTGTGGTAGTAGAGGAGGAGAATAGTAGGATGCTATTATTTCCAGAAAAAGAACAAGATACAAAAGCATATAAACATAATGATGCAGCCCTTTTGGGAGGAGTGCTTAATTTATCAACAACAATTTTTGGAGCAAGAATCATGGCCTTACCAGCCACAATGAAGATCCTCAAACTCATTCTGGGTCTTTCACTTTTAGTTTTGGTTGGGTTTCTGACATATGTTTCACTTAGGTTTTTGCTAAGTTTTTTTAGGCCCAACAATGCAATCTTTTATGTAGGTGTCATGGTCAATGCTTTTGAATGGCCTAGTAGGATTATATTACAAGTTTTTATCATAGTTAAAACATGTATCTACATGATTATCATTGGTGAGTGTAAATCATTGATTATGTAATTTAATTTGTTTTTCCTAGTTTTCCATCCTCTAAATATGTTTATGTTCAATTTCTGATTAGAGATAGTTTCCCTTAGGGTAGGTGACGTGGTTTATTGAAATAATGGTTTGGAGTCCATTGGTGGACTGGGTGAACTATTTCCATTCTTCTAGATATATTTCTTATCCTACTTCCTTTAGTAGCATTCAAGCATGTAGGTTAGTTCATATCTACATTATGTCAATTAACATGGAGATATGTGCATCCAAGTTTGATTACAGCTCACTTTATTTGAATGTATTTATAAAATTTAATTTCTTACAGTTGTTGGTATAATTCATTGTTGTTTTTTGGTGATCATTGTGGGTATTACAATTGCAAATGTGTTTTATGGAGCCTATGGAGATATCTACATACCAAGGCTTCTTCTAGATGTCATTGATCAGGATGTATTTTGAAAATGTTTTACAACTGTTCCAACCATGGTCGCTTCCTATATCTGCCATATCAATGGTACTAAATATTGTTGTATTCTTTCAACCATTATCTAGTTTTTTTAAGTTGTTGAGATAGTGTAGTAGCTAATTGAGTTAAATTATACCCTTCAATTTGTCTTAAATTTTGATATTTAGTATTGAAATAGTTGTTCAAATATTACTTGCATTATGTTCAGCTATATATTTAACAACAAGCCTTTTTGGATATGTTTTGTTTGGATATGAGACACTGAGTGATGTTTTAGCCAATTTTGATAATTTATTTGGGAGTCCCTTACAATGTTATTTTGAATGACATTATAGCATTAGCTATGATAATCATTTGGTAATGGTATTTCTAGTGGTTCATTTCGCCTTGCATCATAACCTTTATGGGCTTGTGTTTCCATCAACATCCCCTCTCATATTGGATTCAAGGATATTCAAATTGATCACAACAAGATTATGAGTACTTTCTTAATGATTCCTGCATTTTCTTCCAGCTCTGCACCATCTATAAGCCTAATCTCATGACTTATTCTATTTTGGGCTCAAAAATCAAGGAAAATCAAGCTTTGAAATATTTTTAGCAAGATGCAATTTACCAGAACACCAACTACAAATTAAGAACATAACATCAAAATCCCCATAGGGACTTGGCACTCTGTGCCCTTGTTATAATAATGTATATTAAATATGGTATGATTTTTATCTTAATATATTTTTTATTAGTATTGTTTATTAATAAAGTTGTAACCCACATAAGTTAAGATTTGGTTTTTAATCTAATACTTAATATTTAATATTGATAAAACAATAAATATAATATAATTTCCTTCCGTTTGTGAATATTAGTAAATAAATTAAAGTAAAGATCTATTTGTAAGTTAATAAAAAACTGGAGCATACAAACATGTATGGTTGCATTATTTAGTATTTATTGTTCTCTGATCATATTCACTTGTAATTTTTAGTTATAATTTATTATAGGTTTTATTTGGGACAATAATTTTAGTGAATAAACCAATTAAAAGTAGGTATTTTTCATCAATATTATTGTTTGTAATGTTTATAATCAGTTTTAACATTTTTTGTACTATAGCAAAAGCCTAAAAAAATTATGTAACATCTTATTGGCTAGAGGGTACTAATAGGAAAATTTTAGGATGTTATTGTACACATTATTTTTCTTTTAAAACAAAAACTCCACAAGTGACTCATTTGTAGCTCTTAACATTAGAAATGATCTTGGGAGCAAGCAATTAAATATGGATTTGATTAAAAAATAATTAAATATTAATTAGAAATAAAAAAGTGACGTGTACAAATTTAAATTTTTTTGAATAACCTCAAATGCAAGTAAATACTATGTGTTATACAAGCACTAAATATAAAATTATTTAGTATCACTATCAAATGTGAAATTTGTTGAAATTACAGGTGAAGGCAGACATGTTTATTCACTTTACATAATTCAACCACTTCTTCATGTGATAAGCACATAATGTGTAAGGGTCACGGCAATATTTTAATTTAGAATTTTCCAGAGTATAAAATATTTAATGTGGTCGTATAATTTTTAATCATTATCAAAATTAAGTTTTATAGAAACTATACATCTAAGGTGGTCACTAAATTTGTTTGCTATATAGGATAATGTAACCACTTATCTCTCTCTCTCTCTCTCTCTCTCTCTCTCTCTCTCTCTCTCTCTCTCTCTCTCTCTCTCTCTCTCTCTCTCTCTCTCTCTCTCTCTCTCTCTCTCTCTCTCTAAAGAGATGGTGATGGGTATCAAATTTAATCATTAGTGTATGGAAGGTCATAGTCATCCATGTGGTAGCATCACACAGTACCATAGTCACAAAGTTACCTTTTCATTATATTATATTGGTTTGTAATGACCTGTGTAATGTGTCTACTTCCCCGACCAAGCCTATCATCTTTGATTTTAACTACATCCACATTAAAATGACACATGGCCACCTCTTATTGAATTGATTTTAAAATGTCTTCTTTCATGCTTTAAAGTGGTCATTTTTTATTCTTTTATCCACCTGTAACTTTGATTGTGTCCCTCATACTAACACATGGTAAGAAGTGATTTCCTCAAATTCATGGAAAACTATGTTCACAGAGTTCAATGAGGCTATCAAATGACTTTTCAAAGTATGTAGACCCATTTAAGTTATCAAATTTACTTTAATATGTTCATGTGTCTACATCTACATATAAAAATAATTGGCCACCATTATCAAGACATATATTAAAATCCTAGCTTATTTATTTTAAACACAATTATGATTAGAAATCACATGGCAATCACCCATACTATTAGGAAATATTGTGGCATAATAATGGACACGTGTCAGTCACTTAGTGGCCATGGGATCATAAACTTATTCAAATGCAACCATTTTAATAAATCTTTCACATCCACATATTCATACAACCTCATGGAGTTCACTCACAAAAAATAACTATGTTTGAGGCAAAGGCATAGTGTGTCCCTCTTATTTCATGCCACTACTAAAGTCTCAACAAAATCATTAAAATCACAAAAAAAACACTGTAGTCCACTATGTGGCAACCATCTAGTGGTCTATAATATAAAATGAATCTCATCATTCAATGTATTTTTAGGAGGATGGTCACGCATTAAAATTGAATTTATAATCTCCACCAATAGATATATCACCATAAACTAAATACCAAGCCAAATGCACCATGATTTTATGGCAAAAGAATCATTACCACATGTCTTCTTCTGATCATAGTTTTAACTATTGCATTTATCACATATGTTTATCCTAATGTTTGTTTTTATAGTGAGACATTTGTTTTGTAATAAGAAGTAAATGCATGAATACTTTTAAATAAAATGGATACATCGATAGGTCCAAAAGTAACCTGATGAACTATGTGATTGCATGACCCCAAAGAAATCAATTGGTGACATACGGATCACTATGCACATATTACATAGAAGGTGGATGCCACAAACCTTAATTATTGCCACATTTCATGCTCCAAGTTGAACAAAGCAAGAATCAAAGAGGAAAACTTAACTTCATGAGTTTGAGCCACTCAATCATCACTATGCATCATCTACGTGCAAAAAAGTCAAAATATCACATTAAACCAAACACAAAAGTTGACTTCATAAACACTCTACAAACTACATAGCTCCATGATGACTATAAAGATTATAAGGAGAGCTAAAGCCATAGACTTGAGTTTTGGAATCACTATGAACTTCATGACTCCAAGATCACTGAGCAACTACCACATGTCCCCTCATTGATCACAAGATTTCTAAAATATTATACACAATAATTTACTTTAAATTATGTTACCTCATTTCATTTATTATTTGAAAATTTTAATATGATTGCTTCATTATTTTGTGTGATAATAAGGTGAAACCATGAGAATATTGAATCTAATTTAAACTAGTAATGCATCCACATGATTTCATTGATGCCAATGTGAACAAGGAAAACTCCATGAGTCTAATCCGATGGGTGATCATCATATATTACTCTAAAAGGATATAGACATAGTTAAATTTAAAAGGAGATGATAGACTTGTCCATAATTATGAGAATGAGAATGATGTGACTCCATCAATAACTAATAGCTTCCAATTGTCGTATACTGAGTGGTCACCATTAAAGTCAAAGGGATTAAAAATCATAGCTTAGGAAAATGATGTCACGAAGACCCTTAGAAATGGTTGCAAGTTGAAATAAGAGAACAAACATCCAAGTATAGGTGGACATTGAAGCATAAGTAATAGCAATTTAGAAGAGAAAAGACCCCATAATCTGGAGGCCTCATGACACTGCCATATGAATGGTGATAATGCTTGGTGGATGTTAAACTAAATTTGGCACCTATCACCATGTCCAAAGTTCATAAAATATCATAATATTATAGATATGAATAGGGATCTAATTATATATTGATAGACATTAGAGAGACATTATATTATTTTATTTTATAAGGAATATGCAGACCCGTGGAAACATTAAGCTAAATTTTATAAAAAATTGGAACCACGGACTTAACTTATGCTAAAGGTGATCTCGTGACCCTGAGAACTTCATGAATGCGAGAAAATGGGAAGCTACCACATGGGTAAGTGTATGGAATTGGGGGGCCAAAAGTGGGTCTTAAGTGGAGGATTTTTTTCTTGAAAAATAAGAAACAACTTGTACGAATTATTTGAGATAACTACTCTCAAATTTTGAAGATGCTATAAGAAGATGAATTGTTGCATTTTGAGTATAATTTATAAATTACTATTATTTTTGAAATAATTAAAGTATAATTAGATAAAATAGCTAAATTTTAAAAAGGTGCTCCTATTTTTTTATAAAAATATAGTAGATAGTTTGCCTTGCATCCCCATATGTTTTTAACATCGTTTAATATTTTTTGAAACCCATTAGTGGAAAGTTAGATAAGATCATCTATTTTGAAACCTATAATTTTTTTTATATTTAATTAATATATTTTTAAATAATTCTACAAGTAAATAAACCATGAAATTTTAAATAATGGATATCCAACCATGTACCACACCTAACTACCCAAAAAATATCAGAATATTGGTAGTTTTATTTTAAATGTATGCAGAATTAGGCCTAATTTGAAACCCTATCATAATTTTTAAATGTGGATGAATGAAACAAAATATATACATGTATATTTGTGGTATATAGCAGCATAAAAAGACATGGTTAGAAATCAATATAGTAAAGACCTTAAAGTAATCATGTCAACTAATACTTTAATTTTTTTAAATAAATATAAGAAATTAGGGCCACTTTACATTTTTTATAACCGGTCTCACAGCTCCATGAGTTTCAATTTAGAATATAATTTTTAAAACTCTAATTTGGTCAATACTTAGTCATTTTTAGGATTTTAGTATTGAACTTGAAGATTTTAGGATCTAACTTTTTTCAACCGATGTCCATTTTGGGAAAACATATAGTCATTTTTAAGTTTTCAGGTTGTTGACATTTTTAAAGAGTTTTAAGTGTGTAATAATTAAACTTTATAGGGAAAATATTACACCACAATAATTATTTTATGTTTATGTTACTATTTTATGGTGAATTCAACTAAATTAGAACCTTGTCAAATAAAATTGAGGCAACAAAGGTTGATTTAGGGCTACAAGATCAAATAATCCACAATATATGCCATTTTTTTTTAATGTTTAATTTTTAGGTTGCTTAAGTTAAACATGTCCCTTATCACATGTAATTGAGGTAACTGAGGTCAATTTTTCATTATAGACACACATTAGACCATAATGTGTCATGTTTGTGTGTTTTCCTTTGTAAAATGAATTTAACTAAATGAAGACCTAGTCACATTTAATCAAGGTAAAAAAATGTCAATTTTTTACTATGGGCACATAATAAACCATAATGTATCATTTTTGTGTGTTCTTATTTCCTTTTTCAATTGAATTAAACTAAAAATGGCCTGTATCACATGTAATAAAGGTAGTCAAGGTCAATTTAGGGCTAAAACCACATATTATACCATAATATATACTATTTTTGTGTTCTTATTTCCTTTCTAGATTGAAATTCACCTAAATGGACCCCCTATCAGGGTCAATTAATGCAATCATAGGTCAATTTAGGGATATGTGCACACATTAAACAACTGTGTATCATTTTTGTGTGTTTACATTCCATTAGTGATTTTAACTAAATGTTTCCCCTATCATGTGTACTTGAAGAAACAAAGGTTGATTTAGGACTATAGTCACACATTAGACAAACATGTCTTTTTTATGTTTTTACATTTCATTTATAAATATAATTTCACTAAATAGGGCCCTTATCACTCATAATCAAGGTCATTTTTAGGGCTACATGCATACATATGACCTTAAAAGTGTCATTTTTTGTGTTTGTGTTTTCATTTTAGAGTGAATTTGACTTAACAAGACCTCTATAACATGTCATAGAGGAAACATATGTTAATTTTTTATTGTGGGAACACATTGGACCATAATTTGTCTTTTTTATGTGTTTTTTTCCCTTTTAGATTGAATTTGACTAAATGAGGCTACTATCACCTAAATTTGAAAAATCCAAGGTATATGTAGGGCTATAAAAACACATAATACCATAATATATGTCATTTTTTGTATTTTTTTCCATTTTTAGAGGTAATTTGAATAAATAGGACCTTCTATCAAATGTGATTGAGGCAATGGGGGTAAATTTAGGGTTAAAATAATGTATTAGACCACCATGTGTCTTTTTTTTTATTTTTTGTGTTTCATTTCTAGATTGAATTCAACTAAACATGGCCCTTATCTTTTTCACTTAAGGAAATGAAGGTTTATTCTTAGGGCTAGAAGCACATTATTTTATTGAATTTTTGAATTAAGAGATTTTTAATCCTAATTGCACAAAATTAGAGTGTTATACATAAACAATAAATGACAAATTTATTTAGAACATACTAAATTTAGAAATATATTATAGGGGAAGTACCAAAGAAGTATAATTTAGATATAAATTGAATTCACAGGACTATAAGTGCAATTATGAAATCAACTGTGTGACTGTGTAATGATTATGTGAATCAGGAACAACGTTTTACTTGGATCTAGGACAAGACTGTTGGAATCAAATAGGGGTGTCTTGCATTGGTGTCTTCAGTGCTCATCAACATTTGGTAAGGGTTTACTCTTTATGATAGATATGATAGGTTTTCATGTGCATGTATGTCTAGTTTGATTGTGTGAGAACTCTTGATCTATTATGGAAGCCACTATGTACCTTCTTCTTTACTAAAACCCTAACTCAATGACATAGGAAGATGAATGCAATCATAGGGTAAAAAAGGGTTAGTATTTAATGTTTTTATTGACCTCAACACTCCCTTGTGTTAAACATTTCCTACATCTAATACTCTAAAGAGGGATCAAACTCCATGTAGTTCTCCCATGTTATGGTGGTGTGTGTGAAACACTAATGCAAATGCTAAGTATTGGTGCAATCCTAGTGTGATTAAGTTTTTCAAAAATGAATTATGACCTTGGAGGTGTATTTAGATTTATCTTATGGCTATTAAGGTTGTGTGGACTCTAAATTAGGGAAATAAGTGTTTTTTCTCTAAATGTGCAGTTAGATATTCTAGTGATTTTCAATAATATGAGCTCCTAGTGAACAAATTGCTATAAATTATGCTTTTATAGTGATCATTTCAAAATTCCTTTAGATTGGGATTCATAAATATGTGAGATCACTTATTGGTGAATTTTAATTTGAGAAATTAGTATTTATTTGGTAGGAGGATGCAGCCAAAAAAATCAAACACTATTAGCTAGCATGATAGTCTTAATAGGGTGACCTTATTTGAGGAGCAAGGACAACTTCTCTATAAGTATAGATTAGAGGATGAGCTTAGTCTAATTGGAATGAGAAATAGAACATTTTGAGATCATTAGTTGATTTAAGGAATGGGTCATTCACATAGAAGTGAAGGAATAATGGTCACAAGACCAAGGAATTAGGCATGAGTTAAGTCTAAATGAGGAGTGGTTAGAAGTGTATTTTTTTATCAATAAATGTTAATTTATATGTCTACATTTCCCCATTTTATTATATTAATTTAGAAAAGTTAAATTAATAGAGTAAAAGGAAAAGACTTATACATAAACTTATCTACAAAGAACAACCTTGAATGCGGGTCTCACATTGAACTGTACTTCATGAAAAAACCTACAATGAAACATGTATAAACCAGTCCTTACTTAGTATGAGTATATGAAGGCAAAGACATGAAAATTATCTATTAAATAATAGGGAACAAATAAAATTGATTAGGTATGTAAACCATTGTGTTTTTATGGTGAAAAAATGGTGATTGTAAAGGGTGGGACCCTTGAAGATTACATTCTTCACTGAAACACTTGTATTGGACTATGCATGCCCCAATCCTCACTTATAGAAGAGTACGATTAAAAATTCAAGGTGTTTTTTAATCCATAATTGTATATGAATGTAGTATATTATTTTGGAATCCTTATATGAATTCACATAATCATTATGGTGGAAAACTAGTACTAAAGGGTGAATCAACCACTACAAATGGAATAAGATTCATTTTTAGTGCAAAACTAGGTATGGTGTATACAACATAGAAAATGATAGGAATTTCCATTACTTCTATGAAATTGGTGAAAAACTTAGAAATGAGGTGTTCTTTTGCCATACATATGACCTAAATCTAATATTTGGATGCATATGTATTCTAAAACGGAGTAATGTCATGCAATTTTCTAATCAAAATATCTATCCAAAACTTTGGAACATATGTCATGCATGATGCCCCCATTTTGAGAAAAAATTTAGATAAGCATGATTTTTCTCCTAAAATATTTTTTTATAAGGTTGCAAACTATCTTGTAACAACTATAATTCTGAGAATTTCTAAAAAATCATTATTTTTTACCTATTGAAACAATAATGCATTATTTTGGTCATGGCCAACCTACACCCTTGTCCAAAGAGATCATTGTTGTCTAAAAATAATTTATGGGTGATTTATGGGTATGTAATATAATAAACTAGGTAACATTTACAAAAAAAAATTCTATTGCATTCTATTCTCTAAGACAAGCCACTATGTATGCCCCCTCTTTTGAGGTAAGTTGTGAAGCCTACATAATAATTGATCTCAAAAGAATAAAGTCATGCAAATGATGTTATATGAAAGTTTTAAATGTAAATTAGTAATGATAACATTGGATATCATGGCATCATCCTAAGTATTTTATTAATATAGTAACATAATATGCATGTAGAACCAAACATATATAGTGTCATGTGTAGATATATGTTAGCAATAATTTACACAATGAGTAGTGATCATATATTGAGTATTTGAAACTAAATAGAATAAATTGGGTAGGATTCATGATGTCCATCGTGTCATCTAAAATCTTGAAAGATGGTCTCCATAATGGCATCAAAATTTTCAAAAATTTAGTAAAAATTTGTCATGGTCATCATGCATACATAAAGCACATAATAAGGCCAAGGGGACACATACAAAAGACATGTTAAAATCTCACCCAAGCACATATAATCACACAATAATACCTAAAAACAAAATCAAGGACAAGTTCAAATGTCCACAATCTAAATAGGATGAATATATACAAAACATGAAGCAATAAATCAAACATGAAAAACATGCACAAATAAGTAAATTTGATCAACATAATCAATTTGTAACATTAGTATTTCAACAACTCAGGTATCTAGTAATCTAACAGTATGAAAGTAAATTAACAATAAATCATGCAATGTAATGTACTGAAGTATGATCAATAGGGATAGTCATAAAATAATAGAACCTATGTAAAGGAAGCCCCTATTGAAATTTAAGTGATAAATACAAGGTGTGTATATATATATATATATATATATATATATATATATATATAATATATATATATATATATATATATATATATATCTTATGAGTGGTTTTAATCTATAAATTTAAAGCATGTGTTCACTTAGATAGGTCTACTAGAATCAGAAAAGAGTGTAGTAAGGTACTGTCTAGGTTAGAGTGGTTTTGTCTGTGTAAAATTTTTGGGTCTAAGATAATATCACCACCTACAACTATATTTACAAATGACAACATGTATGTTCTGCAACTCACTCAATCACATTTGTTAAACATATTTAATATAAAAACTAGATATATATAAGTACTACATATACTGATCACAAATCAACTGATGTAACTGAACTAAACATAACATGCATATGTCCAAGTTTTGATAATTTTTTTACATATTCTATTTATTTATTTTTTTTGAATATATGAGAAGTGAAAAGGAACACTCTAAAAAATGAATCCCACAAGAAACTCATAATTAATAGGTCATGTATCAAGCATAGGAAGGATGACATATTACAAATGGAAAGAATGATGCCACCATGAAGTAACTAGTCTCAACTCATAATCTGAAAACTAATTTGACTCTAAATATTTTTTCCACCATGAAGTGTCATGGTCATTATAATTTTTTTTAGTATGTTTCTTATATTATTTAACATGATGAAATATAATAATATTTTGAACCCATGATAAAGTTTATAAACAATGTGTTGGTGTCATGTGTGTAACATTCTTAGTGTCTTGTAGTAACAATTTAAGACATGTTGGAGTAGAGAGTGGCTCTATAAAAATATATGATAAATGTTTGTTTAAGTGGCCTTTCAAAGATAGGTCTCCTTGGATAATGCACCACCTAATTTTTAAGGTGTTGGGTAGGTTGAAGATTCTTAGGCTACTCAACTATAATCTATTGTGTAGGAATAATAAATTTTGGTTATAGGGGTACTTATAGGGAATACCATGAATTGTGATAACTTCAGTAGGAAAAATGTATTTCAATAATTTATGTTATATAGAAGGAATTATGTGAAGCTACTAAATCCAAGGTTGTCCTAATAACATATCAAATACCCCTATATAGGGTACTACTGTAAACTTGGTGGCCGCATGTGCTAAACCAACCTATAATGGTAATATCATATTACCAATATAGTTTGAATATGACTATTTAATCCCTTGATTACTATTATTTTTGTAATTATATCTTTAAATGTGTGTATCTAAGATGAGAGAGAAGTGTGATAGTACACATATTCACACTTGAACCATTATAAGCGATTACACTTTTTATAGGTTGAAGATCAATGTAAGCTCAAATGAATAAAGAGTGCAAATCAAAATCATCATTGACTATCTCATGTTTTTTGAATTGCATAAGTGGTCTAGATGGAATTGTTGACCAAATTTTGACCCAAGTCAAAATTGGTCACCCCCCTTTAGGTTGAAATTTATAGGGTTGTCAAAATCTTTTCATGGTCTTGTCATGGTCTTAAATGGTCTTAAATAGTTTCATATGTTAATATTTATCCTTGATTAGCATTGTTCAAAGTTTGGTCCTATATGCACTTGTCTAGTCCTAGGGGTCAATTTCAAGGTCTTAATGTTTTTAAACATGGTCATAGGTTTGGTATGTTTCAAAGTCACTATAAAAGGTTGTTTATATGTCATTAAAGTCATATTATCATGCATTAACCTTTTACTATGTTTTATTGTGCTAAAATGACAATTTGGCCACCTTTTAGCCTATTTAGAGGAGTTGCACTTATCATTCCAAGAATAAAATGTTTAAAAAAGATTACCAATGTAACCAATGTCATAAATGGGTCAAAAAATGTTCATAGATGGTTAGAGACTAATAGCATCTAGAGTTCAATGCCTAAACTAAGTAAAATGACACTTTATAAGCACTTTTGGGCACTTGTATGGCCTTGCAAGATCAGATTCAATTTATAAATTGTTTTAAAGTGTATTTTGTGTCCTTCAAATCATTTTTAGGCTTTGGACCAAGTTTCAAGTTGAACTGACACCTCAAACATGCTTTATCCCCCATTGTTGCCTTCATAAGCTCAGAAAGGCAAATTTGAAGTGAATGGTCCAGCCAAGAAAGAGAGATTTTAGAGCTAAAAATTTGGATATTTTTATGGGTAATAGTAATTTTGAAATTAGTGGCATGATTTTTCATTTTTATGACCTCTTATTTATGAACAATTGCTAAGAGTGATAGCAGGTCACTATGTCCTATCCATTTGAGCAAGGTCTATTCTTGCATTTGTTTCTCCACTTCAGAATTTGATGGAGAAGAATGGTTTTTATGTATGTTTTTAGAGGTAAAATATCTCATTTTCATGTTGTTTTAATCAACTAAATCACCTCCATGAAGTTTATTCACTTGGAGGAAAAGTGTTTTGATGTACAAGTTATTTCAATCAATCTTGCTACAAGTTTAGGTTTGCCTAAGATATTTGGCATCTTCAGAGGTTTCAAATGATTCACCACTCATGAAAGATACCTAAAATTCATTTATTTAATATCTACTTCCCTGATATGTGATTCTTATTCATAGTCTTCAAGTGCTTGCTCTTTAGAGACATGGTCTGTGTTTGAACAGTCGACCACATGCTTGATTGCTAATTTGGCCCATATTAGTGATATATCATAATGTAACATTATGAGATAAAATTTCACTACTATAAGTATGTAAATATCAAGATATTATTCCAAATATACCCTCCAATGATAATTCATAAGCATTTCTTCCATATATTGGCCTACACGGACTGTAGAGGTAGTTTGAAGATGCTATAATGGTGGATCAGACTGTATAAACCATGGAGAGAGATTACTTTAACATCTAAACATTGTATAATTTTTCATGGGTTTCTTAAGGCATGAATGAGCTTATGAGAGACTCTAAGACTACACACAGACCTTATGTATTGGTTGACAGTGTATACAGTCCATACAGCCTAGTTAAGTAAGTTAAAGGTGATATGATGTTTGGTCATAATCTTTATGGATCATTGAAGGAGTCATAAGGAAGTGATAATTTGTTTGAAAATGGAAATAATTTAAACAACTCAAAGAGGTAGCTCTTTGTAACCCCAAACAAGCAAGTAGTGACCTATAGGCCCTAAACCTATAAGTCCTCATATTAGATCAAATCAACATCAAATATAGACAAGAATAATCCAAATAGGAGACTTGAATACAAGATAAGATGAAAAAACTCACAAACAAGATGAAATTACCTAAGTGTGATTGAAGATCCAATGAAGGTCAAATAGAAATTGAGTTGACAAGTCCTAGAAGGCACCTACAAAATTGTGTACAGAATAGAGATAGCCAAGAAATTAAGGAATTGAGATAAGAATCATATGAAATCTGCCTATATAGTGGGATAAAATGTTTTAGTTTGGATAAATTTCAATCACCATGACATAGTGAGAAGACCAACTTCTAAATGTCAAGCCTAATGCTCAAACAACTTACTAACACCTACAGGTTGCTAACTAGACAATTGGTCTTCAAGCTTAAGGAGAGGAAGCAAAATATATATGAAGAGAGTATTAAGCCCAATTGGGATTTCAAAAAAAATTAAATATTATAAGAGGATTAGTGATGTTTGAGTGAGGTCCTAAATATAAATCACAGTCAAACACCTCAATCGGCACCTACAGGCTATAATGAGAAGCAGGTTGGTTTTGAGCCTATGAATGGAAAAAAATGTGTGTCACGAACATTGAGGTTTATCTCAATAAGGACAAATAAATAAATAATACTACTTAGAGAAATATGGAAATATTTTATAATGACATGTGAGGTTAACCAAACAAAGTCTCAAGAACCTTGCTTGTATAGTCCAATAGTAACTTATAGGTATACCTACTTATGAGATTTTTTGCTTAGTTTAAGAAGGGTAAAGGACTCTAAATAGGTATAAAATAATGAAATTAATTTGAAAATGGTTTTAATAATGAAATAAACATCTTGTTTGAGCCACCCAAACCTGATAACAAAAGTGAAAAAGGTTAAAACTCAGTCTAGACTTAACAAGCCTAAGACACACACAGGCAGATCCAAGTGCATTTTGAGAGAAGAAGGTTGGTGAGAGTGGTATGAAGGTTGGAAGGTAATTTATAGGTTTAATATGATAGTTAATGTATACCCTATATAAACATCCATGGATATACTAAATTAAATAAATGCCAACTTTGGCCTTAAACCCTTTCCTGAGTTCCTCTTATGCAAACTCACACTTCAAGCATAGTCTTCTCCATCTTTGTAAGACCATGAATCCAATGTATGAACCTATATGGTTTTTTAAGGTAGTATTATATTATTTACATAAAATTATAGAGGCATCAGTTGTTTTCTTAAGCCTCT
>JARHVA010006283.1:600000-953935 GCA_037957365.1 Torreya grandis
GTTCCAAACATCCTTCCAAAGAGTAGAAGGCTCAAATTGATTGTTAAGAAGCAAGTAACCTATTTTAACACTATAATCCCCATGATTAGTAATTTTCCACATTAGTTCATCTGAATTATCATTAAAAGGAATCCAAACATACTATAATTTTTTTCAAAGGGTTTTAAAATGGTCCTATAACTCTTGATTCCTCCCTTGCAAGCTTAAAAGCTTCCAAGATTTCCTTGAGTTATCCACACTGATGTAGTCTCTCACCAAATCCCGTAGATAGAAGAAAGAGGATTGTATAAAGGCTTCCCATAAGGAAATGAAGAAAGAGGAGATAAAAATCATCATTTATCTTTCCAAAATGATATGATATTTTATTTACTAATATTCCATTGGCTTCCATTATAGATGAGAGATATAAAATGAAAAATATTATTCCAAAAAGAGGAACCACTAGGTAGATTATTAACGCATAAAAAAATAGAAATATCCACATGGTTATGATCTTTGTTTTTAATAACATCAGTCCACAACATATATTACTTAAGAAGATGACAACACATCTTAGTAATAATATATAAATTCATTAATCTTAAAAAAATTATACCTAAAAAACCCAAAGATTTAGGTTTAATTTTTTTTTCCCAAGCTATAATAAGATATCTATTATGCTCATCAACCCCTGACCACAAGAAATGTTTCTAAATGTTCTCAATCTGGGCAATAATACTAGAAGGAATATTAAACAAGGACATCAGATAAAATGGTAGATTTTGAAGACTACTTTGAATAAAAAGGAACTTGGTAGCTTGAGATAGCAAGGCTCCTTTCCACCCTGAGAGATTCCTTTGAAATATTTTTAAGAGAAGTTTCCAAACCTCTAAAGCTAATCTACTAGAGGAGAGTGACATGCCAAGGTAAGTAGTTGGAGAGTTCCTATTTGGAATTCAAAAATCTTGAAAATTTTGTGTTATCATCAGTGGAGTGTTAGCAAAGTACATAAAGTTTTTATCAAAATTGATAAGCTAAACTAAAACTTGTTCATAAAGAGTAAGTAATCTCTTCAAACTCATAGCTTCCATTACTGAGGCATAGATCATAAACATAATATCATCAAAAAATTATTGATGATATAGAGTTTTACCATGACTTGAGGGTTTGAAACCTTTCAAAATACCCTCTCTAACAACATTATAAATATCTATACTAAGACCTTAAACCATAAGAATGAAGAGAAAGGTTGAAACAAGATCACCTTATCTAATGCCATAGTTACTAGAGAAGAAACCCATTGGTGAGTAATTCATAAGAATAGAGAATATTGGAATGGATATACATTCCTAGATAAGACTTCTAAACTTTTCATCAAAAACCAAATCAGGCAAGGACTTTATTCAAAAAGATCCAAGAGGCCTTGTCAAACACTTTATTCATGTCCAATTTTAGAATCATTCCAGATTTACCTCTTTTATACATAGAATGGACCACTTCTTGAACAACTATGTTAGTGAAAGAAATATAGAAGCTAAAGTTTGAAATCTACAAGCTAAAGTCTTGGTGATAATTTTATACACCATATTAGTAGGACTTATTGGCCTAAAAAATTTAAAGTTTAGAGCACCATTTTTTGGGGGGACTAGCACTAAGAAATTATTATTTAACTCTTTATCAATAAATTCATTAATAACCCTTAGAAGATCATTTTTACAAAGATCCCAATAAATTTGAAAAAAATAAGTGAGAAATCCACCTATCCTGGATTTTTGTCTCCATCCATAGAGAAAATAATACCTTGCAGTTACTTCATAACAATTGGCTTGTATAAGGAGATAAGCTTAGGATGACTTATCAAGCCATTTGGGATAGATTCCAAGATGAATTTTTCCTCTTATTGAAGTGGGTAAACATTCTGTTGAATATTATCTTTGAGAAGATGTTTGTAAAACTTATTGGATTCACTATTGATAAACTTTTTCTTTGAGTTGAGGCTACCATATTCTCTTATTACTTTAGATATTATGCTAAATATTTTATGCTTGATATTTGTAACATGGAATAACTTTGTTTTGCAATAACCTTCCTTAAGCCATAAAGCTCTAGATTTTTTTTCCCAAAAAGTATACTTAGATGCATTAAGATTGTGATACTGATAAATAATATCCTTTTCCTCAAGATAGTCTTCTACATTCATACCATTCTACTCAACTTTATTATAAAGCCTATTAATTTTTTATTTTAAATCTTGTTTCTTGAAAAAAATGTTGCCAAAAACCTATTTTTTCCACACTTTAGTATTAACTTAATATTTTTAAGTTTTTTAGCTAAGGAGTACATCATTGTCCCTCTTCCATTAAATTCCCATCACTCTTTGATTTTATCATAAAGACTTGGATGTTGAATCCAACTATTTTCAAAATGAAAAGGAGTTGGGCCCTTATTATATATGTCAACAAAAATCAAAACAATTTGATTTTGATTTGAACCAGTTCTTGGAAGAGTAGAGAGCCAACAATCTTACCTAGTAAGAGTTTACATTGAATAAAGTTAGGAACTATTATTCTATTAGTTTAAGTAAATGTGGTGATCCTCATATCTACATCCGCAAGGTTATTATTAGCTATTAATTATGCTAATTCTTCCATACTTACTAAGAAATCCATATTTCCCCCTTGTTTTTCACCAGGAAATAAGGACATATTAAAGTCAACCATTATGATCCAGTTCATATCTTGACAAGTATATCTAAACTAGGAAATGTTATTCCAAAGATTTATTCTACCATGATGCATATTAAGGGCATAACTATTTGAAAATATCTAAGTATTATTATTGATAACTAAGTTAAAATGAATTATGTGATGATCAATGATATCAAACATTACCTCACCTTTGACAGTCCTACTATCCCAAAGTGTGGCCAAACCTCCTAAGGCTATAATGGAGTCAGTACTATGGAACTCAACCTCCTTCCAAATAAAATATTAAATCTTACCAAAACCTATAATATTAATTTTGGTTTCTTGGATTGTTAAAATATATGGCTTATTAGTTATTCTAAGATTATTTAAAACTCCATGTTTACCACTACCATTAATTCCTCTTATGTTCTAAGAAATGTACTTCATATTTTACTTGATTGAGATTTTATCCTACTATTAAGTGATAGTTGTTATTGAGTTCATTCTCCAAATTATTTCTTAGTGTTTCACTCCATGACTTTTTATTTTCAAGTCTCCTTTTCTTTTTTCTACTTCCCACATCCATGGTATCCTTTGAGCTTTTTATGCATCTAGAACTGGATACATCTGAAGTGGTTTTTGATTTAAATTTGATTGTCAATTTTAGTATGATTCCAATATTAAATATACCTTTTTATCCCTATTTTGAAAAGTCTTATTTTATTTACCAAAAGAGAATGCTCTTCCACTTGCGTATTGTTACCTCTTCCACTGAACATATTTCAACTTCTTCACCATTGTTATCCAATGTAACTTGTAGCTTTATTTCTTTCTCTGAATAGAGTATGTATTCTAAATTATTTCCATCCATATTACCATGTATTTTAAATTATTCTAATGGGTTGTTTAACTATAAATCTTTCATAAAAACTTTTGTCTTGATCATGACTCTAAATCTAACTAATTCCTAGCATCATATGTTCCTTCACCTAGTTGGATTGTATAAGTTCTTTGTATAGATGTAGATCAATATTATATTCTAGGTATAAATATTCCTAGATGATCATGTTCTCTTTGCATGTATGTTAACCCCTTTTATTTTTTCTTTTCTTAAGTTTTTGCCCACCCTACTTGCACAAGATTAGTAATATGGGTTTTTTTAAAAATTCTACTATTATAATTTGTATAAGGGAAATTTAAACTATACAAATAGGAAATATTTAATATATAGAATAATAAGATCTAAAAATTAAAAAATAAATAAACATCCAAAAACAACCGCTATCAAGATTGAAGATTTATACTATGTGACATGCTTCCCCTATAATGGTGCCAAAAATGACTAGCTTTAGATTCAAAATCTAATTTACTTCACTTGATATTTAATTAATAAGGAGAGTTACCAAATATTTGTACCTTATACATCATTTAAATGTCAACCAAAGGATGTAAAAATTATAGGATGACATCACTATATGTGCACACTTAATCCTCTAATTTGACATTATGTTGATTGTAATCTAGGATGTTGGAAATTATATATGGAATGAAATGTTGAATTAAAAACTTAAACTACTTTATGTTCATAAGATTCTTTAAAATAATCTCATACAAATATGAAAATCACACATATAGAAATTAAACACTCAACACAAATAAAATAAGTAACATGCTTACCTAATTGACATATCAGAATGTTGTTGTAAGACTTCCAAAGGTGGCCCTTCCTCCTTTTGACTCAAACTTCAATCATTCCTCTTCAGAAAATAAAATTGACTCAAAAATAATTTCTCATATTAATCAAATGTATCAAGGAATTACTATATGAGAATTAAAACAAACACTATATTGCAAAATATGCTTATGATTTATTTCTCTAATTCATCTATAAAAAGTTTCTCAACCCTATTTATACATGTATATATATAATATGGGATACTATACTATATAAAAAAAGATACGTTTTAAATTAAGGAATATTCAGCTGTAGGATAAACACAAATTAGTTCCTTCTATTAAATCTATTGTTCATATAGAACTTTCGATGCTACTTCAAGATAATCCAAGTTGTTTATACTTAAGAAAATTATTCACTACATTCCATGAATTTTGTTACAACTTATTCAAGTTAGTTGAGTTTAGAATCAAATTTTATTTACTCACAACCTCAGTCATGTAGTGGTTGTAGGATGTTTATTCCTGACAAATTTTCTTTGTTGTAGGGTAGATCATGAAATGTTCCTTTGAATGTACCTATTACTTCAAACACATTACAAATAAAATAACCATAAAGTAAAAAATAAATATTATATACTTGACTTTCAAGATAAAATTCTAACTATTCAAAGATATATTATAACATAATGCTATTGTAAATCATGGTTGCCCTATGATAAAAACTTATGGGAAATGGTCCAGAAACATGGTAAGATAAAAGGGTGAATATGGAAAATATTGAGAAAAATCATGATAATTCTATGGATCATCAAAGACCTTGTTAATACCTACCTATTTTACCCATATGACATTTGTACCATTACCCCAGTTATCTACTGAAACCCATTTCCTCTTTATCATCATCAACTTATACCATCAAACCAATAAGAATCCACATTTGCTATGGAGTAATTTGATAATGATGAAGCTTTTTGTGATTTTATAGGCCTAAGAGACAATTTTCCATTAGGAGACCACAAACAAGGGTTCTCTATCAAACTAGATCTTGTAGCCTATTTTGGAGAATAGGTGAACACCCTTAGCCAAAAAAAACATAATAAAACATTGAGGCCCCAAAGTGAAAACCTATTTAATGAACTTTTGGACTAGGGTAAAACTAAAGAGAAAAGATAATTTTCTTATGAATACCCATTTCATGCACCGTTATATGGGGGTATTCACATTTACTCAAATCAAGCTCAGGATAACACCAACAATCAACTTGATTTTGTGTCTGAGTTTAGTTATGAAAACATGCCTTTAATTGAATTTCTTAGGAATTTCCAATAGTATTTGTAACATCTCCATCATTTCAATTAGGTGAATATGGTCTATATTATTTAAGAGAAATTGAAGAACTAGTCCAACCAAGGGAATTTACAATTATAGGCCAATTCATATCATTGCCAACCATTATGGAAGATGGATTGACTCTCCTTATAGAAAATGCTATGGAATTCAACATCGGGACTTCAAATGACACAAAATGGATCAAATTAGGCACATACCTCACTAAGGATGAACATGAAGTTTTTATATCCCTTCTGAGGGAATTTGTTGATATCTTTTCTTGGGCTTAATCATACATGGAAGGTTTGGACCCTACCTTGGTTGTACATTGACCTATTATACATCTTGATCCAAAAATCATAAATCAAAGAATATTCAAGATGCATCCTCATATTATTTTACTAGTAAATAAAGAATTGGAGAAACTCCTAGAATCGAGATACATATGACCGATTTACTATTCAAATTGGATATCAAATATTATGCATGTTAGTAAAAAGCCAAAATGAATTAGAATATTAAATAATTTCAAAGATATAAATAAGGCATGCCCTAAGGATGACTTTCCTCTACCAAATATCAACATGATAGTTGAATCCATAGTGGGGTATGATATACTTTCACTTATGGATGAATTTTAAGGATACAACCAGATCTAGATTGCACCAGAAGACCAACATAAAACATTGTTCACCACTCCTTGGGAAACATTTTTATATTAGATAATTCCATTTGGACTTAATAATGTCGGGGCCACATACCAAAGATAAATTTCCATAATATTTCATGATATGATGCATGAGATTATTGAAGACTATGTCAACAACATATTGGGTATGTCAAAGACCTATGTTAATCATCCAATTCCATTATGAAGAATATTTGAGAGGATTCATGAATACAAGGTCAAAATTAATCCTAAAAATTTCATCTTTGGTGTTTATTAAGGAAAATTATTATGCTTCATCATATCTCATTAAGGCATTGATGATCTTTTCAAATTACAAGCCATTACCAAGATGCTACCACATTCTAATTTAAAGTAGCTCCATAGTTTGTAGGGTAAGATCCAATCTATTAGACACTTCATTTTGCATTTAATTGACAAATGCCACCCTTTCACTCACTTACTAATGAAAGAAATTACATTGATTTTGGATGGAGACTTCTTGAAATCCTTTCACCACCTAAAGGAATATCTTATCAATCCACCTATTTTATTAATACCAATGCTGGGAAAACCATTTATACTATACCTATCTACCATATACAAATCCCTAAGAACACTTATAACTCACCATGATGATAATGGGAAAGATCATGCCATGTATTATCTAATCCATACACTGTTTCTATATGAATACGACTATACGCCAATAGAAAAAATTTATTTATCTATGGTATTTATAGACTATAAATTATGGAATTACATGCTTAACAAAAAGACCATAGTTATTTCTAAAGTATATCTTCTCAAGTATTTATAATCCAAGATAACTTTACAAGGTCATGTGGCTAAATAAATCATGCATCTAAGTGACTTTGAGATCGAGTATGTCAACCAAAAAGATATAAAAGGAAAAGTACTTACATATTAGATTTTTGAATCTCCTCTTATAGATAGTAAACCCCTGACTTTTCAATTCCCATAGGAGTCAATCATGACCATCATAGAAACATCTCTTAAAGAGAAACATTAAAAGATGTATTTTGATAGATCATTCACATCACATAGATTAGGGGCATGTCTTTTGATTATTACACTACATGGGGATCTCATCTAAAATAAAATTTCATATCATCTTTCCTTGAAATAATAACATGAATGAATATGAAACATTTGTTGTGACACTTTTCTAGATAGTACAATGGAATACAATGGAATACTCAACATCTTATGGTTTATTATGATTCATAGGTAATCATCAATTAGGTTACAAACCACTTTTAGATCAAAAATTATAAGATGGTCACATAAAAGTCCATGATCAACATTCTCAAACATCAAATTACTAACATACAGTTTAAATACATACATAGGACTAGTAACAAGATAATGGATGCCATTAACACCATTAGTTCTTTGATTTGTCATGTAGAAAATAAAAAAGAATATAAATTCCTCATTAAAAATATTCTAGTGACTACTTATGAACCTTCAACCATTGAAATAATGTGTAATATATATGGTATTTATATCTCTTTACCTACCTTCATGACCATATAATGCCACCTGACCTATCACATAAACAACAAAAGGTCTTTACTCACCAATCCTCATGTTATACCTTACTTATCCCAACCCTTTACTTTTGTAGCTTTGATGGAACTCTACTTTATTGTTTAAATTTGCTAAAAGTAACATTAGTGCTACAATAAATTCATGAAGGGTATTGGGTCCCTATTTCATCTAAGTATAGTTCCATGCCAACTCGATAGACATATCAATGTGAGGAAATGAATTGGTATGATTTTTGTTTTCATATCTTTTATGCCAACTTAAGCAATCATTGTAGACCTAGTGCTAGCTATCAGGTAATTCACTAGCACCCATATTTTCAAGACATCCTCATGAGTGGCTACACATGGTGACTGTAGTGTAAGGTATGTAACATGATGGAGCTAATGAAATGATCAACAAAGGATCCAACTTATCACTTGACATATAATTTCCACCCTAGCATGGATATGATCCTATGTGTTATAAATCTAAGCTTGAACTAGTAAAGAAGAGGGAGGTGAACTAATGTATTAAATATCAATAGAATTGACTATGGATATGGATACCACTAGCATAATATTTAGCATAGATGACAATAAGGCTCTATTTTGTGTAAGTTCAAGCTCACCTATGAACAACTAGATAGATAATTAATTAGTGAAGCTTGTACTCTACCTTATATACTCTATTTTTTGTAATATGAACTGTACTCTATATTTAAAGCTTTAAGTATATGAATAAGAATGGTTTTTGTGATACATATTGTCTTATGATTGAATGTATTTCACATTCTTGTTGAATTATGATATTACTATTAATAATTATAATATTATAATTTCAATATATAAATGTTTTGTTAAGAAAAGTTTTAATCCAGGTCATTAATGGCATCCCTATGTAAAAGATGATGTCATCATCATACTCTGATAAAATAGCCTAATTGTAAGAAAAGTCATGAACCCAAGATTTGATGTACTTTAAAGAAGACCAAGATATAGTATGAAATTGTTTTAAGGCATTAAATTTACCCCTCAAATTGTTGAATGATGTTAATCTTAATAACACAAAGGCTTGTGCCCTTAAGATCATATAATGAACCTGATATAGGCTTGTACGGCTATGACTAAAACTAGTTACCCAAATAGGATTTGTGCCTATAGCCCAAAAAACTCCACCCAAAAATATCTTGTGTTATTGAATCTTCAAAAATATTTAGCTAAATGGCCAAGTCTTACATATAATGTGTTTCACCATGACACAACTAGCCCAATATGGGTTCCAGTTATTTCTCTGTTTCACTTTGAGTGAGTGCATAAGGATTGTGCCTTATATTAATTTATTATAGCATATTCAACTAATAAATGTTGAATGTTACAAGGGTATACTATGTTTTTCCTAGTTTTAATAAGTTTAGAATTGACTCAGATAATTGAATGAGTGTCTAACCCCATAAATGAATGTATTGAAACCCTAATTAGAATATAACATTTTGGTTTTGTTGCTCAAACCCTATTGATTTTTTTTATTTCAATGGTGTGATATAATAATACTCTAAATATCCTTAGAGAACATTGAGCACTAGATATAATAGGTGGAAGGAAGCTTTATGTTAAAGCATCCATCATGTAAAGGATAAAAATTAAGGAAGTCAGTTTAGGACAACCTATATGAGGTCTTATTTTATGAACTACTTGAGCATGTGTACGGATGGTTGGCTACCAATGTAACCCATAGAATTAAAATATATGGATAACACATTGAGTGGATGAAAGAGCACATATAGAGGCTTGATAACCTAGATGCCACTTAGACTAGAAATGCAAATAAATGGTGGAAAGGAGCACTAAATAATTACATGATTAAGTTCATAGTTTCATAATAATCCTAGCTTAAGGAAGTATAATTTTAGTTTTTACATGATCCCAAAGGCATGTTTGTGAAAGAGTTTAATGTATATATTAAGAAACTAATGGTGGATTATGGATTTTAAACCATGAGAATAGAAGTCTAAATCCTTTCACATATGAGAAGTGAAACGAGGAAGGAGGGGATGTATAGGTTAAGTATAATGGAAGGGTATGATTAGATTAGAACCCAAGAGCTTATATAATAAAACTATAACAAGAGGAGGTATAGGCTGATGGAATATCTAGAACCTATAAGTCTCGAGAGAACCCATAGCAAGAAATATTTGCACAGGGAAGGATATATTGAATTTTAGTAGTATGAAGAGAGGAAAAATGAAGTTATATATCGATATCAACTATTTATGGGTGAATATTGTGTTTTGTCCCTCTATAATTTTTCTATTGAAGATGAACCAGAAGTGCCTACCCCCTTTGAACCTATGGCACTATCTCATGTGCTAGATCCTCAATATAAAAAAATAAGAATGATAATTGACCCTATTATACATAAAATCTTTGACTATTTTATAGACTTGGACTATAATTTTATGATTTAATAAGATGTTCCTTATGAAGAGATAAGTGAAGATACCTTTAGATGTTTAGGAACTAGTTCAACAACATAGAACATGAGTGTAAGCATTCCAATTCAGCAAATGTCAATTATATTGACTGGAAAACAATCCATAAGAAGTGTCTTAGTGCCATAAGTCAATAAGATAATGCCTTCATCATCTTTGGTGTTAGTAGCAAAAATAGGGTCAATGCCTAACCCAATGTTTGGAGGAATTAAAAAATCACCAATAGGTCAAGTACCAATGGGAAATCACCTTAGATGTCATTATCCCTTATAGTAAATTTACTATGAGATGGCCATGTACTTTTTATAATACCATAATGTGGAAAATGTTTTAGATAATGCACTAAAATATGAAATACAATGGCACACTTGGGTTATAACTTAGTAATAATATAAGGCAACATAGTTTACAACAACTCTACTTGATTGTACTCATACTCAATATAGGAAATTTGATCCTAAATAGGATATGATTGACTATGACACCTTGAAGAAATAATTCCTAAAAGAATTCTACATAGCTGAGTTTGAATAACATAACATCACCATGATCAAAGAAATCAACAAAGGGATCTCCAAAAGCATGTACCTATATGATGTCAAATTCAAGAC
The DNA here is from genome assembly GCA_037957365.1 of Torreya grandis. Taxonomy (NCBI): domain Eukaryota; kingdom Viridiplantae; phylum Streptophyta; class Pinopsida; order Cupressales; family Taxaceae; genus Torreya; species Torreya grandis. Next base: position 610,993 of record JARHVA010006283.1, read on the forward strand.
ACTTATTTCCAAACTTCCTTATGTCATTCACCCCTCTAAAAATGTGAAATGGTTTATTGGAGGATTTTTCATACTATTCCAAAGAGCACCATCTATGAAGAAATTTAATGTCCTTCATGAATCACTTGAATCCATGCTTAGATCTGAGATAGTCGAGAGTGTCAATACTAGAATTATCCCATTCATGGAGCTACAAACTATGTCTATGGCTAACCAAATATAAAATTTGACCACTATATTAGCACAATACATTCAAAGTATATTATGGTACACTAATTGTGAGACATAAGGCCATAATAGAAATAACAACCCTTGAAGGAATGTGCACACATTACTTTTAAGCTATGAGGTTTGTCATGAAGTAAATGATGTTAAAAACTATCCTTTATTTCAATGCACCAATTAGGTTAACATAATCATATAATATTATTTGTGTGATTCCTACACCCATACCACAACTAATTCCATGTGATGAATAAGATGTGTGAAAACATAGAGAGGTACTAGGTAGGCAACTACAATATCTAGAGGGTAGGTGACCCAGGCAAATGATGTATATGGCCAACAAAATGTAGGATATAGAATGTAAAGAGGTACTAGAGGGTGAGGTGGAAGATGTAGTGGAGGAATATTCCCACCATGTTCATCTTATAAGTGTAGTTTGATAAAGCATTGTCAACATGCCTACCCTACACATCTAACATATGGGTATTATTGAGGAACACATAAGGTCAAGGAAGGACATGAATTATATAATAAATTATCCCAAGGCCATCTTGGAATAGACAAGTGCATAGGAATGATTAGGGGTGAGTTAAAAATGAATAAATGGACTCCAATGACACAAAAAACTTACACAAAGCCAATCAAAGTATAGGAAACTACTCATAGTGGATTCACCACTTAGATTTTAGTTTCTATAGTACCTTATTTTTGCCTATAATATGGGGAATAGAGCCACTCTGAGCACATAACATGGCCTAAACCCAAAGATACACCTTACCCAAACCATATATGATTGAAAGATGTATTATAACAGGATAAGAGTGTGATTTAGAACCTGCAAGGGGAGCTCCAACTAGAGTGATACATAGAAGTGCATGTTGTTTCCTCTTACAAGAATTAAGATGGCTATGAGGTTGAGGTACAAGAGCTAATATAGATTTTACGCCTCGTATAGATAAAAGGGATGTTTTCCCTATTAAAGAACTTGATTTTATAACATGTAGGATAGAATCCAGTTGAAGTCACTATGCCATGCATGTAAAGGGTGTGAGAAGTCAAGAATACACATAATGAAAAATATGATAAATAACTCTTAGTAAATTCCATCATTAATGGATGGTTTATATGTAATGTCCTCATAGACATAGGTGCTGAGGTCAACATCTTAATAAAGAATGCATGGGAAAATATGGATTGGCCATCCTTGAGGCCTTCCCCTCATGTAATTTTGATGGAAAACAAATCTAATACACAACCAATTAGAATTATAAACAACAATATTTTAAATATCATTAGCATCAAGTTCATTATTGACTGAGAAGTGATCGAGCTGGCTAAACAAGATAATTATCTAATGCTCCTAGGAAATGCATAGTACTATGTGAATAATGCTTATATGAATCTTACGAAGTGCTATATGACTTTTTTAAATGATAAAGAGAGGGTATTTATCCCCATCTCAAGTGACCAAAGACCCCTTATGCATAATTTTTTTATTTAGATAATGAATCAACCATATCTATAACATTATGATGCAAGGTGCCAAGACTCTCCACTATAATGAACTAGGAGTACTCTCATGGGATGATGGATAGTCAGACTTGGACACCACCAATTTTTTTTGTGAATGATGAGTCAAATAGCCTTATGAGATGATTGGTTAGAGGTGCCTCTTAGTGAACATGAAGGCACCAAAACTTATGAGAATTGGTTGGGTTTAAATTAATCTCACTTTGAAGAGATGGGTCCCTTATAATAGAAAGAAGGGAACGATATCATTACACCTAAGCAAATGTAAAATTTTCATACTTCTAAGGTAAAAGTGGAGTAATCCCATGGAATAATATGTCTACAACCTTTTGTCATGCATCCCAAAGTAGGTAGATAGGATGGGTGCACTAGTGTATACTTTAAGGATCACTACCACTCACTGGTGGGTAGTGTAAAGGCCTATCTTGCGAACTTATAAATATGTTATATAAGTAATTTGCACTAGATTTAAGAAAAATAATGAAGATCTAGACATTTTTGCATACTTTGGCTATTCATACCTGATATTACACATGCACTTGTGTGAATAAACTTGGATTGATTATTGCACAAATACCCTAAGGAGCTTATGAGTGTGCATCTTCTATATAAAATTAAATATGTAGGTGTGATCATGGTTTTTTATCAATGAGATGCACCACAAGATAACAAATTTGGATGCACTCAAGGGGAGATTTGTGCACACCTTCTCCTTTTCTTCACATAACCTAGAATTGATCAAGCTACTAAAAGTAATTTGAAAGGCAATGTTTGAGGACACTAAAATCCTAGAAGAGTGCCTAAAGGACATGTTTGGGGAAAAGGGATTGATATTCCTAACTTTATTTAAGGAGAAGGTACTCAATAGTGACTAAAGTTAATAAGATGATGAAACTTGGAAGGAGCATAACTAGATGACCTTGGTGAACAAGAAGAAACTAGTGTGACAAATAGAGGATAACACCCTTGGCAAAGAAGACCTAACTTATATTCACATAGAGATAACTAAGGGAATTAGGTGAGTTGAGGGTTCCTATTAGGAGAGTAATGATCCCTACTATACACCACTTAAGACTAAAAAGGTAGACATCAATACAAAAGGGAGCCAAAGATGTCTACTTTAGGCACATACTAGTCTGAGATAGAGCTAGCATGAATTATGGATCCCTTGAAGGCATGTCAAGACTTGTTCCCTCAAAACTATCAAGACATGAAGGGAACCTAACCATCCCTTAGGAATATGAGAATGAATATGGTGGATGGCATAGAACCTATCAAGAAGTTCCCCTATAGAATGAAACCCAATATTTTCACCAAGGTCAAGATAGAGATTGATGGCATGCTAGCTGCAAACATTATATACCTGGTGAAGGAATCTAAATAGGTGAGCCCCATGGTGATTAACATCAACAATGATGGGTGAATTTGAATTTGTATTGATTGTGTAATGTTGAATGATACCTTTGTCATTGACCCCTTCCAAACTCCACTTACTAATGAAGTCTTAGATGGTATCACAGGCTATGAGATCTAAACCTTTATTGATGGGTTATCCAAATACAATTAGGTCTATATTTAAGAGGAGGTCAAGACCAAAATAGCCATTGTGACTAATTATGGGTTTTTTATTATAAATTTATTCCCTTTGGACTCAATAATTTTTTAACCATGTTCTCTAGAGTGGTGATTATTAAATTTAATGATTTCATCCACAAGTTCCTCTAAGTGTACCTAGATGACTAAATTGTGTATGGGATCGTAAAGGACCAATATGATTACCTAATCTTCATGTTTGAAAGATATAGGTAACTATAAATATCCTTGAACTTAATAACTGCATCATAATAACACCATTTGGAACCTTACTTTGGTATATCATCTATAAATATGGTATACTCATCAATCCCACAAAGATTGAAATAATAATTTAGTTCTAGACCCTTTTAATGAAAAAGCACATTTGTACCTTTATAGTCCATTATGGCTACTATAGGAAATTCATAAGGAGATATGTAAATATTTTATCATTGCTAGAGGAGTTATTATGCAAGGATGGCCTATTTTATTAGGGTACAATACAAGAGGATGCCTCTGAGACTCTGAAGCTCAAATTGGCTAGCATGATTATTTTACAATTTCTTGACCAGATGACCCCATTCCACATCCATGTTGATGCATTTGGCTCTATGACTGGCACCATTCTAGTGCAACCTAATGATGGCAAGATGGATCATCCAATATCCTTTGCAAGTAAACAATTAACCCAAGTACATAAGAACAATACAATAACTAAGCACAAGGCATTAGACATGGTCTATGCCCTACAAAAATTTAGCTAATACTTATTTGTAATGGCATTCATCTTCTTCATGGACCATGAGGCACTTAACTACCTCATGAATAAGCCTATTCTCCATAGGTACTTTTGTAGATGGATAGTCCTATTTCAAGAGTTTCAATTTTTAGTTGTCATCAAGCCTAGAAATTAGAACTCAGGCCTAGACCATTTATCTTGAATCAATTTTATTGATGAAATAATACCAAATGAGGATGACATGATGGTTGTGCAAATATACAAATTACAACATGTCCTTGAATACTTGTTAGAGATAGTGGATTTCAAAGAGAAAAAACAACTCAGCTTGTACCACCCATTTTTAGCTCATTAGTAAGGAACTATTAAAAATAGGCTGAGATGAAGTCCTACATTGATTTTTCTTAGAACATGAAAGGGACTCCATTTTACGTAAGGCACATGATGAAATACAACCAATTGAGGATGACATGATGGATGTGAAAATATATAGAGTCTAATATGTCCTTAAGGACTTGGTAGAGATAGTGGCTTTTCAAATGTTAGGATCTATACCCTAGACTATGACAACCAAGGAGAAGAAACAACTCAGTTTGTACCACCCACTTCTAGCTCATCAATAAGGAAATATAAAAAATATGCTAAGATGAAGTACTATATTGATTTTTCTTAGAACATGAAATGGAATCCATTTTATGTGAATCACATGAAGGGATAACAGGTGGCCATTTTCACTAGAGATGTAATGGTACATAAGGTATTGCAATTAGACTTGTGATGGTCAAGTCTATTCTAAGATGTAAATAATTTTACCAAGGCATGTGACATATGCTAGTGCATAGAGAATATTAACCACTAGGATGAAATGCTTCTCATCCCTATTCTTTCATAGGTTTCATTTTAAAAATGGGCCATTAATTTTGTTATGTCAATCACTCCCATAGTAAGGCACACAAGCACAACATATATTCTAGCAGCCACTGATTATTTCACTAAGTGCAGTAAGGTAGTGATAAAAATGTATTGCACAACCACCAAAAACATGAGGTTCAGATGGGATAACATCATAATTCTCTATGGGTGACCACTTAGTTTTACTAGTGATAGAGGTACACACTTCATCAATAAAACTGTCCATATCCTACTAAAAGAATACATGATGGTGTACCATAAGACCACCCCTTATCATCCATAAGTAAATAACACTATTGAGGCATTAAACAACATACTAGGAATGTGACTCATGAAGATATACAACATTGGTTGTAAAGATCAGGATGATTAAGTGTCAATAGTATTATGCACATATTACATAACCTATAATTGCCTGAAAAAGGCTACATAATTTCAACTAGTGTTTGGATCAAATCCAATTCTACCATTAGAGGTCATGTTTACATCATTATGCATTTCACATATTCATCATTTTGATGACCAAGAATCATTAAGTGTAAGGCTGGAGGACTTGAATAACTTAGATGAGGTAGGTTCCAAAGTAATGTAGAGCCAATAGATAGAAAAGGCACTCCAAAAGTTGTGTCATGACAAACATATTAAGCATAATATAGTGACTAAAGGAACATTGGTCTTTCTCTATGACTCCAAGTACCTCAAGCACCTAGGAAAGCTATAAATTAGGTGAATGGGTCCATATGTCATCCACAACATATTGGAAACTTGTGTATGTAAGTCATGCACATTATTGGGTGAAATGTTCCTTAGGTATTTAAATGGTAATTTATTAAATCCTTATAATCAATAGGATGGTACTAGTCCTATTATACACTAACTTCCCAGTCACAAGTTTGTTGTGTTATACAAACTAAAATGAGATTTGGTATAATCCAAACATTTCCTTATGTTTTATTTTGTGTTGGTGATGATTGAATAAGTGAGGGACTTTCAAACCCATAAGAGAACTATTCTATCACTTCCATGCATAATATAAGTTGAGTGAGTTGAGTAAGGTTTCTTTTTAAGCACCCAAGTCTAGACACCTAAGTTTCTAGGTGCATGAATTCACTAAACATTGAAGATATGAATACCAAGTGATGAACAGAGGTACACATGAAAATAATAAATATAAGATGTTAGAGAGGTGTATAGGATGTTAAGAATGATGTATACCTAGAGAGTGAAGTGATGGACAACCAGTGTAAGGGATTTATATGGGGTAGTGCTAGGCCAAGGAAATAGGTTAAAGTGTCAAGAAATCAACCACGATAGGAAATTTTACTTGAAATTAAATCATAAAAAGAAGAGAATATGGAACCTTAGAAGTTGAATCATATGCATATGAAGTGTTATTCCCAAGTTACCATAAGGAAGGTAAAGGTCACACCAAGTGAACAAAGTGAAAGATTAAAATCATCAGGACAATTTGGCATCCACCCAAAGTTAGGTAGGAAGTGACCATTTAAGCTACATGTAACTTCACCAAAAACACCATTTAAATAATTTAATGAGGTGATGGTGGAGGCACAAATATCTTCATTGAATGCATAAGTGGTAGTGGATTTTTGTGGATTTCATATATTTTATTGGATTTCAATAAATCTAGATGTTGTCATGCCATTAATCACCTAAATTTTATATGGTAATTGAACTAAGGTTATAAATAAGCCAAATACCAATTATTTTAGGTTACAAACCTTAAGAAAAATTAAGCACAAAATTAGAGATAAACTAGAGCCAAAGTGAACAAACACTACCAAAGTGAAACCCTAAGCACCCACAACCACCAAATAAGAATAGTTTCAAAGAGAAGGATATTGTGTTCCTATTGAGATTAGAAAGGAGGATTTTGGGGTGAGAATTGTGAGAGAACTAGATAGGAGAAAGTTTTAGTGATGCTAAATCCTCTATTAATACTTACCAAAATCTCGAAATCTTAATTCATAGTCATAAACCCCATGACTATTAGAAGTTCCAAAAAACATTAGAGTTTATGGAAAAATAAATAAACTACACTTCAATTCTAGCCAATTTAGGATGGGAAAGAAATGGATGAGTTTTGGTCCATTAGAGGCATAAAAGGATGGGTGCAGATGATAAAAGAGATAGATATTGAAAAGAAGAATGTGGAGTTGGCGGAAGGAATTAGAATTGTAGTAGTTGATCTTGATGCACTCTTAAATATGTCATATCTATAAATTTTGTTTCACATAAAGGTATTAATACGAGAGAACTAGGTATCTTTCACTCACATCTTTCAGTTAAAAAAATACAAACGCCACACCTCAAGAAATATGTAAGATCTAACACAAGACTCATTGGTTGATATAGGGGCCAAAATAGAAGTGGGCATGGCATTAGTTTCTCCATATAGGATAGACTTACAACCATTGATTTAACTCATCTCTATGAGTTACCATGTTTTGGGAAGATAAAAAATCATGCAGTTCCTCCTCTCACATGTTCATGGAGACCATTTTTACTTTGAAGGGAGGTGCATGTAGTTATTAGTGAGCATAATGATAGAATCACTTTTATCCTAGACTCTAGCATAGATATCCACTAGATGATGGAGAATGATTTTGAACTATAAAAGATTATGAAACTCCTTAGGTAATACAAGGGAGGATTCAGACTCCTAATAAAGTATATAAAGGACCCTAGTATGAGGGTAGTGGTGTGCCTTATAGTTCAAAACTTTACCTCAAAAAATAGTGGATGGACATCACTAAAGCCTACTTGTGCATCACCTACCACATGGAATAGGGTGTTAAGTTCAACATAAAAAAATTCATTATTGAAGAAATCGTGAACAATGTGTTTAAGTGTCACACAACATGAGAGATCTTCAGGTGGGGGTCAATGCAGATTTTAATTATGATGGAGGAGATGGGCATGATTGATGGTGAATAATATAATATTTGGGTCTTCTTGGTGCAAAAGATTCCCTGATATTGATGTGCTAGTACTTCACCTACCAACCCACCTTATCCCATAATTAAAAGACTCAAGTAATTGGGTGGTGTACCTAATATGTAGAGGAATTCAGGATGGAATCTCACATCCTTGAGGAGCTTCCCTAGAACATGTTTGGAATAGAAACATTCAACATCATATAACACTTATATGTATTTTACTTGGCATTCAGAGACATTAATTATTCAAGATAGTTTAAACTCCCTTATATATTTTTTAGAAGTACTTCAGGGATGGGATAAGGAGAATTCCTAATGTGTAATAGATGGACTTCTTGATGAAGGCTATGGATTTAGAGAGGAATAAGTTTGTGGATTAATTATGTGTTCCCAAGAGGAAAATTTATAAAAATATGAGGAAGACAACTCAACTCACACTAACCTCCATCCCCTCCAAAAGGAAGTAATACTTAGACACATACACATGTTATATTATGAGATGAAGCTGAGAAAGAAGGATGTAAACCTTGAGAAGAATGTGATCTCCCTCTATGGATTGGTGATGAAGGGAAGATGATGCTAGTAGTGTATAATAAATATCCCCAAAATAAGTAGGGATAAACACATGAATAAATTAAAGAGTACATGAAGTTAAGGGTTTCCTCTAGTGAGGAAGCTACTCTTTCAACACAAAAAGTAGTGTATGACTTTCACACTAGGGATTGCATCTTCTATCAATAAGGAGAAGAAGAATAAGTATAAGGGGCATATTATGATGCCAATAATAACCTTTTTATAGATGGATGAATGTGAAGAAATGGAGGATAAAAGGGCATGGGAAGATATAGAGGAGGAGTAAGGAGGAACCAAGGTATACATTATATAAGAAGAGGGAAAATATCCAAACACTAGAGAATTTGAAGATGACCTCTAAGGTGTCACTACCACCATACTTAGAGAGGAAAAACATCCACCCAATGCCTCATCAAAAGATCCCTCCACATATCCTCCATGAATTAAGGAGGAAAAAAGAAGCTTATAGAATAAAACATGACACAATAATGAAGAAATAGATATGGCATTGGCACTAGAGAAGAAAAGAGAGGCCATCAAAGTAGTTGGCATGAATTAGGATCATATTGATATATATGAGGCTAAATAAAGGAAGGTAGAGAAATAAAAGGCCTTAACACTAGAAAAAAAGAGGAAGTTTGAGAAAAAGAAGTCCCAAGAAGAAAAGGCCAAGAAAGAGAAGGAATAGAAAGAGGTTAATGCAAGCATGAAACCAAATGAGAAAGTGGTAGAAAATGTGCTTAGCACCTCCACTGGCATGGTAGACCAAGTTTCTCTATAGATGTACCCAAGTAGTGAAGGGGCACCTAAATAAAAGGAAGGTAATGTTGTTTCCTTAGAAAAAATAAAAAAATAAAGAGTGTTACAAATACCCAACAAAAATAGGAGGGCAAAGCTAGTGAAACGGAAGAAGAAGTGGAAAAAGGGGATAAGTTTTAAGAACCCCTACATGAATAAGAATAATAAACATCAGATGAAAGTGACAAATAGAATGGTAGTGTCGATAAAGAAGAAGAAAACATGAGCTAGTCATCATAGAAGAAGAAGGCATAGAATTAAGCCTAAGGGAAAAGATGAAAAAGGGGTGGATAGAGGAAGACTTATACATGTCTGAACACATGAGCCTTGAGTCTACCGCTACTAGGATGCACCAACACATTTCATTTGCATTTTATATAAACATAGATGAGCCTCACTTTAAGGTTCCTTAGAAAGCCATATTGGGCATAGATAAACTTGAGGGACATGACTCCCTCATTCTAAATCCCTACACCATGAACCTAGTCAAGTCTACCAATATAGTCATCTAGATGGCCAATGAATTCATGTTAAAAACATCATTAATGATGGTAGGGTGAAGAGATGGAATAAAATCATACAAGATGAAGAGGAGGAAATTTAGGCCATGAAGTTTAAGTTGAAGAACATAGCTAGGTGTATAAAAATAACAGAGCCATCCCTATTGGATGACATTAATACATAAAAATTATTAGAGGTTGATAAAGTATGCATGTTAGTGGAGCATATTCTCTTAATGTTGAAGGTAGAGCCAACATAAGAATAAGATGATGACCCATGCACCATGCTAAAAAAAGAGCTAGCAAATCTAAAAGAAGTAAATTAACTCTTTACTAAACTTCAATAGGGTGTAGACGTAGCTGATGCCATCTTCTATAGGTTCTCCAAATAGGAATTAGTGATAGATGCGCACCTCAAGTAGGAAAAGGGGGAGAGGGAGGATATGATGGCATAAGTATACACTATAAATAGGTTAGAGAACACCTAGATAATGGGGACGGTTAATACCTTAAGAACATAGATCAAATACTATGAATGAATTCTACAAGTAGTCTTCCATGCCTTGAAGACTAAGTCTTATGAATAAGGGGATACCATGGATAGAGGAGTGACAAAAGCTAAGGCAAGTGTCAAGGCCTTTAAGAAGGAATTGAAAAAGACATATGTTATCATTATCAACATAGACTCTATGTAGATATACAATTCCACTAAGGAACTCAAGCTCACCATCAATGGCTTTGAATATTTTAGTGCCAATCTAAAGGAGAGTGTGCTTGAGTTCTGCATGCCGAAAGCTTTGAAAGCCTACATGGGGGTGGACTAGAAAATTTTTATGCAATAATTTTGGGACCCTATTTCATCTAAGTATGGTTCCATTTATACTTTATAAAAATCTTGGCACTAGGGAATTACTTGGCATGATTTTTGTTTTAGTATATTTTTCACTAGTTGGAACAATCATCACAGACCTAGTACCAGTTGGTAGGTGGTTAATTGGCACCCAAATTTTTAGGACATCCTCATCAGTGGCTACATGTGGAAATTTCAAGACAAGGGACACAAGGTGATAGAGATAGAAAAATGATCAAAAAAGGCTCTAAATAAGCACCTTACATGTGCTTCCACCCTAACATAGATATTCTCCTATGTCCTATAAATCCAAGATCAAACTAGTAAAGAAGAGTGTGGTGAACTAATGTAGAGAAGTTATATAGAATTTACTTTAGATATGGATTATATTATCATACTATTTTGAATGAATGATACTAAGGGTCCATTTTATGTAATCCCAATATCTCCTATGATCCCCTAGACAGATAATTAGTTAGTGAAGCTTGTACTCTATTTTATACAATATGAATTATAATCTATATTTGAAGCTTTAAGTATATTAATAAGAATGGTTGTCATGATACATAGTGTCATTTTATTGAATGTCTTTCACTTTTTAATTAAATTACATAATTATTATTAATATTTATAATGATGTAATTTCAATATATGAATTTTTTAAAGCAAAGTTTTGGTTCAGGTCATTAATGGCATCCTTGTGTAAAAGATGACGTAACCATAATAGTTTACTAAAATTGCATAATTCTATAAAAATCCATGCACCCAAGCTTTGATGTCCTTGTAAGAAACATGAGATATAGTATGAACTTTATCTAAGGTATTTCATTGACCCCTCAAATCATCTAATGATGTTAAGCTTAGTAATACAAAGGCTTTCACCCTTGAGATCATAAAACTAACTTGATATAGGCTTGCACTCCTATGAATAGAACAAGTTCTTCAAATAGACTTTGTAACTATAGACCAATAGACCCCACTTAGAAATGGCTTGTGTTAATTAATCTTCCAAAAGACTTCACTAAATAACCAAGTCTTACATATGATGCATTATGCCATAGCAAAACTAGCCCAATGTGGGCCCCAGTTATTTCTCTTCTTCCCTTTTGGTGAGTGCATAAATATTTCACCTTATGTGAATTAATTTCAACATAGTTGAGTGATAAATGTTGAGCACTATGGGGGCACATTACATTTTTGCCTAATTTTAATAAATATAGAATTGACATCAATAACTAAATGAGTGTATATCCCCATAAATAAATGAATTTAAACCCTAATTAAACTACAAAAAGGGGCATGTGGATCTCACACCATCAGTGTCATCTTGGCCAAAACTATACTATGTACTAGTTATTATTGGCAAACTATGGATGCTAATGTAATTACTTATGTCAAATAGTACAAATTTCAAAATCATGCAAATTTAATCCATGTCCCAACCAAAATTCTCAAACCAATGTTACACCAAGTATATTTATAACATGGGGACTCAATCTCATTGGTAATATTATCCCTACCTCATCTCATGGTCATAAACACATCCTTTCCCACTATTGAATACTTAACTAAGTGGGTTAAAGTTATACCCCTCACTTTCATTACTAAAATATATATTTCCAAGTTTATCTTTAGTCATATTATATATCACTATGGTATCACATATGACATTCTATATGATAATGGAAGATCATTTAAAAATAAGGATGTAAAAATTCTTTGTGCCAAATATAATATCACCCAACATTATTCTACTTCATATTATGTACAAGGTAATGGCCAAGTAGAGGCATCCAATAAAACCATTGTTAAAATACTTAAAACTATTGTCAATGATTTTGACCATAATTGTAACCTCAAAATATTGTGTTCCCTCTGGGAATATCATAATAATTATTGTACTCCAACAAGAACCACTCCATATTCCCTAGTCTATGGAATTAAGACCATTCTTCCCATCAAGGTCGAGTTAACTTCTCTATGTATATCATTGAAATGCATCCTAAATGATGAATATTATATAATATATCGCAAAAAATATCTATATTTACTTGATGAAAAATACATGGTCATTATCAACAACCTTCAATCATACCAAAATAGAATCCGTGGCCATTATAATGAGTAGTTCAAGCATAGAGAGTTCAATCTTGGTCACCTTGTTCTCAAAGAAAACCAAAATAAAAACATGAATATGAGGAATAATAAATTAAATTTAAAACCCAATTTGATAGGTCAAAATTTCATTATTTCAAATTATGGCTCTGGATCATATAGGTTTACTACACCAGATGGATATGAACTTGATGAATTGATGAACATCATACACCTCAAGTATTATTTTGATTGAGAGAACTGGATTATTATTTATGAGGTAGGTTTACATTGTATCATATCATCATATTATTTGTATCATAACATATATCATTCTACCATACCTTTCCTATCAACCAAATTTCTTTTTACCCTCCCTACCCAACCTTTTTGGCCTTGGTTTTGCTCCATTGGTTCTTTAGGAACCTTCAATGATAGGAATCAGATCAAGTTCCAATAGTTGATTTATTATTATAAATAGGGGTAGTATTTTGGATCAGTATGATATTGATTTGGTAATTTCATCCTTCATTTGTTACTTCATTTCATTATGAGTGCTCCTAATTATAACCACCTTTTAGCAAATCAGTGTCCAACTCCATGCTTCTAATTATAACAACCTTTAGTAAAATTAGTATCATTGGCATATGATTTTGTTTCCTAATTATAACCACCTATGGGTAAATTAAAAACAATACCTTTGTCATGCATTTCCATGTCAAATTTTCATTCTTATTATATACTTGTCTATTTATCTAATTCATGGACTTGTTACTACCTAGTTAAATTATTTCATTGTAAAGTAGAACTAAAGTGACTTGAGGTCCCATTGGTATGATGTAGGTAGTTCTTGATTCATGTTGAGGTTATATTAGTAACCCTCTCCCATGTTATTTTAATTTTTCAATCAAATTAAGTTTTAATGTTCTCACCATTTTACAAGAAACCTAATATATTCTCTTGCCATTTTAAAACTTGGACCATTTAGTATCTCATAATTATCAATCGAGTTGAGATGCCTAGAAAATTACAAAAACATTTGTCAAAGAAATATAACATTTTAAAAATCATAAATCATGAAAATTGGCTTAGAATTTTGATGTAAGATATAAATCCATCAAACATTTTGGGATGATCCATCTTATTTGTTTAGTTTATTGCTAGACCACCTTTGTCTTTTTCCTCCCATTTTGAAATCTACATTGACCCAAGGTCCACACAAGCTATGTGGGCCACCCTTGGATACATGGGGTATCTAAGGTTATCTTGGATGAACCTTCCTTTATTTTTTGACCACTTCTTTTAGTTAAGGATATTGGGACCCCTAACTATTTCATGAATAACTTCTTGTCATTTAGTTTCCCCATCTTTGTTTGCCTTAAGCCTTACTCTCTCACCATTTGATGATTTTATATTGTGATAATTATGTATTAAAATTTGATACACGAATGTCTAATTGGATTCATTTTACACTTTTACGATTTTATGAGCAACCATTTCTCATGCACTCACCATTTTTTGAGATATTTTTTATTTTCCTCTACAACACAATCATATTTTTATCAATAATCATTTTATTCTATCCCATATCCTATAAGAGCTACATTTGTTCTAAACTTCATGTTAGATCTTGCATCCATGGAAATATGCAGGCATCATCCACTTACTACTGCATCTAGAATCAACTTAGCTACCCCTTCTCTCTCTTTTATTCCCCCCATTTTGTTTATTTCATTGTTTCATATGGCCTAGGGGCAATGTCTATCATCTTATTTGTGTCATTGTTTCCCAATAGCTTAGGAACAACATTATGCCATTGTTCTTATGTTGTTATACCTATGTCATTACTATCAAGTTTAAGGGTCACCCAATTTCTAAGAGTAACACCTTTATTACACATGCATGAACAATTTATCTTCTATTTGCACTAACATTGTGATTAACCATTGTTTATGTTTATTTCATTTTCTTTTGATTTTTATGTCTTTCTTTTATGTTTATTGGTATTTTTTTATGTTTTTGTTGATTGGTGTTTTATATATTATTTATCTATTTTTTTTTTCATTTTTTTCCTTGAATTAGTATATCTACGTTCATTAGGTGATTCTTTGCACATTATACTTAAGTCCATATATATTCATACATCAACATTATCATCATGGTTTTTATCATTGGTGAATTGTTTTCACTTGTTTATTGGATCACATGTTATTCCTTATGCATATTTTGGATAATTTATCATGGTATTTTATATCATCAAAAATTAGATCAAGAAATCTTACAAGCAATGATGTTGCATTACTTTTCCTTGGTCACCTATTAAATTTATGATATATCCAAATCATTTCCCAAATATAGAGTAATTAAATCATGAAATAATTTTAATCATTTATAGTTAGGGCATACATTTCCATACTAGTAGGTAGCCCAAATTCATACCTATCCCATATCTTGGCTTACTCTTACTCTATGAGTGAAAATTTCATTCATAAGCCCCCTTTTCTAGTATTTTACATTTTTCCAAACTATATTTCCAATGATTATAATCACCTTTGGGCAAATCATTGTCTCAACCTACTTAGATGTTAACTATTATAACTACATTTGGGAAAATATTTATCTCTATCCACCCAACAAGGGCATGTTTTCATTTTGTTAGTGATTATAACTTCCTTTGGGAAAATCATTATCTTAATCATACCAACTGGGGCATGTTTTCATTTTGATAATGATTATAATTTCCTTTGGGTAAATCATTATCTTTTTACCTTGGTATGTCAATGATTATAACATCCTTTAGGAAAATCATCCTTTTTTATTTGACCAACTGGGGAATTTCACTATGCCACTAATTTAACTACCTTTGGGAAAATTAGTATTTTCGACCCCTTTACCTTTTTGTTTCATCATTTTACTTCTTTTGAGGGACTAATCACTGATCTTGTTTGTCAAGTGCTCCCTCAAGGGGGTATCCAAATCTCATTTATTTCCTATTAGGTAATTAGGCATACAATACCTTTTCATTATTTGAGAAGATTTTAATTTTCATATAAATTTAAATGCCCTCCAAAATATGGGCAAATCATAAACACCCCATTTTTGCCACAACTAGCTTTTGACCAAATTTTAGATCAAATTTTACCAAACATTACAAATTAAGCCTAGGAATCACTAGATGACTTAATTTCATATGAACATAATTTTTTAATGCTCATAATTATGTTGAGGTATTCCTATTTGGTATACTATCTTGTACATAATAATAACCTCTCATGGATTCATCCCTACTCACCTTACGACCTAACATCTAACAGTTTGGCCTATGGATAAATTAAGTGGGGCACTTGAACAATTATTAAAATAAATAAAATGATAATCAAAATGAATAAAAAAATTAAACCATATTAAATTCTTAGCTAAATTATTCATTTGTAGTTAATGAATATATAAAAATAGAAATTCAAAAATTCAAAATATCAAGCCTTTTCATCATTTCCTTTATGAGTTGTGAAGTTCTCCCAAAATATATAAAAATATCTAATTTGAGATCCATGCCTATTAATTAAAGATCATAATTACATGACATATTTTTAACTTAAATAGATTTATCATCAACTCACCTAGGGTTAGTTTAAACCCATTCCATGTTTAAACTCAACCTTAATTCACCTTGGGTGAGAGTTAACTTTGGAGGCTATAAATATAATGCCCTACCTATTGATCAAGAAGCTATTTTGGTGTAAAGTTATTATGCTCAAATAGGTTAAATAAACTATTATATTAGTGTTACATGCCAATTTCATAAGCCAAGATAATCCAACTAGCCAAACCAAGGTACTAAGGAGAGGTGGAACAAATGGAGCTTCATGGATACAGACTTCTTAATGCATAAAGCTGAGCAAGCCACTTTAGCAAGCTAGTTTGGAGCTACAAGGTATAAAGATGATTTATTTTGTTTTTTAGTTATGTTTTCATTGTATACTTGTTACTTATGCTCTCCCTAGTGTATAAGCTAGAGGTGTTAATGTTTAGTGTGTCTATTTTGAGTTTATTTTTTAACTAGCATTATATTAACCTCCCCTATATGGATTCTATATACACATAATATTTTCAAAATTTATCAATTATTGATGCTTTCTATCTCGTAAGAAAGCATTGAGTCTTAATCTCTCTAATTGTATGCTTTAAGTTGTGGGTAGACCATTGGTGCTTACTATGATTGTTGTCCCTTTTTTCCACTTGTTATTTACACACTTGTCTCCTAAAACCATTCTTCTAACATTTACCTCTTATTTTTCATCCTCATCTAATATTTTACCACCTTAATTATCAATTTACCTAAACTAAACCCCTTTCTAGAAGTTGACATGACATAATCAGCCACATCAACTTGCATCCTTATTGACAAATCTTATTAAGGATTAGGGGTGGACCTAGTCCATGACCTAGTTTATATTTTGCTAAATATGATACTAGGTCAACTAGGTCGACTTGGTTAGCCTAAAAATTTGAAAGGGGTTAGGAATAGATCTATTTATATAAACACATTCATTTTTCCATTTCTAAGAGAATAGAATAAGAAGTAAGATATATTGCACATATGTTTATCCACCATTCTACTTGAGGAACAATCTTAAGGTTTCATACTTTCCTTGGAGATATTGATATTGTCTTATGGAGAAGTATTTTTGATGAATTGATAAGTTATAAATTCTAAAGATGATTTATCCTTATCATCCTTACATACCATAACAACCTCATGCAGAACACTTCGGCTAATGGAGAGATTGAGGCTCAAGGTTTGTCTTTTAAAGTAAGTATTCCTAACTTTGTTCATCCTTTGTAAGAGTAGGTATATATGTATTATCACTTCACTTCCATGCATTAGGATTGTATTTACATAGATGTGAGTGTATATCTTATATGAATGTTTACTTATAATGTTTATAACCCCCACTTTATGCCACAATATTTGGTAAACACTAGATTAGACATTGGTTTACTTAATAATTTAGTGAATATGAAAACATAGGACTTAGTTAGGGTTATTGCATAGTTTTTATTGTTTATATCTTTTGGAAACCTCCCTAGTGAAATTATTGTGGTAATAGATCCCTTTATTAGGTTTATAATATCAATATTGGTCATGAACCTTATTATGAAGTGTATCCCCAATCGAAAGTGTAAGTAGGATTTATATTCTCCAATATAGGATTGATTTGTAGATTTGGTGTATTTTCCATTGCATACATTATGGTTAACCTACCATGAATATAAATCTTTCAAGTTTTACTTCATGATTTCTTTTCTATCATTTCATTATTTTTCCATATTTATGATATTGTATCAAACTAGCCAGTACAATTCTAAATTTTTATGTGCAAGTTTAACACATAATCATATAAAAATGAATTTATTATTTATGTGTAAATATTAATTATATATAGGTTACTAGATTAGATAGGTTGACACTGTCCTCTTCTTTAGTCCTAGATAACAATCTATGTTGAATAGGTTGACTTAGTCTTTTAGTTAACATCTAGATCAACAAACTAGGTTGAATAGATTGAATTAGAACTTTAGTTAGCATCTAGAAAATAAACAAAGTCTAATAGGTTAACTTAATCATATTATCTTCCTCTGGTGTGTAGGGTTTTGTAGAATTGAGTCAAATTGACTGACTTAGTTTGCAAAATTTAAAAATTGGGTCAAACCAATTGACTTAATTTGCATAATTTAAAAGTAGCATTCAAGGCACTTTAGTAGAAAATTTGTAATCCTAATCATTTTCCAATCCACCAAGGTTCTTTTTCTCTCTATGTCTATTAAGTACTTCATTATAGTTATATTTTATGCAAGCTTATAGTCTTCAAATCTACAACTCTACAACAAAATAAGTTAACCTAGTTGACTTAGTTTTATAGCCTATATTTTGTCTTAAAGATTGAGTCGACCTGGTTGAATCTATTCTTAAAATCTTTTAATTTTTCATAATAGTAGTGACCCAGTTAACTTTATTCTATACTATTTACATATATTTTCATCTAAACCAAATTTATACCATTCTTAATTTTGGAGTTAATAACTATTTTCTAGTAATTAATAGAAACTTTTGTTGGTGTTGGTTTTATGCACACCACAACCATAATTAGGTAGCCTCTAATGTTTTAGGATATAAATGGAGGCAAACTACACTCCAAGGCATGATTTATGGTTATGTGGTTTATTTCAACCTATTGATGAAATAATGTGTAGGGCATGTAGGTTGTTGAATAGGTTTTTGGATGGAGGTGTGATTCTTAATAGGGGTAGTTAATCTTTATTGAATTAGATGGGTGACTGGTTGTTAATATTAAGTGGGTAGATCTAAAAAAAAACTAAAAAATGAGGGAAGGGTAAGGCAAAAAAGAAAGATTATATGCTTTTTAAAAAATACTTCCCTAGCTAGTTTCTAAAAAGACAAGTGCTCTCAGAACCTAGGCCTATTACTAGAAGTAATTGTACACACACAGTTAGACATGGCTAAGAAGTCTAAGGAGATAAAGATGTAAGAAATCCATAAGCCTAAAAAAAATGATGCTCCTTTTAGTGTAGTTTTTTCACACCCTTAATCAAGATATTATGGCTCAGGGTAGTCAAGTATCTGAGGCAATTATTACACACACATAGAAAACTAAATCCAAGAAAGCACTCATGCACAATCAAATTTATGAATCAGTTTAAACCTAACTATTTTAACTAATATATTTACCAATCTTTTAATATCCATTACACACCTATAAATTCATATATCAATCAAAATAATAAAAAATCTATTCACAAATTTTGTACATTAAAGATTATTAAAACATACAACTAATGAAGTTAAGAACTAATTAAACGTAAATTGAAAATAAAATACACAAACATATTTGTTGATGATCAAAACTGATGTTGATCTTGTATTCAAAAAAATTCTAACAAAAATCCATATTTGATTATAATTGTTTATTTAGTCTAAGGGAAAGGGTTTCCTCATCTTCCAAGTTCATGAAAAGTCACTACATGTGATAGTTAGAACATATAGTTGTAACTATGGTCTAAAATTTTATAAGATTCTACTTGCAATTGTCCATTTAAAATAACATTTTCTGTAGCTCTGTAGCATATGCATGTGTACAAATATAGAGGTAATTGTATATAGTTATATCTTGGACTATATGAAAACTACAAATAGATGGACCATTTACTAAAACTACACATGCCTCTTTTTATAGATTGTGAGAACAACCTATTGATCTTTTAGATTAGTCATCTTCAAATAAAACTTAGACATATGTATGAAGTACCAAATTTTATTTACCCATATTTTTATAAGAAGTATCACTATTGTTAGACATGCCTAATCTAAAATATGCATTACATGCTCACCTATGCCTTTCATAGAATCTAGTTCTTCACTTTTTATATTCACCATTTAAGACATTCATGTTCATATTCCTAGTCTTAACTATGAGTCATAATGTTTGTCAATAAATATAGCACATTCTAAAGATCCTCATGTTTTATCTATTGATATATTTTGAAATATTACATGCATCAAAACCTGATTGAGTCCAATATATTTTAAAATTCCATATTTATTTTTCACCATTGATCTATTTTCAAGATGGAATGTGAGCATGTCACTTGGCAGCATTTTGCTAGTTTTGGGGCATTTGAAAAGTCCATATTGATTTTGCATCATCGATACTTATGTACTAGTTAATAAAGTTTGGTATATCTATGTATTGGGCTCCCATGATGGTGACACTTATCACTCTCATATATATAAGCCATTTCAACTCACCCTTACATTAATTGATCAAATGGGCCTGAGTAGACGTGTGCCATAGGATCTTTATTTGAATCCAAATGGGTAATTTATGAGGTTAAATTTGAAATTTGCATGACCATAAACTAATGTCTACATGACTATAAAATGAAATCCACATGAGTGTTAAATTTAATTCCTTAAATTAACCATTATTGAGGTTAAATATGATGTTTATGCGACCATCAAATGACATTTACGTGATTATCAAATGACATTCGTGTGACTATCAAATGTAATCTCATAAGTTTGACACATTATCAAGGTTAAATTTGACATTTATATGATTTTTAAATGATGTCCTCATGACCATCAAATGACATACTCATTACTATCAAATTTAATCTCATCAACTTGACATGTGTCACTTCTTCAAGATTCCCTACTCTTATAAACATAAGCAAAAAATGACAGCATAATACTTTAAGAAAGTATGTATAAGGGACCCTAATTTATTATTTTATTGTAAGGTTTTAGTATTACTAAAATATGATTTGGGATTGGGCTAAAATATTTAGTTTCAAAACATAATTAAATGCTCTCTAACCAAAGGTGTCACTTGGTAGTCTGGTATTTGTTCTGGGGAAATTTTTGTGGGAGAATTGTCATGGGATTCTATGTGGGGGAATTATTTTGGACAAAATGTCTATAATAATTATCCCAAAGGGACTTAATCTCTTGGAAAAAATTTCTAAAGGAATTCACTAAAGGGAAAAAGGGCTTGGGATAAAATTCCTAAAGGGTAAGTGGTCACTTCAAAAATGCTAAAAAGTCACTTTCAATATGTTTGAAGGATAAGTGGCCACTTCAAAAATGTCAAAAGGTCACTTTAAAAATGTTTGAAGGGTCATTTGAAGAAGTCAAAAAGGCATGTGTCCTTAGGGGGAATTATTTTGGGACTTTTATGTCAGACAAAACGTGTGAAACAAAAAGTTTAAAGGAAATGGTCTTGGATAAAAGTCCTAAAGGATAGGTTTATAGGGAAAAAATTTATCAAGATATAAGTCCCAAAGGGTCTACTTCATAGGGTAAATTTTGATGATAAAGGGCCCTTAAAAAAGTCTTGAAGGGTAACCACAAAAGTCTTGAAGGGAACTTTTGAAAGGCTAGAGGGTACGTTTACAAAGTCTGAAGAGTAAGTTAGAGGCAAAGAGTCATTTCAAAATTCCTAAACAAATTCCATCAAGGGAATTATTTTGGACAAAATATCCATAACAAATCTCTTAAAGTGTCATTTTCATTAGAAAAAATGTCTAAAGGAATTCAACTAGATCAGGGAAAATAACTCAAATGAAATGTTTGAAGGGAAGGTTCAAAAATGGTAAAGGTGTGGGACAAAAATCATGAATGATAGGTGTCGAGGGGTTGAAATGGAAATTGCAAAGGTCTTGAAGGAATTATATCAGGGAAAATAGCCATAATAGAAAGGCCAAAGGACATGTTTCAAAAATATTGAAGGGTAGGTTGCCAAGGAAAGAGGGCATTTTGAAAGTCCTAAAGCGAAATTTCTATCTAAAAATAATATGAAGGGTCCACTTTATAGGGCCTTCATATATGACAAATGTCTTGAAGAATCTACTTTGTAAAGGCTAAGGAAAATCTTAAAAGGGTAAAGGGTAAGTTAGACAAAACCTAAAGGGTAGGTTCAAAGAGGATGAAGGGTAAGTTTAAAGGGGCCAAAGGGTAATTTTGTTAGGAAAAGTGTATCAATAAGATTGCCTACAAGAATAATCCTAGTTTGAAGAAATTATTTTAGTAGAATTGTTATGGGGAAAATGCTATGAAGCAAAAATTTTGTCAAATGAAATGTCCAAAACAATAAACCTAAAGATCAATTCATGCAAAACAAAATTTCTAAAAATAAAAACCCAAAAACATAAGTCTAAAAACATAAATCCCGAAGTAACAAACATGATAAAATAAAAGATTTTGTCTATGAAAACACAATATCAATGCCATCTTTCCAAAGTATAAAAGGACAAATCATAGTATTTTCCCAAAATTTGCACAAAAATATAGAATAGGGGGCTCAAAATCAAGACAATATTATGAAAAAGGTGGGTCCCCATTTCCTTATGGGAAAATGGGGTGCGTTAGGTAAAAAAAATGGTGACTTATAAGTGGAATACTCCTTAGTATTCAAGAACCCATAACTCTATTTTAATATCCTAAATCAATCAAAAAGTGTGCCACAAAGCAATACTTAAATCATAAACATGAAATAGACTCCTAATTAGATTCACACAACATACTTGCCTTCTAATTTTCTTGGATCTATGTGTGTTAAAATGTGTAGTTTATTTAACCCCTATTGTGATGAGTTTTTTCAAAGGCTTTGATGGGTCTATAGGTTTTGATATAGTATCTATTAAATCTCAAAAATAAGGGAAGCTTAGGCATTACTCTGCTACCATTGATGTGTTCATAGCCCCAACAAAGATACCTTGGGCTCATTTTCTTCTCATTCCATTATTTTTTCTTTTGATCATGATGTGTGGTACATTGAACTTATTCATCATGTGAGCCTTTTGATTTTCCTTAGATTTTATTTTGATCTTTTGAACTCATTAGTTTTTATTTTATTCTTGAATGGAAAATAGAAGAGCTAAAACCATAGTGAGATGGTATAATTATAAATCAAATCATTACTAGAACATTCCTATTAGCTACACCTATACCCAAAATTATCACTTTCAATAGGTATTTAATGTGATAAGTGCATTTGATCTAATAAAACAATAAAAATTTATAAATTTTTATGAAGTAATCTAAGAGTAACATACACATGCTTGGTAAAAGTATTTAATTATGACACCATTCAAAATAATTCATGAACACCTAACTTCATCCTAAAGACTCAAAAACATAGAAATACACCTAATTTGTAGACTCATCCCAAAGTGTTAAGATTTTAATTTTCCCCTTTTCCACAAGTTATATGTTCAGTTGGTTTGGATTTTAACTTGGTTATATTCAAAGTAAACACAATTCTGATCATTAGAAAAAGCAAAGAATAACGAATCTAAGAAATCAAGAAACTAAACTAGGAAAACATGAAATATAATCTATAGAAGAAAAATACTAAAAGTAAGAAATATCAATCTAGAAAATAAGAAACTAGTCTATGAAAGTAATAAATCTAGTCTATGAAAGTAGGTAACTATTATAAGAAAGAAGGAAATCTAATCTAATCCTATAGATACATTCATCTATCTCTTATGGCTTATTAATATCATCTAATGATATAACCCTAAAGTAGTGCTTTATGAACTATCGATTGACTGAATATGTAAGCTCATTATGTTAAAGGTCCTTCATACAAAATGCATTATTTCCCATGATTTATAAAATCTAGTATGTTCCAATCCATAGTGGGGAAAAAATTTCATGTTGTCCTTTCTTCCCATGGGTTTTATCCCAAGGTAGCAAAAGATCTAAAATATTGAATGCTTTGATCTTTGCCCTCTTATCAAACCACCTCTTTGATTTTTTATAAATTTTTGTAAGGCCTTAGTCCTTGAATCTTCCATTTCAATTATGTCTAACAATCTTGATTCTGCTTTATCACTTAATTTGATATAGTCCTACATAAACTGATAAGTGGGTAACTTCAACTTAATTGAAAATATGGGTTTTCATCCATACACTAGTAGATGAGGTGAAGATTTAAAGGCTTGATTATGTCTAGTCTAGTCTCCCTAAAGATCATACTTTAATAAATTATGTGAATCCCTATGTATGTTTCTAGCTTATTTTTTAAATGTATCAATTAGATTCTTGTTAATTGATTTTTCCAATATTTTTCCCTAAGGTTAATGGTTAGAAGCTGACTTGATAATGATCTGATTGTCATGTTTCCATTGAATAAACTATGTCAATATGAAATCTAGTCCATTATGACAAATCAAATAAATAGGCATGTGTGTTAAACACAAGCTTATAATAAGAGGGGGGTGAATCAATATAAGATATGTTTTTTGCTTTTGACTATTAATCATAAATCCAAAACCTTAAATTAATTTGAAATTAATATATTCAAAATAATTAAAGAATACAATGTAAAAACACAATGGAAATAGACACAAATTTTCATAGAAACCCTTTTAGGAGAAAACCACAGAGAAATATTCCTTTTATATATATAACTCTTTTACAATGTTTTTAGGCACCAACCTACTAGAGACACCAATCCCCAAAGCAAGCACCAACTCATTCAATTTATGAGCACCCACCCACTAGAGACACTAATCCCCTTCATCAAGCACCAACCCAACCAATTCATGAGCACTAACCCACAGGAGCACCGACCCCTATACAATGAGGGACCAACCTCAAGCCAAAGTGATTCCACTATTTATGATTACTTCTTTAATCAAATGATGGATTTGCTTATCTTACACTTTCTCACTAATTTTCTTATATAGTTTCTACTCTTCTCTCATTCACAATTCTCAAATAATATTCTTCATTAAAATAAATCTACCCTTCACACTTCTTTTCTTAAGAGATATTCTATTTCATTTTGTACTCTTCCTCTCTTCTTTCTCTCTCACACTTACATGATCTTCATTCAAATCAAATGCTTGGTATACTTCCACATCTCTTCTCTCATAAATATCCTTTAAAGGATGTGTTCCATCCAAGAGGTACCTCTTCACAAAAATATGTGGCCGTTGACATTTCCATCAACATTTTGGTTGACAATTCCATTAACATTTCCATCAACATTTCTATCAACAATTTCATTAACATTTCCATTGACATTTCCATTAACTTTCGACAACAATTCCATTCACTTCTAGAAACACTTCCATTCACTTCTAGCAATAATTCCATTCACTTCCATCAAATTTTCCATTCACTTCAAGCAACAATTCTATTCACTTCCAGCAACAATTCCATTCACTTCCAACAACACTTTCATTCACTTCTAGCAAAAATTCCTTTGACACCAATGACAATTATTCCAATAACATCCCCATTTTTCATTGATGGCAACCTTCCAAAAAGATCTTCTTTTTTGTAAATACCCCTTACTATAACTCCTTGTACTACCATTCTCTCCCTTTGACATCAATGGCAAAGGGTCATCCAAGGAGCTGAAAAAATAGTTTAGCTCCCCCTTAACCAATGCTTATCCCCAAAATCTATCTGATATCTTGGATTCATTAAACATAGTTATATCCATCTCTTGAATGGTTATATTTTTCATTTTCACCACTCCATTTTGCTGTGGAGTCCTTGCAATTGAGTATTGTCTGTTAATTCCATGATCTTCAAAAAATTCAATGAATTCATTTGAAATAAACTCACCTCGTCAATCTATCCTTAGGCATTTTATTTTTGACTTGACCTATTTCTCATTAGATTGAAACATGACTCCATATATCTCCATTATCTCTTCATCTTACCTAAACGCATTCATACCTTGTCACTTGATCCTTGGACCTAACCTTGATGATTCCCTTCACGACTTTCTTGTCATGCAACATATTTAAGATCCGACATGCATCCACCATGCTTCCTTTTTCTGTAAAGTGTCTCTTTAAAGCCTAGAAAATTACACCCCACATAAAGGGTCCTAAAACAAAGTGAATCTAGGAGATTCCCATAACTCCATTGCTACTTCCTTGATCTTCTTGCATCCATGAGACTGATTTCCTTCTCTTAGAATCCACTTAGGCATGTCTAACTTATTTGACTCACTAACCTCAAAATCCATGATGTTATTCATTTTCTCAGCTCTTAAAACTATATTACCTTCCAATGCACTATCATTAAAAACTAATAATAGGGAATATTAACAAAGCTCATGCTCAATTGTAATAAGATACTCTCTTTAATCTATATGCTACTTAGGACTAGTATTCATTATCTTTTATACAACACCTGATAACAAGAGTTTCACATAGTCCTTCCTATCCTATTCTTTCTCTACTATATAAAGCAATCCATTCTCACTCATAAACTTAATCTAATCAACATTTACTATCTTAGGTCTCTAAACCTGAGTTTGGCCCTTCTCATATCTTTTAGGGGCTCCATAGAATTTGACATACCTTGAGGATTTATTTACTGCACTTGGACATAATTTAGCAATATGGCCAACCTTATGACACCAAAATAAAGTAACATTTCTCATACCTTTTCTTGAATGTGACTAAGATATCTCTTTGATAGATTGCTTCTCCTCAAACAGTCTCTTGCCCTATGTCTAACATGATGACAAAAAAAGTAATGCCCATGAAAAGAATTAGAAAACTTGAAAGCATTGGGTTTCCTGATTGGCTTCTTCAAATTTCCCTTAAAGCTTGCATCCTTCTCACCTTGTACCAATATCTCATGATCTTTCTCAACCTTGATTATGAGCCTCTTATACTTATCTTTCATAAAACATAACTCAATCTTCAACTAATTACACTCTTCATATTTCATTTGTAGCTAACTTCTTCAATTTTCCTCAGCTTGTTTAACTTTTTTGATTTGATTATTTAGATTAATGATTACCTTGTTTGATTCCTAAAGGAATTGTGATGTCTTCACTTTGAAGTCTCGATTCTCTTCTTCATATTTTTGGAGCTATAACTTTAGTTTGTAATTCTTCTTATTAAATTATTTCATTTCTTCCAACATGGAAATAAGTTCTTCAAGGTTCACTTCACCTTCTTCTTCCATGTCTTCTTCTTCCTCTACAATATCTTTGCTAGTAGTAGCATTTTCTTCAGTAGCCATGAATAAAATCTCTTCATTATCACTCTCAACATCACTTTATTTGTTTTATTTGGATGATTTGTTATACCTCTTGGAGTATAGGCTTTTCTTTTATTTCTCAAATATTTGCTTGTCTTTTCTTGGCTTTAATCCCATTTTGTACTTTGGTTTGTTTCCCTCATGATTGATATTTCCTTTATTTGGACATTTGGCTAAAAAATGACCAATTTTACCATAATTAAAGCATTTAAATGGTAACTTTCCTTTATATTTGCATGATCCTTTATTTATCTTTTGAATGAATATAACTTCATTTTCATCATGTCCAAATCCTTTATTTCTTCAATGGCAAAGACATTCACATAAAATCTCAAAGGTAGGTATTTTAGGAATTTCTAAATGATTATAGATTGTTTAATTTTCTCTCTAAGTCCTTGAATGACATTAATAATCTCATCAACATGAAGAAAATACTTAGCAGTGTTTTCATCATTCTTCATTTTTAAACATTCAAACTACCTCCGATGGGTTTGGAGTTTTGCTTTTCTCACATTACTATCACCTTCATAAATAGTGTTGAGTTTATCCCAAATCTCTTTTGTAAATTCACAATGCATAACCTTAACAAACTCATTTTATGAAATCCCACATAAGATTACATTCATAGATTTCACATTATTCTCACTGGTCTTTTTTTCAGTGGCATCTATTAGTATAATTTGTGGTGTTGTGTATCCTATAACCATTGCTTGCCAAACATCAAAACCTAGGGCCATCAAGTAATTATTCATCCTTATGCTCCAAAATTCATAATTCATTCCATCAAACAAAGGAGCCTTGTTAGTGGAGAAACCATCTAGCACTTGAGATCTTGCCATATGTGCTTTCCAAGATCTACCTTCTAGAAGTTGTGTTAACACTAAAGGAACTGGCTCTGATACCAATTGTTAAGCACAAGATTATACTAAGAGGGGGGTGAATCAGTATAAGATATATTTTTTGCTTTCAATTATTAATCTTAAATCCAAAAACCTCAAAATACTCCATAATTAATATATTCAAATAAATCAAAGAATACAATGGAAAACCACATAATGCGAATAGACACAGATTTGTGTGGAAACCCTTTCAAGAAAAAACCATGGAGAAATATTCCTTTAATATATATGTCTTTTACAATGTATATATTAACCAACCTATTAGAGACACCAATCCAAAAACCAAGCATCAACTCAATCAATTTATGAGCACCTACCCACTGGAGACACCAATCCCCTTAGCTAAGCACCAACCTGACCAATTCATAATCACTGACCCACATGAGCACCAACCCCTAGACAATGAGCCACCAATCTCAAGCCAAATTGATTCCACTATTTTTAATTTCTTTTTAAATTGAATGATGGAATTTATTATCTTACACCTTCTCTCTCACTAATTTTCTTATATACTTTTTTCTCTCCTCTCTTTCACAATTCTCAAATAATATTCTTCATTAAAATAAATCTACCCTTCACACTTCTTTTCTTAAGAGATATTCTATTTCATTTTCTACTCTTCCTCTGTTCTTTCTATCTCACACTTATATGATCTTAATTCAAATTCAATTATTGTTATACTTCCACATCTCTTCTCCCTTATATAGAATCTAAAGGATGTGTCCCATCCAAGAGATACCTCTTCACCAAAAGATGTGACTGTTGACATTTCCATCGACATTTCTATTGATAATTTTGTTAACATTTCCATCAACAATTCTATTAAAATTTCCATCGACATTTACATTCAAAAAAAAAAAAAAAAAAAATCTATTCACTTCTAGAAACACTCCATTCACTTTTCGTAATAATTTTGTTCACTTCTGTTGACATTTTCGTTCACTTCCAGCAATAATTCCATTCACTTCTAGCAATAATTCCATTCACTTCTAGCAACACTTCCATTCACTTTTGGCAATAATTCCTTTGACATCAATGTCAATTATTCCAATAATGTGAAATATAATTTTTGTGTTCCTCCAAAAAGTGAATCTCATTTTAGGCTCTATAATTCTTTATGGCTATAGATTTGGCCCATATAATGCAATAATTTATAGCAGTAAATAGAAAATGATGGCCTATTGAGGAATTTGGATTGATGATGCTAAGGAAGTTTCAACTCCATTTGGAAAATGGCCTTCCTTTAATAACTAGATATAAATGAATTATTGCATGTAATTATCTCTTAGCTAGAGATTGGCATGCATGGCATGTTCTCACATGAATGTGAGCATATTTGAAAATTGTTGGTTAGTAGTAGCCCATTCTTAATATCTTATGGTATTTTTAATTCATAAAAGGATGATCACTACCTATATTCTAATGTAATTTCTCTAATATTTATTTATCTTCCTCTAAAAATACACACTTGAGTTAAATACCTTCATAATTTATACTATAGAGGACTCAATTCTTGATCATATAATAAGTAGATTTGAGCCTCAAATCTCTCTTCCTCTTTCTATTGAGATTAGGGGGACAAGTTCCTATAAATAAATACCATATTATATCAGTGTAGCATTCTCTTTTAGACACTTGAGATTCACATACTTCTTCAACTATGATGCATGTATCTAGTTCAGTCATGATCTAAATGATGCCTTACCCTTAAATAGTTTTTATAGGCTTGATCTCTATGGTGAATTCTTATTGTTTGGCCATCTATTTACCTCGTCATTATCATAGATCATTATGTTATAGGGTGAGCTTGAAGTTAGGATATGACATGATGGAAATGACTATATTCCTCAAGATGTAGTGTTGAAACCTCTTTATTGCTTTGACAAGGGAAAAAATCTATTTGTCAATCATAGAGTATTGAAGTTTTGCATCCTTCAGATTCATGTTTATAAAAGTGATTGGATGCTCAGTCTCATCCTTGTTCTACATGATGATAGAAATAATCAAATTCTCTAAATCAAATGAGTATATGTAGGAATCTTTATTAAAATCTAAACTGATTAGCACTAGAGACTATGATATTGCATATTTAATGTCCTAGAAGGACCTTTAGGCTTCATCTATCCACTTTAGTTTTTCATCTTTCTTGAGCATGGATTTGAGGGGTCTAATGATGTATGCAAATCTTGAGATGAACTTCCTTATGAAGTTAATCTTTATAAAGAATGATTCAAGCTCCTTCTTGTTATTTGGTTGTTGAATTTTTCAAATCAACTAAATTTTGTATGGATCAATGATGATCCCATCCTTGGTGATGATGTGCCTCAAAATATTACCTTTAGTCACTCTAAATATAATCTTCTTTGGATTTAATTAAATATTTTTCATCTCTTGAATATGGACTATAGGTGACTTATGTGGTTTTTGCTTCTTTTGGAATACTGTAATATAATCCATCTAGAAGATTATGCATTTTCCCATCATCCTTTCGAAAGTGTGATCTATGGCACATTAAAAGGTAGATCCTACATTTATTAGGTTGAATGGCATCCTCTTATATTCATAAGTTCCCCACTTCATAGTGAATTTTGTCTTCATTCTATCCTTGAATTATACTAGTACTTGATTGTATCCTAAGCATCCATCTATGAAAGACATCATTTCAAAACCATTTATTATTTGTATTATTTCATCCAAAGAAATCAGAGGATAATTATATTTTTTGGAAGCCTTATTTAAATTTCTAAAGTCCACACATAATCTAATCTCACTATTTTTCTTTATTATTGGGACTAAATTGGCTACCCGAGTAGATTATCAGACTGGGAACATGATTTTTTTCATTTGAAATCTTCTTCACTTCTTTCTAAATGAGAGGTTATATAATAGGACTTGCTATCCTCTACCTTTTTCTAAATGGTTTATGATTTGGTTTCAAAGGAATCATGTGAGTGATGACTTGAGGGTCATAAACTTTTAGATTTTCATATGTCCAAGCAATGATAGCCATATACTGAGAACGTAAATATTTCATGGATTGCCTCTCCTATGGGGCACAATTGAGACCAATATGAACATAAAATGGGATTTTCTCATCTCCTAAATTTTCTCTTTTTAAATCTAATTCATTGATTTTTGGCTATCTTAGCTACTATGAATGAGTATCTATGTTAAATGGTATCTCTAAAGAGACCAAGCTAGTTGGAACTTGATTCTCTTTGAGTTGAAGAATTTCTTATTTGTTTGATTCCTCTTGGTAGAAGTGATTAATGTCCTTGTCATTGATTATTTGGGATTTTAATTCCCATAAATTAGTTAGAAATTGGATAATCTATTAGTCATCATCAAAGATCTAGAAATTCTCTACATTATATAGAATAGAGGGGTAAGGTACCAATTTAGTTGAGAACTTATTTACCCTACATTTATATAGTAACTCCAAATTAGTATTAAAAGTAGCTAATGAATTAGAAATATAATTTTTATCTCTAGGAAGTGATACTATGTTGAAATCTTCAAAGATTTCAATCAGGTCCCATGATCTATGCTTGTATCTCTTAAAATAAGACAACTAACATTGGTACTTATTTCTAAATAGATTTACCACTAACTCTATGTCATCAAATACTAATATTTTTTTGAAATTATTCTTGAGTGAAAATTATAATCCCAAATGTAGAGCTTCATACTTAGCTCTATTATTAGTACATGGAAATTGAAACCTATATACTACCAATAATTTCTTACCTTTTGCATCAATCAATTTGATTCCCATGTCTAATCCTTGCTTGGATCTAGTACCATTAAAGTATAGAGTTCATAGTTGATTGGAACCCTTAATTTCTAACATTCGTACTTGACTCTAAGTATTAAAATTATAAATACCAAGGTTGGGAGTCTCATACTTTACCTCTTCATTATTGACATTGTACTCAATAATGGGATACTTCATTCTCAATTCTTTATACATTCTAATTTGATTCACAAATCCTCTCCATGGCAGCCATAAATGAGAAAATTATGTAGACATATATCTATTTAGTTTTTTAGACAAATCCCTACTCAATAATATACCATCGCCTTTAGGTATGTATACCACTATGATATCGATGGTCATTTTTACTCTTGGCTCATATGCTACATAAATGCACATATTATTTAATTTTACAACTACTAGGACCATTTTCTTATCTAATTATGAAACTATCATCTTTGAATGGGTTAGTGTTTTTCACATATAGATGTAGGCATGACCATTGCATATGATCTAAAATCAATTCAATAATTATGAATGTTCTTATCGAATACCCAGATAGTTAGTAGAAAAGGTGGAACTTTTGGCTTGCTCTTGTAGATGACATTAGTGTTAGATGATTTTGATTTATTTATAGATGCTTTCAATTTTTCCATAACTGCTTTTCAATTAATGGACTTATAGAGTAGCTCCTTTTGTTCAGTAATCTAAGCAAAATCATGACTAATTATATTTCACTTGATATTATTCATATCCTCAAAAATGTTGTATCCTCCTTTGCTTAGTTCTTCCTTGATCTATTGTTGATCATTCCCCTTTGGACGGGGTGTATTATTGTTTGTTTTGGGATTAGGAGGAATTATCATGGTATTTTGAGGAGTCAATGTTGTGAGTGGATGCTTATTCCTTAGATTGTTTGTACCTATTTATAAATGCTAAAAAGTTTGAACTTCATCCATGTTATCCTCTAGCTCATTATCATTTTCTCTTAGAAAAGGAAACTCATGAGTTTTGAAGAACATGGTAGTGATAAAAGATTCATGATATAGATGATGCTGAGGTAGATTATGCATCTGATCTTGTCTAACCACCTCTCTCTAGAAGATTTCAAATTTTGTGCAAAATTCAAAAAAGTTTCACTCACCATACTTAGATGTATTGTGAATTTGGTACCAATTTGGAAGATCTATCTCTACTATGTTGACATCTAGAATCTTGTTAGGCTATTCAAGCTTGTTGAATGGTCTATTGTACCTTTGGAATCTAATATTCTAATTGCCAATTGGGCCATTTGCATTTCCCATTTCCTTTGCGTATTCAAGAAATCATTACTTGGCTTTTAAACCATCTTTTAAATAGAATCTAGTTCTACCTTGGTGGACTCCATACCTTGTAAACTAACAACTAATATTTTATCCACTTGATACTTTTTTTGATAGCTATTTCCCATCACATGGTTGTTCAAGTAGCCAAAATTTGGTTGTGTTATCTATGTTAATGGAGGTAGTGTGTAGAATTGGTTCTGATTGAATGTTGAGACATTCTGTCTTGCAAGTGGGACTAGATTTAGTGCTGGAAAATCATTGTTGACATTAGGCACTCTAGGAATATGAGGATTGATCTACCTATCTATAGTGATAGCCTCTTCATATACCAATTCCAAAGTTTTAGCTACACTTTCTATTCTCAATAACATGGTCGTGCTAGGGTCCAAGGTGTTCTTGTATATTTCCAATGCTAATGCCACCTCTAGTTTATATCTTGGGGTTCAACAATTATACATCTTCTACCATTTTGAATTGAAATCATAGATTGGTTCATTAGGTTCCCTCTTCATGTTGGTGAATTTTTGGTATACCAAACTAATATTAGTAACCTATCTAAACTGAATAAGAAAATATGCTTAACATTCATCCCAAGAAGTGATGGAATTTTTGGTTAGATTCAAATACCAATCATACATAGCATCTATCAAAATAAGAGGGAATAATCTACATGTAACATCATCATCTATGATATTCATTAATCCTAAATAAACTTTAAATCATTTGATATATTCATATGATGTCCTTGCTCTTGAAGGAGAAAAGGATGGTAAATAATTTTTGGGATTCTAAGGCAAATCATGCAC
This sequence comes from Torreya grandis, assembly GCA_037957365.1. Classification (NCBI taxonomy): domain Eukaryota; kingdom Viridiplantae; phylum Streptophyta; class Pinopsida; order Cupressales; family Taxaceae; genus Torreya; species Torreya grandis. The sequence continues at coordinate 645,132 of JARHVA010006283.1, forward strand.
ATCTCTTGGGATGGAGATATCATATCCAACTAACTAGGTTTATTGTTGAGCCATTGGTTGATTAATAGGTAAAGGGTTCCTTACAAGTAAGGGGTTCCCTACTAGAGGGGGATTATTCTAAATTGGGGACATTTGCTTAATTATAGGTCTCCTATGATTTTTCAAGGGTGAGACTAATAAACAAGCCTAAGAACTAGATATGGTCACTCTCTTGGGTGACTCTAATGTAACTCTACATAAAGGATAACTACTACTATCAGGGTTGATACCCTCATTCTAATGCCAATTAACTATTGGTGCATGTTTTATGCACACCATAGCCATAATGAGGTATCCTCTAACATTTTAGGATCTCAATGGAGGTAAAATCCACTCCAAGGAATGAGTTTTAGGTATGTGGTTTATTTCAACATGTTGATGGGATAGTGGGTAGGGCATGTAGGTTGTTGACAAGATTTTTGGATGGAGGTGTGGTTCCTAATAGGGGTAGTGAGTCTCTATGTGAGTTTGATGGGTAGTTGGTTACTAATATAGAGTCGATATCTCTAAAAACAAATTCAAAATTGAAGGAAGTTTCAGGAAGAAAATAAAGCTTATGTAGTTTTTATAAACTAATTCCTTGGTTGGTTTTTAAAATGGTAAGTGCTCTCAAAACCTATGCCTATTATTAGCAACAATTTTACACACACACACATAGTCAAACACAACTAATAAGTCTAAGGGGACAAAGATGCAAGAAATTCAAAAGCTGCAGACAAAGGTTACTCCTTTTATGGTAATGATTGAACACACTGAATTAGGAGATTATGGGTCATGCTAGTGAAGTATCTAAGGAAGTTGTTGAACACAAAAAAAACTATATCCAAGAAAATACTCATGCATAATCAGAATTATGAATTAATTTGAACCTGAATATTTTAACCAATATATTTACCAATCTTTTAATATCTATTAGACACCTATAAATTAGTATATCAAATAAAATAATCAAGAATCTATTTGAAATTTTTGCATACTAAATATTATTAAAACATACAACTAATGAAAGTAACAACTAATTACACAAAAATTGGAAAGAAAATATGCAAACACTTTTGTTGATGATCAAAACTGATGTTTCTCTTGTATTCAATTTTTTTTTGACAAAAATCCAAGTTGGATTATAATTATTTATATAGATTTTGGGAAGGGATCACATCATCCTCCAAGTTCATGAAAGGTTGCTACATGTGATTGTCAGAACATGTAGTTCTAACTATGGTCTAAAATTGTATAAGATTTTACTTGTAGTTATCCATTTTAAATATCCTTTTCCAAAGTAATGCAACATTTACATGTGTATAAATATACAGGCAATTTGTATAATTATAGATTGAACCATATGCAAACTAAAAATAGATGCACTATTTACCAAAAATACACATGCTTCTTTTTATAGGTTATGAGATCAACCTTTTGATATTTCATATTAGCCATCTTCAAATAAAACTTAGACATATGCATAAAATACTAAAATCACTTTACCCATGTTTTTAGAACCAGTGACACTAGTTTTAGCTGTGACTAATCTAAACTATGCATTGCATGCTGACCCATGCCCTTTATACAATTTGTATCTTCACTTTTTATATTCATCATTTAAGACATGTGTGTTCATATTCCTAGTCTTAATTATGAGTCCCAATATTTATCAATAAATACAACACAATCGAAAGATCTTCATGTTGTGTCTATTATTAGCTTTTGAAATGTGACATGCATCAACACTTAAATGATTCTATATCAATTTCACACCATTAATCTATTTGCATGATTTAATGTGAGCATGGCACTTTGGTATCTCTTTGTTGGTCTCAAACCTTTAAAAATTCCATATTGATTTCATACCATTGATCCTTATATACTAGTTTTAAATAGTTGATTATATCTATGTATTGGGTTCCCATAATGGTGACACTTATCACTTTCATAGATATTTTACATTTCAACTCACTCTTTCATCATTCAATCAAATATACTTGAGTAGATGTGCACTGTAAGATCTTCATTTCAATTCAAATAGGTAATTTAGGAGGTTAACTTTTACATTTTCATGACTGTCAACTAATGTCTGCATGACTATCAAATGACATCCACATGATTTCCAAATTTAATTCCATAAATTAGCCATTATCAAGGTTAAATATCATGTTCACATGACCATTAAATGACATATGCATGACTATCAAATGACATCTATGCGACTATCAAATTTAATCTTGTAAGTTTGACATGTTACTGAGGTTAAATTTGAAATTCATATGACCACCAAATGACATCCTCATGACCATCAAATGACATACTTATGACTATAAAATTTAATCTCAACTTAACACATGTCACTTCTTCAAGATTCCTTACTCCTATAAACACAAAAAAGAAATGACTTAACATAATACTTTTAGAAAGTATGTATAAAGGACCCTTATTGAATGTTTTAGACTAAGTTTTTATTATTAATACAATATGACTTGGGATTTGGCTAAAATATTTAATCTCAAAACATAATGAAATTCTCTCTAAGTAAATGTGCCATTTGGAAGATTTATATTTAATTTGAGAAAATCATTGCAAGAGAATTATCATGGGATACTATGTAGAGGAATTATTTTGGGGGAATTGTTTCAAATAAAATGTCAACAAAAATTCTCCTAAATGGTCTTAATCTCTCAAAAAAATGTCCAAATGAATTTTTTAAAGGATAAAATTTCCTAGGACAATAGTCTCAAAGGGTCAATGGCCACTTCAAAAATGTTGAAAGGTCACTTTAAAAATGTTTGAAGGGTAAGTGCCCACTTCAAAAATGTCAAAAAGGTCACTTTTATATTGTTTAAAGGGTTGGTTCCAGAAGATCGAAGGGCATGTGTCATTTGGGGGAATTATTTAAAGAATATTACATCAGACAAAATGTCCAAAACACAAAATCCAAAGGAAATGGTATGGGACAAAGTCCTGAAGGATAGGATCATACAAAAAAAATTCATTGAGATAAAAGTCCTAAAGGGTATAGTCAAAAGGGCTGAAGGGTCTACTTCATGTAAAAAATTCCCTAAAGGTCTACTTCATAGGGTACATTTTTATGGGAAAGGGCCCTTACAAAATTCTTGAAGGGTAACCAATTTTTTTATAAAGGTCACTTTTGGAAGGTTACATTCAAAAAGTGTGAAGGGCATGCGCCCTTGACAAAACTTTAGAATGGTAAGTTAGAGGTAAATGGTCATTTCAAAAGTCTTGAAAGAATTCTATTGGGGGAATTATTTTGAACAAAATGTCTATAATAAATCTCTTGAAAGGTCATTTTTATCTAATAAGATGTCTAAAGGAATTAAATTATCTTAGAGAAAGTGTATTATATGAAATTTCTAAAGGAAAGGTTCAAAAAAGGAAAATGTGTAGGACAAAAGTCTTAAAGGATAGGTACATAGGGGTTGAAAGGGTAACTAAAAAGGTTTTAAGGGAATTCTATCAGGCAAAATGGCTATAATAATAATGCTAAAGGAAATGTTTCATAAATCTTGAAGGGTAGGTTGGAAAGGAAAGAGGGCATCTCAATAGTCCTAAAGGGAAATTTCTGTCTAGAAACAATCTTAAGTGTCTATTCAAAGGGCCTTTATCCATGATAAAAGTCTCAAAATATCTAATTCGTAAAGGCCAAAGGGAAATATCAAAAAGATAAAGGGTAAGTTACATAAAGCCTTAAGGGTAGGTTTAAATGGGTTGAGGGGTAAGGTCAAAGTGGTCAAAGGGAAATTATATCAAGAAAAATGTATTGGCAAGATGGCCCACAAGAATAAGTCTAATATAGGTAAATAGTTGTGGTAGAATTATTGTGGGGAAAATTCCATGAAGAGTAAATTTCATCAAACAAAATGTATACAAACATAAAACAAAAGAGTAATTCATGTGAAACAAAAGTTCTAAAAAGAACATCCCAAAAACATAAGTCAAAAAACATAAATCCCAAAGTGAAAAACCTAATAGAAAAAATATGTAGTCTATGAAAACACAATATCAATGCCATATTTCAAAAGTGTAAAAGTCCAAATCATGATCTTCTCCCAAAATTTTCATAAACATATAGAAGAGGGGGCTCAAAATCAAGACAATATTCTAAAAAAAGTGGGTCCTCATTTCCTTATGCAAATGGAGGGTGTGTTAGGTATAATAACTTTCATTTTCAACTATTTTCATGCTTAAAATAGATCACATAGTCTAATTGGGTATGTTTGCAAACTATTGTTTAGTTACACTGTTTCCTCTTTTTGTACACACTACCAAATCACATAATATTCAAAATGCATTTAACATTTATCTTCATAAGGCCTACCTAAATTTCAAAACCAAGGGGGAAGATGACTTGGTTTTCTATCCAATTATAAATACATGGTTAATTGTATAAAATATAAAATAACCCAACAATATTATCATTGTAGGAACATGAAGTGAGAGGGTAGGCCTCAATACCAAGCCAGTACCATTACCAATATAGGTCCTTTTTAGCCTAAACATCCTAAAATGATCCATAGATTGCTTTGTAGTTTCCTATTTTTAGCCAAATTCCCTATCAAACTTTAAATAATAATTTATAATAATATAATAACATAGAGGATGACCACTTAGTTATCACTTACTTTTCAGTTGATTGCATCCTCTTTGATCATTATTTGTTTTATTTGAAAAACATGTATTATCTAGCATTGCTGCAAGGTTTTGTGTTGTGTTCCCCAATTGGATCACTCGCATCGATCCAATTATTTATGTTTACTTCCATTTATTAATTCAATTATATTGTAAAAAAATTCCCTATTTTAACACACTATCATTTTGTTTAGTATAGTCTCTTATAGACTATGTTTTCTCATGTCTATAATATAAAGTTGACATGTACTACTCTATACTCTTTTCTTCTAATTCGGTTATAGTACTAAGTCAACCTAGTCAACCTTGTATCCTTATCAACTTAGTTTCCTACCCTATTTTTAGTATAGAGTTGACCTATATGACTCTATGCTCTTTTTTACTAGTTAGGTTACGTTACTTAGTTAGCCTGTTTGACTCTATATTCTTTTCTACCAGACATGTTACATTACTAGATCAACTTGGTTAACCTTATATCCTTATAATCTTAATTTCATACCCTATTTATAGTACTAAGTAAACTTGGTCAACCCTACACCCTTATCTCCTCTTGGATTACAAACCATAGTCCACCTAGTCAACTATGTATCCTATCTATCTCTTTGCATTTGCATCAAATTAGTCTTCCTTAGTCTTTCTATCTCATCATTAAATTTATATTTTAAGATAAAACTAATTTTAGAATAAAAAATATTTTTTTTGTTACCAACACCAATAGGTTCTCCCATTATTATCTTGTGGATTCTACCCTAGATGAAACTAATGTTCATGTATCCACTCGCACTAAAAATTATGGGACCCCTCCTCTTTCCTATTCAGTTTACAAACTCTCTTCTCCATAGAAGATCAACATAAATTAGAGTGTACTCTAAAATTAATCTTCTTCATCAATGAGTTTCCTCAACATCAAAGAAATGATCCTTATACTATTCACCATCTCATGATAAGTGGTCAAGTCAAGGATCCCCATTCACCTTCTCCCACATTCTCACATGGATTTGAGGATATTAAGTTCTTTTTTTATCAACCTCTTCCCTCTCTTTTAACCCCTTCTTATACTATTACATATTCCTCTTTGATTTCCTCCACCTTAATGCTTAGTATATCTACTAATATTACTGATTCTACATCTAGTGGGCCTCTTACAAGACATGCTCTCCTCAATTCTTCTACTAGTACATCATTTTATACCCATGGTAATAATTACTCTATTGTTTATTATTATCACCCCTTTACTATTACATATTTTTTCACATAAGTAAATCATGCTAATAGTACATCACTTATCAATAGTTCTTTTCAAGATACTAATAACACCCATAGTGGTACCCAAGCCACTAATACCAATTCCAATACCTTAAATAATGAAAATTATACCATTCAAACACATAAAATTACCTTAAAAACTCTTAATCAAATGAATTATTTACAAGATAACAATGTCAACTAAATTATTCAAATGAAAAATAATATTGTCCATCTTAAAAATCACCCTCAACAAGTTCCATCAAGAATGCATAACCAAAATGCTCCTTCACCTCCTCTTCAGTATTCCCATGGTAATCTTATCCATCAACCTCCCCTTCTTAATAAAAAAATAAATCACCTTCAAAATGAGCCTCTTACACCTCAAATTTATAACATTTATAAACAAGGCATCACCCCTATGATTACTTATAATGGGTCCACCGATCCTACTCTCCATTTAAAAAAAATTAGAAATCTATATAAATATTGGGTAAAGTTAAATAATTTTTCCACTACCAAGATATTATAAAAAAATTCTCATGGGTGATGATTTATATTTGTACAACCAACTTAAATCTCATTACATCACTAGTTTAGAATATTTAGTCAATGTCATAGTTTAAGTGTTTTAAATCAGTGATCTCCTTGAAAAAACCTTGGCCTATTTTATCAATCGTAAGAAAATTGAGACCAAAACCATACAACATTTCATCAAATTATGGAAAACTTTATCTAAAAAATGTGAACATAATATGGAAGATGGTAGCATATTTCATCTATTTACTAATGCTCTTTATCCCAATTTATAATATCACATCCAAAATATCTCACCATAAACTTTAGAAGAGGCCATTGACCAAGAAATGTGTGAATATTTCATCATGCATCAATTTGAGCCATTGAAACCTTCTATGGGTAATCACATGTTCATCAAAAATAAGAATCATCATGCTAAAAATGATGGTGTCATAGAATCTTATGACACCATTAATAATATTCAAGATATTATTCCAAACCAAGTTATAAAATAAGCTTACCCTCCCAACCACATCACTAACCCTCATTTATATTCAATAAATAACATCAATGTTCATAAAACTTTATCTTTAGCATAATTAAAAAATCTTATACCAAAGCCTCTTTTATGAGATCTTGACCCCACTCATCCCATGAAATCTTGGAAGAATCCAAATAAATTTTATTGGTTTCATGATAGTTGGGGTCATTCTCATGAGACTTGTAGGCTAATTCATAATTTGGCTCTGGATTTCCTTCTCGATCCCACTTTTGACCATGATTATATCATTCATAAATGTTAACAAGCCTATGACATTACCTTCAAAGACCATTAAACACAAGCTAAATCTCAATATTTTTGAACTAAAAAGATAATTAAGACAAGCCTATTCCTTCCACTAATAATATTTATGGCCTTATAGACCCAAATACAAAAGAGAATATGGTCAATATGACTAATATACAAATAGTGGCTACTTTATTTATCTTCATTTCATTCACACTCCTTAATTATCTCAGCATCTATGTTCCTATTTATTGTTAAACAATCTCTCCATCAACCCATCCCCTCAGCACCTCATCTATAGGTCATCTCCCTATCAAAGAAAAACCTAGAGTCACTAGACATGAATGCCTCAGGCCATCTTCAATTATGCCTTTATCAACCATTTCTACTTTGGGTTGATTATCAAGTCATTATGTATGACCACTTTCATCTATGCTTGATCCTCCTGATGGCATTTCCATCAATGGTGTGCCTGATGTAGTCACTTCTCCTCTTATTATGGTGCATTTTATGGTATATATTGTACCCCTACATTCACATCCATGCCTTCTCCTCCTATAGCTACCAATTGTCATACTCAACTATTCTATGTTTTCACACACCATGGTGTGATTTATAGTATTTTATCCCCCTTGGCTCTCTCGTATGTTATGCACAAAATATGGGAACTACTATAGAAGTTACAAGATGTGGGAGCTAAAAATATCCTATCAGGCATAGTACTAGTTGTAGTTCTACCCACTAAGTATAGTGGACCATGATCTACACTTGAGAAAGCCTTGGCACCATGTTCACCCAACTAGGATAAATATTAGAAATATGTATGTAGTGATATCTAATGATCTCTCCTCATTTGACTATCTACATTATTGGAATGTGGGGCAAACCCACACTACATGGTTTTATCTCCATATAGCAACTAGAGGTAACATATCATCAATAACATAGGGTAACCTTGCTGGATGATACATTATGAACCTATCATATATCCATGTGACCATCAAAACCACTAGTTCCATGGTCTTCTACCCTTCAATATTTACCATCTGATTTATTATTTTACTCATATCTTTATCTCTACCAACTCATTTTTCAAATTTTAAAATGTTCTAGAATCTTGATGTCATAGAGAATATTTTCAACTATTATATGTATATGTCGTAAAAAAAATTATTTTTTTCTCTTTTGTATTAATCTCTATAGGTTTGCGTAATATTCCTCACATTGGACACCTTCAAATTTCTCACATATCCTTATTTATCTACAACACTAAGATAATTAATGTTATGGGATTTTCAATTTTATCCTTTCATTTATCTTATTTTTTATTTAGTTTTAGTTTTATGTGTCTCTATGTTCTTTTCCTGAAGCATCATCTTTTGTTGCACCTATGTGATACATGATGAGCTTTGAGTGGGGTAATTTTATACACATAATATTTTCAAGCTTTATCAATTACTAATGTTTTTTATCTTGTAGGAACCCATGAGTATCAATATCTCTAAGTTCATACATTAAGAGGTACACTAAAAAAGGGGTGGGAAGATCGTTGGTTCTTCATAGGATTGTTGTCCCTTATTTCCACTTATTATCTACACACATGTCTCCTAAAACCATTACCCTAAACTTTATATTATATTTTACACCCTCCTCTAGTATTTTAGCACCTTCATTATCCCTTTCCCTAACCTAAACCCATTTTTGTTAGTTGACATGACATAGTAGGTGACATTGACCTTATATAGTTATTGATAAAGTTTATTAGGGACTAGGTCTACCTATGGCTGATCTAGTCCATGACCTCATTTATTTTTTGTCAATAAAGATACTAGGTCAACCAGGTCAACCTTGTCATCCTAAATTTTTGGAAGGGTCTAGAGTTAGATTTGTTTGTATAAACACATTCATTTTTACATTTATAAGAGAATATAAGAAGAATTAATCTATATTTTAGATCTATTTATCCACCATTATACTCGAAGAGCAACCTTAGGGTTTCATATTTTTTTTGGAGTTACAAATATTGTCTTATGGAAAAGTATTTTGGATGCATTGATAGGTTATTTAGCCTAGACATAATTTATCCTTGTCATCTTTACATACCACAACAATCTCTTGTGAATCACCTTGGCCAAGGGACAAATTAAGGCTCAATAGGTTCATCTTCAAAGGTAAGTATTTATAACTTCATTCTTCCTTTATAAGAGTAGATAGATTTGCATTTGCAGCTCTCTTCCATGAATTAGGTTTTTGTATACATTGATGTGAGTATATGTCTTTTAATTTTGTATAATTCTAATGTTTTTAATCCCCACTTTGTGTCATAAGCTTTGGTGAGTAGTAGATTAGACTTTTCTTTACTTGTTATTAGTCTAGTGAATATGAAAACATATGACCTAGTTAGGTTAATTGCATAGTTTTGCTTGACTAGAGGATTTGTAACCCTCCCTAGTGATATTATTACCGTAAAATATCCATTTATTAGGTTTAGAAGATCCATATTTGTCATGACTCTAATTATCTAACGTATCCCTAATCAAAAGTATAATTGTGATTTATCTTCACTAAGATTGGATTGATTTGTAGATTTGTTGCATTTCCCATTTCATACAAATTCCTTGTTAATAGTATATATGCAGGATTTGAAAGTCATGAAATAGTATAATATCACTCTTAACTCTTAGGAATAGTTGTAGGTTGTATGTTGTGAAGGTTATTAGCTTCTTTCTTGTCACACTACAGTGAAGAATACACCTATAATATGGCTTCCATTGATTGAGAAAAATTTCCATGACTTGGTATAGTATCTTATTTGAAGCAATATGATATGGTGGAGACATTTCATGGCATAAAACTAGACCTTATTTTTAAATTAATACCTTTATATCAAAGAGAGAGTATAAGAATAAGTTAATAAGTTTAAGTGTAAATATCATAAGGAAGAAGAAGCATTGAAAGAGATAAGGGTTCATGTAGATGATCTTTAATTTTTGATAAGTGTCAGTTGAATAACTTGTAAATTCCTTAAATAATCAAATATGTAACTCTATAAGGATGATTTATACTCAATAAGGCATCAAAACTACCAAGATGGCCTCCTACACCACTCTTCATGAAGAATTTCATCAAAACATGTCTTAGAATGATAAGAAACAAGTTGATAACACATTCTTATCAAGCTTGGTGTCACTTTATTTATAATTTGTAACTCATTTGATGATGAAGAAAAATTCATGATTTCTCATCCTATCCTATGCTTCTTTATTCTTTCAATTATTATATAAATGAAGCCTTGAAAGGAATTTATGGTATCCTCAAACTAGTTATGGCAAAGCCCTACCAATTTTAAGACTTGTAATTGCATTTTAAATAAATTGAAGTTAACTTACACTATCTTCATATTGGATACAATGATTTTTAATCTATTGATGAATGCTTTTTGATAGTGATATTAAATCCTTGCATTTATCTTTCTCTTTCATGACTCTATGTTAGTTACCCTTCTTTCTGCTAGTCATATGAAGTGTATTACATGATTTTATATGTTTGAGTTTTTAAATTTCATTAATTTCTACTCTTGTGCCTCTTCAATAATCACCTTATGTATTTTAATATCCATATCATTCATATAGTAACACTTATGTGCTAGGAGATGTTTTGATTATCTAAAAATTGCATTGCAAACTTGTCATTTCATAGTGAAAACATTGGCAAGTAGAGTACATTGTATTTGGTACATCACATGCATGGTTTATTATTATTTTTATCTCTTTCTTATTTTTTTTTCCTTTCAAGTGTTGTATGTTAGTTTTAGTTTTCGGTGAAGCATCAAGTGAGCTAGCTTAATCTAGAGATTCACTTCAACAATTAGGCCACCCATAGTCTAGGAGTGATTACATGGTATCATATAGTTATGAAAGATTTAAAAGAATTCCAAGGGATGAAAATTAGATAGATAAAAATAAGTTAGACTTGTTATCTAAGGGATTCATCTGTATACCTTATGCGACATGAGGTATGACTTTGTATAAGGTGGTTTTATAGGGCATTGGTATTGGTGGATTAAATAAACTCACTTCATGGTGTTGATAAAATATATCACAACTTATCCAATAATTAATACTCATAATTAATATTTATATCCCATTATAACATGGGTTTTGTCTCTACACAAGGTGATGAACTAATAATCATAAGACCCTAAAAAATAAAAATAAAGAAGGTGAAAAGTATTTATAGTTTCTAATACCACCTTGTAATGGTGAGGTAATATAATATGTATTTCATTATTTATGTGACACAAATAACCTAAATAATTTATGATGACCAAGGTCACCTTATGGCACTAGGGAAGAGCATATCATAGTCATAAACTAGACAAGTACATACATAAAAAACTAAATGTTATGCGAAATAAATTTATTGATAAAGATTAACTAATTATATGTGTGTTATATTTTTGATTGTATATATTTTAAAAATAAACCTAAAATAAAAACATTAGTATTTTGGTTCTATTTATGCCTTTATCAATAGGATAACATATAATTTAAATTAATAAAAGAGATAAAAACTACAACACATAATGAAAAATGTTAATTTATATGATACATATTCTAATAATAATGTAGATAGTGTGTAATAATATATATATATATATAATATATATATATATATATATATAATATATATATATAATAAATATGAAAACATAGACACAAACAAGATACAAAAGATAAGAAGTTAGACACATATTCCAAATGGTTATGCAATAAATTATAAAACAATCAAATGTAAGAACCAGCAAATAAAACTAAAATACCATATAAAAAATGAGACACCCAATACTCAAATGAAAATAATAAAATGATATACACATGCTCTAATAATGATGCATATGTCATGAAATATACACATATTATTAAAAAAAAAGATAGATAACTTGTAGACAAAATAACAAAAATGCAGATGATAATATATCATGTGGAAAGTTCATTCCCAAAGATAAAAATTATATCACTTAGAAAAAATATGCCACTCTAAAAAAATGGAGTTTTAATATAAATAATTAAAAATTACCCTAATTAAACTCTAAAGTATGAGCATCCTAGAAAAGTAGTTCTTTTAGGGAAATGATTGTGGGTTTGTTTAATTGGGTGTGTTATGAATGTATACATGAAAGCTAGAGAATATAAAATAAGACAAATTTATAATGTATCAAACATCATACATTAGATTGAGCATAAGGGTAAATACAATACACCTAACTTACCATAATGAGCTCCTTGTTTTGTATATTTTGATCTTATTGTAAATGGGTGAGATTTCTCAATGAAATATGTTTAATCAATTCACCAGTATGCCCCTTTTATTGATTTATTATTTTATATATGGATTTATTTCAAGTATTTTTATCTCAATTTGAAAAACTCTTGTTATTATAATGAATATTTTTAAAATTCAGGGTGGATGGTGCAATTTATATTATTTTTGGAAATAAAATGGATTGTTAGATTTGATTCAAAATTGATGGCTAGAATTGATTAAAAATCCTCATTAAATGAGGGGTATGAATAAAATGGGAGGAGTTGTGAATGTAAGGATTTGTATTTATCATGAGTTATTTGATTTACACTTTGTCCCTTATCATTGGCATTTTTTGATGTGATGAGTTTATATGGTGATTGGGTTGATTTGATTAAAATTGGTTTTGTTGATTTTTCACATTTGGGATAATATATTTTCCATGGATTTTATTATTAGCACTATCAAACCAACTAATATTAATATATATTTGATTATTATAGATTTTAATTTGGTGGGATGGCAAGGTTCATGTGCAATAGGATTAATTGACTCATAGTGATCACCAAATACTGATAGGTTAGGATAGGGATGTTGTCTAAGGGATTGTGATTATGATAGAATGTGATGGAAATAATAAGAATGTGATATGTCAAGATTAAAGATGAAATTATGAATGAATTATTATTTAAGAATCAATTGGTAAATTAGGGTTATAGATAAAATATAATGTATAGTTGTTAATGGTTTGGAGGATATTGAATAGTGATAGTACTAAGTGATGGAATTTGAGTATCTGCATCAAAAAAATCAAAAGAGTAACTAACCAATTATAAAAAGTTCACACAAATATACAAACGTATATGATTTAAAATAATATGGGAACCACACTTTATCCCAATGCCAATAATGACCCCCCTCCAACTAAGGGAAATGACAAATTCCCTCCTTAGTGTTTCACATGAAACCACTAGAAAATGAATCTATAATATTATATAAGGCATGAATAAAATTTAATCCAACATCACACTCCATGAACTAGCTCAAATAAAAGAAGAAATAGATATCATTTTGAAGTATTTGATTGAAAAGGCCCCATAAAATAAGCCAAAAGGATACCACATCAATGTAATCATTCAAAAATATAAAAGTGAATTTCCCATCATTAAAAATAAATAAATAAATAAATAAAATTATATTGTATTCAAGGGAATTTGATAATGTTATGCTTATAAGAATTTAAAAAAAAATAGGACTAGTCCCAAATAAAACCTAATGAATAGTTTTAAAATTTGGAAAGTTACATATCATAGTAGTTTGGGAATTTTTAAATAGTCACACATAATTATCCTCTTAACTAATGGTTTAAAAATTCATAGATATACAAGTCATGAAAATCATTGAAGCCTACAACATGCTAATTAGCAATACTAGTTAAGACACTAAATAGCTACATGGACACTAATTTTTCATATATGTGTTTTACTTATAGGCATTTACAAAAAAATAAGGGTAGAAAGGAAGCCAAAAAATAATTTAATGATTCTTGAGTATAATGTTAAAAATTAAAATATCAATATTTTACCTACTAAGATAGACATTTGCACTATAAAAACCATGTTTTCATTCAAATATACATTTACCACATTAGTTTGTCAGAAATATTAAATGATGGATCTCATTTGAAACAACGCTTAGGTTTATGGGTTGTGTTTTTCAATCCCAAGGGTAAAATATGCATTACTACATAAATACTATAATCAACATGTACTAATAACTTGATAGAATATTAGGTCATGAGTCTAGCCTTGAATTTCAATTTAATACAAAGGGTTAATATATTATGAATTTTTGGCTACTTTAAGTTCATGATTAACTAGGTTAGGAGCCAACATCAATGTAAATAATATTACCTTATATGACATAATTATTGACCAAATTTCACTTTCAGGTCAAATTATGGAAACCCTAGGTAAAAAATTGACTTTTAGGTGTTTTAGGGGTCTAATACATATGTAAAAAGGTTTTTTATAGGTTATTTAATGTCATTTTATGTTATACTAGCCTTGGTCCTTAGTCATTTTAGTCCTTTTAGTTCTTTTAGTCATTTTGCGTCATTTAGAGGTTGAAAAAGGTGCATTTAATAACTTTTATATATTTATTGGGAAGATTTAAGGTTAAAATAGGTGATTTAATGTGACATGTTTCCAATTAGGTCTTAATCAACTGACATAATTGAAAAGTGGCATGATCTTCAATAGAAAGGGCAATTTTCTTGAGAAAATAGCAAAATTTGGCACTTATACGACCCATGGAGAAGTCTGCAATGTGGAAGAAGGTAATATAATGAATATTCAGATTCCATATATAAATATTAGTGCTCTATGTGATATTTAAGTGTCATTATTGGCCCAAAACCATTCTACTCTTTTCCACCCTTCTTGGCAAGCAAAAGTAGTCTTCAGGTTTATACTTGGTACGACCAGTAGAGGAAGTTTTAGATCAAACACATTAGAGAGGTTAAATTAAAATAATATAAATTAATTTATATATAAATATTTTTAATAATTTTGTCTCTTTATTCATTAAAATCCTCATGAATTTGATTGTACTTTTCTACTAGTTGTTTCATGCACCCTATAGGTTTTACTCCACTTTGGTCAAATCCATATAAACTAGTTGGTTATTTTGACTCCAGAGGATATGATATCTCTTATTATATTATAAAAATTTGTATTTTAATGTTTAAAAGTGTTTTGACAGGTCAACTGCATTAAGGTTGTATGAGAAGCATCTTTCTATGTGAATGGCAGGTTTTTACTATTTATAATACCTCCATGATTTGGTAATTGTTTCATAGGATAGGTATAAGTTAATTAAAATGTTTTTAAATTCCTATAAATATCATAAAATTTAACCCTTATCCTAAAAAGAGACATTCCATGAATTACAATCATAACCACACATACTCACAATCTGCCTGCTATAGCTCAATTTGCACCTACAAGTGCTCTCTATGGGGAGTTTCAAAATTTAAAGGGAAGTATAAAATATGGTTTTTAGTTTGAAAAATGTTATTATCCATTTAAAAATACATTTTGGAATGACCAGTTGATTAAGAAGGTAGATTTCATCAATACATTAACCAATTCATCCTCACTTCCCATATGCAGCCCATAATACATCTATAGGCTTTCAGAATGACATCATGATGATATGCAAGGATACATAAATATTAAAATATTAAAATAATTTTAGGAGTAATTTTTAATAAATTTTTAAAGTTTTAATTTATAATTACAATTATAGGTTGCATACTATTCGTATTTGCCCATTGGCTGTAGATATAGAAATGGACACCTATAGGTGTTAGTAGAGGACTGAGGTTCTTAATGAAGGAATTTGGACAAGTAATAACCATGTTTGGATTCAAATGAGATATAGAGATCCTAACATGAATATTTTAATCTATATATGGATATGTAAGTTTATCATCACCTTCAAAACATGAGAAGATAGTTTTAGGCCCTTTCCCCTTAAATTTGTAAAATATAGGTCCTAGAGGGTTTAATGAATATCATATGATAGGGTTATAATGAATTATCATGCATAATATTATTATAATCTTGTATATAATACATAATTATATCACTTTTTAATATATATAAGACAAATGAAAAAGGGAAAATGGTGTTTAGGTAGTCTAATGTTGCTTGTAAACCACTGAATCTAGATAGTTGTATCTACAGGTTCAAAGGTATAAGTGATCTTAACAATATAAGGAGATATTAATACATGTTACCATGATTTGAATATATTTTTTAATATAAAATAAAATAATAAACTAAAATATCATCATAGGTAAGGATACTTTGTGTTTCAGTTTCCCAAACACACCTTCCAATCCATACAAATGGCTTAAATACACACCTGTAACCAGCCAAGGGTAAGTTTTGATAAAGTATTTTCATTATGGTAAAAATAGAGAATGATGGGAAATTTTTTTAACATTATGACCAATATATATGTTGGAGTGTGAGGTTTTCATCAGGTTAACACCTACACATTCCTTCTTATTCAAAAATACACACCTACAACCACTATGTTGATTGTACGCAAGCAATAGACTAAAACAGGGTGTTTAAGTGGGAGTCTAGGATATTCAAGATTAAAAATTATTTAAAATATATAAAATTAATATAATAAATTTATATAATTTTTTTTTACATTTTTTATTAAGCTAAAAACATACATTTCTACTTGTATGACATAGTCAATTGACTATGACTGAGATAGGCAGTGAAAAGAACATAACACCCAGGTGTTGTATTATATGAATTTAAGGTGAGTAATGGGTAGAATTAGTGTTATAATTTCATGAAATATTCAATAATGTTTTTAAAACATGGTTTTGTGTGCACATAAGCAAATATCACCTATAAGAATAGTGTCAAGGAGCAAGACATAGTCAAGGTAATATACTCAGTCACTTAGGCAAGGGGATAATGGAGCATATAGAAGGATGGATTGATGAATTTAATATGAGATCACATAAAATATTATGTTTTTTCCTTTAAAGTGTTATTTAAAACACAAACCATGTAGATAAAATGGTTTTAAAAGGTAATACACAGTCATTTTTTACTATCTTATAAATAATCCATTGTCTAGAAGTCTGTCTTGAGTTTTTAGTGCATTTTAGAGGTCTAGCTACCTGAAAAAGGGATGAAAATTAATGGAGAGGGTTTTTAAAAATTAAATAATACTTTAAAATTATTTTTTTTTCTAAACAAACAAGGGAAGTTCCCTTTATTTTATCTCAGATAGAGGGCACTTTGAATGTAAACTACCTATTTTGGTGAGGAAGATGATTAGGCAAGTTGATGGATGATTTAACCTTTAAATAAGTTTTTATAATATCTCATACACATATTAAAACATGTGAATTCAATTAAATAAGGTTTATTTTTAACAAAGAGATCTGAACCTCTTCAGGTTGCAGACAAGCTCATGAGGCAAGGGTATGCCTAGAGTCCAAAAAAGAGTTTATTGTCACTGCTATTCCTAGGTGTGATTTCAAACCTATTGGAATATGTTAATACGGTCATAAATTAAGTGATAAATTTTGTGGAATGGAAATAATATCATTTGGATGACCAAACCTACAAGAGTTATAGTTAGGCTTACGGGCAAGGTTTTGGCATAGACCCCAAATGAATGGTCACCTTCACTTTCCACATGAGTTGAGAATTAAAATCTATTATATCATGTTTTTAGGGAGAATATAGAGGTGAAAAATATTTTATAAGGTATATAAAATATAAATAAGCCACTCTTTTGACTTTAGACAACATTAAGACTATTAGAATGGAGATAAGAGCTCGATAAGATAAGTTTAGAAGCTCACATCTCTATTGATTATATGCATGGGAGTATTATAAGTTAAATGATGTTTATTAAGGTATTTAACTATGAATTTGTGTATTTTTTTGTAAATTTGATGTCCCATATTTATGAACAAACCTTAAGAGTGGAAACAATCCTAAAACCCTTGCAAACCCTTAGTCAAAACTAGTTTGGACAAATGGAGTTAGATAGATAATAAAATGTGATAATTTATATATAATAGTGATTTTACCTTTTATAAAACTCTTAAAATCTCCCTCCTATAGTTTTGAGTTTTATAGACTTATACAAATGGGGTATAAAATAGGATTTTATTGAATTTTTTTTGCATTGTGTAAGTTATAGGAGGAGTATAAAGATGAAACCAACTTTGGGAGAAGGGTTAATACTTGGGATAAATAATAATTTCAATTTAATTATTAATATAAACTCCTACGTTTCCAAACAAATAACTTCATCTCAACTAGCCAAAATTGGTCTATTGGACAAACTAGTGAGAAGGTTGGAAAACATCAAGTGGGGTGATTTTAGGGTGTACATGATGATTCTAAGGAAATTTAGGGTCTTGAAACTTTTCATCCACTCCCTCCCATTTTTTTAAATGATCAACTGAATCAATATTTTAGGACATATGTGTAGGGTGCATGAAAGAAGAGTTTCTTAGAGTACAAACAATGATAGCTCCTTGCTAGATGATTCTAGATGACTAGTTCTATAACAAATGAATGGAGAGGCATGCCTAAGACCATTCACCTTATTTAAAATCATTATAATTTTTATTAGGTAGTTATGATGCATTCAAATAATTACAATTATGAAGGTAGTTTCTTTTAGCCAACATTAGTAGTTTCATGCTACTTTTCATGAGTTTTATTCCTTGTGTGGACACTTTTACTTCTTAAACGTACATGGTTCATCCCATATACTATTATAGTACACATTTAAATCCTTTCATTATCTTTAAAAGTTTCATTGTGACCCTTGGAATTCTCTCTCTCTCTCTCTCTCTCTCTCTCTCTCTCTCTCTCTCTCTCTCTCTCTCTCTCTCTCTCTCTCTCTCTCTCTCTCTCTCTCTCTCTCTTAAGTTCTATAAAAACTAGCCATTTTGGCCTTTGTAATATAATAACACACTTGGTATGGTAAAGCCTTACTAGTTTTGACATTGTAATTTCATTAAAAAAATAATTAAATTAAGTTTCAAATAAATATATCATATTTTAAAAGTGTGTGAAGAGATGTATAGTGAATAGTTAATAGATATTTACTTATCCTTGCTTTCACTCAATCCTTCAATGTTTGATGTAAGTGATTCCATGCCTAGCAGGTCATATAAAGTGTTGTTAAATATGAATACATGTTATTAAGTGTACAAGGAATCCTTAGAATCTATAAAATTATCTATATTTCCACATACCTTGGATAATCTTCATGCAGGTCACCTTCATATTGAAATATTGATGTTAGTACACTCTAGGACTCTTAAATTAGAGTTGTATGCCTAGTCTCAAAGTGATGGAGTAAAATAGTCTTATTGTAAATATATTGGTGCATCAAACCATAAAATAGGTTTAATTTCATGATATATCTATCCCTTTTATCCACAAGAAACTAGTTATCATAGGTGAAATCATTTCAAGGCACATCTAGGGAGCTAGCCCTTCATTCTAGATATTCATCTCACCAAATTGATTACGCACAAGTGAGATGTTTCCATTATGCCACTCGGATGAGAATATTTGAGGTATAACCTCAAAGGGGTGAAAATCCAATTGAGAATAATTTTTGACATGCCTAATAGGACTCTTAGTCTAAGAGGTTGAAGGATTTTTGGTGTTATCTTTCAACAATCAGCCTTTGGAGGCATCTATCTAAACATCAATGGTGACTCTAAAGTTACATCAGTTGGTAAATCATCCTAGGTATCCATTTTAATGATTTTTTATGATCATTCCTTATGCTTTTGCTTCTTAATGAAGT
Source organism: Torreya grandis (assembly GCA_037957365.1). Classification (NCBI taxonomy): domain Eukaryota; kingdom Viridiplantae; phylum Streptophyta; class Pinopsida; order Cupressales; family Taxaceae; genus Torreya; species Torreya grandis. The sequence goes on from JARHVA010006283.1 coordinate 665,047, forward strand.
TCCATGGATGACCTCTATGTTAAGTTTTATTTTACACAAGTTGGTGAGACATTTCTAGCTTGTGCCATTCCTTATCAACAAAAACAAGTTCTTAACTAGCCCTACCATGAAGTGTACCATCTCCAACATGAAGTGTATCAGACCATTCGAGAAGAAGAATTTTGGCAGTCCTCTAACCCTTCATTTCCCTCTCCATATGGAAACTATGTTGTTGAGCAACCCTATGAGTATGGGTACTAAGAGAATTATCAAGAAACACCTCTCTATCAATCCCAATATGAAATTTATCCTTCATATCATGATGCGTATCAACCACAATATTATTCATATGAATATTTTTATATGAAATCAGATGTTTCCATGAATTATACACAAGGATATCATTGACAAAGTGTAGCTCCTACTCATATAGGTGTTTTTCCTTCTAAATAGCCTAAGAACTCACGTCCATATGAGCTTACTAGTACTTTTATTTTTTCCAAAACCACTCATAAACCTTCTCCTTCAACACAAAATCAATTTAAAAATACTTCACCTACAATTAAACCTCATATTCTAGATCCTTCACCCCAATTCCATGAGTCTATCCATAAGCTTTTTACCTCACCCTTTCTTGAAGAAGAGTTTATCTTGAGAGAAGAAAGTGAAGAAGAGAAAGCTTAATTCATGGTTGATAAAGAGGATCTCATGAGTAAATATGAGAAATATATAATCATAGGGACTCACCTTAGTGAAAAAAAGGACAATCCATGAGCTTTTTCCTCATTATTTGAAGGGATGTGTATCTATGAATAATGTGGCCAAGACTTGACAAATGAGGTGTTTGAAGAAGAATCCATGTATGATCATGAAGTTGTAGATGATCATATAAAGTATGAAAATGAATGTATTATCAAGGATGTATAACAAGGTTAAATCACTTCTCAAGAAGTGACAGTCCTAAGAGAGTTTCATGAGACCAAAGTAGAGGAAATAGTTGTTGAAAATGGCATTCATGAGGAAGAAGATTTATGGTAGAAGTTCAATGCTATATGTAATGAATTCGATAGTTTGGGTAAAGTTTTTCCTTCTCTAAAATATTTCATAGCTAACGATAATTATTCTAATGAATCTAAGCATGATATTGATTTTTCAATAAAAAATGAAGTTCTTTCTACTAGTGAAGAACCTATTGTCATGAAGTTACTTGATGATGCTAATATATAAGAAGTTGTCGACATGGATAGTGATGTAAAAATAGATATAATTATGCATAAAATATATAAAAGAGATTCATATGAGGTAAAACCATATTCAAGAATGTGGGAACATGGTGGAGTGAATCTTGGTGTTTCTAAACATCAAGCACACTATGTCAAGGAGGAAGACAATGCTGAGAGGAATGTCATATTATCAAACATACACATCAAAGGCCAAGTTAATTAGAAATATTAGAATATTTTGATGAAATATAAGTCCATTTCCTTGGTCAACCAATATGGATTTTCTTGATTCTCATTGAACCACATGCCAATGAAGTTGGCAAGCGCCATGAAGAGGATGGAGACATTAATGCTAAAAGACAAAAGGCTACATGTCTCACTAAAAAGTTCATTTCATGAATAAAGGAAGGTTTAATACTTGAAATTTGATCTAAGAAGGAGTTATTATCTCATTTTAGTTAGCGTTTGAGTCAGTTGTGTAGTTTGGTGTGTGTGCATTCCATAAGTGCTCATGAAACACAAGTGTGTTTGTTTAGCTTATTGTCTTATGTGTTTCTTTTATTCCATTTTTCATTGCGTTTTATGGGTTTTTTGAGTCAAGGTGTGTGTCAAATTTTTTTTACATGTGACTCCATAGCCCAATGGGATAGTAAGGCTACTGGTCTAGTTAGTATAGATGCATACTACCCCTATGAATCACCAATTTGTTGACCAAATTTGACTTTTAGGTCAAATTGGGGTATACCTAGGTAAAAAATTGACCAATAGGTGTTTTATGGTCTAATAAATATGTAAAAATGTGTTTTATAGGTTAATTAATGTCATTTGATGTTATATTATCCTTGGTCCTTAGTCATTTTAGTCATTTTAGTCATTTTGGATCATTTAGAGGTCAAAAAAGGTGCATTTAATGAGTTGTACGGATTTATTGGGAAATGTGAAGGTTATAAAAGGTGATGCCATTATCCATGTATCCACATAGGTCTAAATCAACTAACATAACTGAAAAGTGGTAGGTTATTCAAAAGAAAGGGTAGTTTTTTTAAGAAAAAAAGAATAATTTAGTACTTATACAACCCATGGGGATGTGTGAAACATGGGATAAGGTCATGGAATGAATATTAATATTCCTTAGATCCATATTAGTACTTTAAATGGTTTTTAAGTTCCATTATTGGACCAAAACAATTCTGATCCTTTTTCACTCTTCTTAGCAAGTAAAAGTAGTCTTTATGTTTGTACTTGGTATGGCCAATAGAGGAGTTTTCAGATCCAAATCATTAGAGAGGTTAAAATAATATAAGAGAACTTAATTTCCATATAAATATTTTTAATAATTGTGGCATGTTATTCATGAACCATCCTCATGAATCTGATTGTACTTTTCTCATAGTTATTTCATGCACCCTATAAGTTTTATTCCATTTTTGTCAAATCCATATGAACCAATTGGTTATGTTAAAAGTATATGGGATATATTATTAGATTATTAAAATTATTATTTTAATTTTTCAAAGTGTTTTTGTAGTTCAAGTACATTAAGGTTGTAAGAGAAGCATTATTCTTTGTGGTTGGCAGGTTTATACTATTTGCAATACCTCCATGATTTGGTAATAGTTTCATAGGGTAGGGATAAGTTAATTATAATGTTTTTAAATTCATATAAATCACTTCACATTTAAATATTATCATCAATATAAACATACCATGAAACACAATCATAATGTCATATACTCACAATCTAGCTACTACAATGCAATATGCACCTATAAGTGTTCTCTATGGGGAGTTTCAATGTTTAAAGGGAAGTATAATTGATATTTTTTATTTTTATAATCATTATAATCAATTTACACATACATTTAGGACATACTAGTTGATTGAAAAGGTATATTCATTAAATACATTAACTAATTCATCCTCACTACCCATATGTAGCCCATAATGCATCTACAACCTCTCAAGATGATGTCATACTAAGATGGAAGGATAGATAAATGTTAAAATATTACAATAATTATATGATTAAAATTTAATAAATTTTTAAGGTTTTAATTTATCATTAACCTTTTATCTTGCAATTTTTTAGATTTGTTCATCGACTGCAGACATAGAAATGGACACCTACAAGTGTCATCAGAGGACTTAGGTTCTTGATAGAGGAATTTGGATAATTAAGAACCATGTTTTAAGTCATAAGGTTCCATATATATTATAAAATTAATATTTTAAGTGATAAATATATATTTAATTTGAATATCACCTTCAAAACATGAGAGGACAGTTTTAGGCCCTTTTTCAATAAATTTACAAAATAGAGGTCCTAAAGGGTTTTCTAAATATCATATGACAGGGTTATAAAGACTTATCATACATTCTATTATGATAATATTTTATATAATTTTACAATATATATAAGAGAAATTAAAATGGTAAACCAGTTGTTAGGTAGTCCAAATTTGCTTGCAAACCATTAAATCCAGATAGTTGTATCTATAGTTTTGAAAGTATAAGTGATCTTAACAATACAAAAAGATATTAACACATGTTACCATTATTTGAATATATTTTTGAAGTTAAAATAACATAATTAACTAAAATATAATTATATGGAATGATACTTTGTGTTTTGGTTCCCCAAACACACCTTCCAATCCATATAAATGGCCTAAATGCACACCTATAACGAACCAAGGGTAAGGTTTGAGAAAGTGTTTCATTATGGTAGAAATATAGAATTATGGGAAAATATTTGAAAATTATGACAATAATATAGGTTTTTGTTTGATTTTTTTATTATTTTAACACCTACACATTCCCTCTTGTTCAAAAATATGCACCTATAGCTAGTATGTTGACTGTATGCAAACAATAGATTGAAACATGGTGTTTAAGTGGGAGTCTAAGCCAATAAATATTTAAAATGTTTAATAAAAATATAAAATTAATATAATATAGGTATATAAGTATATTTACATTATTTTTGAGCTCAAATCATAAATTTTTACCTATAGGACATAGTCAAAGACACAATCAGTTGACTATGACTGAGATAAGTAGTGAAATGAACATAAGACTTAGGTGTTGTATTGTATGAGTTTAAGGTGATTAATGGGTATAAAAAGTGTTATAATATCATTAAATATTTAATTAGGTTTTTAAACATGGTCTTAAGTCCTCCTAAGCAAATCTCACCTATAGGCATGGTGTCAAGGAGCAGAACATAGTCAGGGTAATATACTATGTCACCTAAGCAAGGGGATAAAAGAGCATATAGAAGGATGGATTGATGAATTAAATATTATATAACATAAAACATTATTTTTATTCATTTAAATTTTTACATCCAACATAAAATATACAAAGAAGAGGGTCTCAAAAGGTAATACATAGTCATTTTTCACTATCATATACATAGCCCATTGCCTAGAAGTCCCTCTTGAGTTTTTAGTGCATTTGAGAGGTATAAAAACCTAAAAAAGGGATGAAATTTTATTTATATAGTATTTTACACTTAAATAAGTATCTCAAATGGTTATTTGGTCTGAAAAATAAAGTAAGTTCCCTATGTTTTGTCTCAAATAGAGGGCACTTCCCTTTGAATACAAACTACCTATTTTTGGAAGGAAGATGATTAAGAAAGTTGAGGACTAATTAAACATTTAAATAAGGTTTAATAATATTTTATATGCACATTAGAACATTTGAAACCAATTAAATAATACTTATTTTGAATGGAGAGGTCTAAACCTCTTAAGGTTGTAGACAAGCTCATGAGGCAAGGGTATGCCTAGAGTCCAAACAAGATTTTATTGTCACTTATAGTCCTAGGTATGCCTTAAAAACTATTGGAATATGTTCATAATGTTATAAATTAATTTATATAGTTTTTTTAATTCAAATAATCTCATTTCGATGACCAAACATACAAGAGTCACAATTAGGCTTAAGGGTAATGTTTTGACATATACCCAAATAGATGGTCACCTTCACTTTCCACATGAGGTGATAATTTAAACCTATTGGATCAGTTTTATGGGGACAATAAATAGGTTAAAAATATTTTTTAATGTAGGTAAAACATAAATAATCCACTTTTTGGACCTTAGACAACATTAGGGCTATTAGAATGGAGAAAAGAGCTTGATAAGAGAAGTTTGGAAGCTCACACTTATATTGATGTTGTGTATGGGAGTATGAGAAGTTCAAGGATTTTGGTAAAGGTATTTAAATATGAATTTGTTTAAAAATTAGATGTTCCATCTTTATGAATGAACTTTAAGGTGGAAACAGTTTGAAAACCCTTGTAAACCCTAAGTTTAGAGCAATTTGGATAAATAAAGTTGGATAGTTAATAAAATGGAATAATTTTTATATAATAGTGATTTTAAATTATATAGGACTCTTTTATCCTCCCTCCCATTCTTTTTAGTTGTATGGACTTTTATGGATGGGGTATAAAATAAGCTTTTTTTGATAGTTTTATGTATTGTACATGCTCTAGGATGAGTCTAAAGATGAATCCAAATTTTGGAAAAGTATTATGAATTTTTATAACCCTTAATTTACATTTAATTCTTATAATAAATTGTTATGTAGCCAAACAAATAACTTTATCATAGCCAGTCAAAACTAGCCTATTGGATAAGCTAGTGAGAAGGGTGGAAAACTTCAATTGGGGTGATTTTAAGGTCTTCCTGATGATTCTAAGGACATGGAGGTTATTTAAAATTTTCATCCAATCTATCCAATGTATTTTAATTAGGAAATAAATCCAAATTTGAGGACAAGTGTTTAAGGTGCATGAAAAAGGATAATCTTAGAGTGTAGGCAGTGATAGCTCCATTTTGGATGATTACATATGACTAGGCTTACAACCAATGCATGAAGAGGAGTGATTGAAACCATTACCCTTATTTCCAATCATTGGACCTGGTATTATTTAGTTATGATGTGTTAAAATAAGGCCAATCATGAAGGTAATTTTTTTTTGAGCCAACACAAGGAGTTTCATGCCATTTTCAAGAGCTTTATGCTTTGTGTCGACACTTATACTTCATAAAATTTCATGGTTCATACCATATCCTATTATAATGCACAATTAAATCTTTTTATTATCTTTACAAGTGTATTTTGGACACTTTTAGTTCTCTCTTCTTCTCTCTCTTTCAAGTTCTATAAGAACTAGCCATTGTAGCCTTTGTGATTTAATATCACACTACGTATTGTGAATCGCTACTACTTTTGAAATTGTAATTTCCTTATTAAATAAATTAAATTAAATTTTTAGTTCATATATCATCTTTTAAAAATGTGTGAAGTTATATATAGTGAACAGTTAGAGATATTTACTTATCCTTACTTTCTCTCAATCCTTCCATGTTTAATACAAGTGATTCCATGCCTATCAGGTCATATGAAGTGTTTTAAAATGTATGTAAATGTTATTAAGTGTAAAAATAAGCCTTATCATCTAAAAATGATCTATATTTACATTACCTTAGATAATATTCATGTAGGTCACCTTCATATTGAAATACATATGCTAGTGTACTCTAGGACTCTTAAATTAATGTTGTATGCCTTATCTCAAATTGATGGAGTACAATAGTCTTATGTTAAACATATTGGTGCACCAACCCATATAATAAGTTTGATTTCATGTAAACTATATCCATTTTATTCACAAGCAACTAGTTAGTATAGGTGAAAGCATTTCAAGGCACATCTTGGGACCTAACCCTTCATTCTAGAGATTCATCTCACCATATTGATTACCCATAACAAGTGACATGTTTCCATTGTCACACTTAGATGAGGAGATCTATGTCATCTCCTCAAAGGGTGAAAATCCAAGTGAAAACAATAGTTATAGAACCTAGGACCTCATTGGATCATTCTAAGATTTCATCACCACTTTCATTCTTAGGGAAGAGAACCAAATTACATATTTCCTTATTTTATCAAAAAAAAAAATTTGCCTCTAGGAAATTCCAAATTTGATAATTTCTCTATAAAATTTATCATCTACCTATATGTGCCTAATAATGTCATCAATTTACATGTATTATTATTATTATTATTATTATTATTATTATTATTATTATTATTATTATTATTATTATTATTATTATTATTATTATTATTTTATGAGTAGTAATGATGTATTTTAAACATATTTTATTGATGAATATTAAATAGATCATTCCTTAGATGAATAGAGAAAAAAAGAGGATGACGTGATTATGGAATTAAAAATAAATAAAATCTCCAAGTGAGTGATCTCATTAATTATTTTTTTTGAGTTTAATCCACCTAAAAAAGAGTTTAATCAAGAGTCCTTGATAATTAACTTGGGTTCATGAGATGAGTCATAGAATGTGAATGTTAGACTAGACTATACATAGACAAAATATGAATAACTTAAACATCTTCTTTCATAATATAAATATTTGATCACTTATTCCTATTAATACCTGATTATACTTGATCTCAAAATCATCAATCACACTATCACACTCAAATAAGGCCACAAACTATTTTATCAAAGGTAGGAACCAATTAAACCAATTATTGAGCTTGTCATTTATAAAAAGACTAAAAAATTCTTATGAAAAGAATTGATTTTCCAATCAGACATTCTCCCTAGGTGGAAACTTTAGTACCAATTCACAATATAAGTGGTGAAATAATGTTTTGTGTGTATCTCATATAATTAAATAGGGATTCATAAAAAGAGAACTACCTCTTGCCCTCTTTGGATTAGATGGTGCAAATTGTTAGTGGGTCAAAAGCGATATGATTTTTAGAAGGATATTCAAGGTATAATCAAGTTCTAGTGGGAATATATGATTTAATGGAAAAAAAAAACACAAAACATGGGGAACATTCACTTAAAAAATATTTCATTTCAACTTAATTAACATGGGTGTAATGTTTCAATGTTCCATAAATTACACTTCAAAATGAAATGTAGGAAACTATATTATTGTTTATATGGATTAATTTACTATTTTTTATAAACATAATTCATGAAACATGTGCCATTTTATAAAATTGATCAAATGATGTAAAAGGTATGGAATGTCAATCATAAGAAACTTATTTTTTGTGTTTCTGAAGGTAAGTTGCTTAGACACATAATGTAAAAGGAATATATGTTTATGGACCATAATATATATTATGTTATATATAAAATCATTATTATGAATAGTTATAAATATCCCAAACTTTGTAACAAATTTATCTCTAGTTTTTTTGAGATTTTGGGGCCTCTTAACACTAAGTTGAAATAGGACATGAAATTTGAATGGAATTTTGAAGAAAATATTACCATTCATAATATCAATAATTCTATCATGTAGAAACCTATTTTAATCATCCTTAATTTCATGAAGTAATTCTACATGTATTATTTTTCATTAAAATTCTTCTTACTTGTTATGATAACATAAAGGATTTAATTAGATTAACATACCAATTTATTCATGATCACAAATTATAAAGAGGTAGAGCTCAAGTAACCTAAATTAGAAAAATAAGCATATGAATGGGATAATATGATTAAAAATTTAAGCAAATATATATTTCTAAATAAATTCCATGACATAGTTCCTGACCATAAAGCCAAATTCATGCTAGGATAAAATGAATTGGGATAGTGTTGAGGAAAGTGTATGGCCGAACTAAAAGTGTATGATATTGAGATTAAGATATAAAAATGGTCATAGTTTAAGGCCTCATGCACCTAATTTTATATATACATACATATATATATATATATATATATATATATATATCACCATCACAAATATTATTCAGATCTAAACCTAAATTTAGCTAGATCATGAGAAGTGGTATACCCACATTATCTATTTCATGTTTTATGAAAATTGTCCCCAAAAAATAAATCAAGTGGATAGAAGAGATATAAGGATTAAATATTCCAAATATATACTAAAAAGGAGAATTAAATATCACCAAATTTTATAAGGCATCTCTATTATATGTGTGAATAAGTAAGAAGCCAAGTAACTTATCAACACTTTTTATGAAAAGATTGAAAGTGGGAACCCAAATGAGAATACCACCATGTATAAATTCCTCAAATATGTCTATTATGTAGCCACACTATATATGTATGCTAATATCCATGTGTGAATCTTCCATGAGTGTCAAATATTAGTAAACTAGGAGAGGCATATAATAATTCCACTACAACCAATGATTAAAGGTAAACCATTTGCATAGTGGGGACATGACTTCATTGGCTTCATAAATCCAAAATCCACAAGTGGTTATAAATTCATTGTAGACACCATATATTATTGAATGTAATGGACATATGCCATTGCTAAAAATAATTTTACTGCTAAGGATGTATTAAAATTTGCTAAGGAAAATATTTCCATGAGATTTGATAGGCTCTTTTCTCTTGTTTATGATAGTGAACCTAAATTTTAGTTAGATGAATTTGTAGATTGGGCATATGATAATGGTATTAAATTGACGTTATCCTCTAATTAATATCCATAAGGGAATTTTATGGATAATTACACCAATAAAAACCTTAGAGATGTTATTAATAAGATTAATAGAATAAATCTAAAGGAGGTATTGTCACTATGAATTACACCCCTTGAGGAGATGCCTAGATATATTCATCCAATCGGCATAATAAAGACATCTCACTTACTATGGGTAAATAATTTTGTAAGGTGAATCTCTAGAAGGGCTAGTTCCCTTGATGCACTCTTTGGAATACTCTCTTGCCTATAAAATTTACATGAAAGGGTTAAGAATACAAAATAATAAAACTAAAGGTGATTCACCAATATTTAATTTCCTCCTATTGATTTAACTTATACTACTAGAGCTAAACAAAGCTTCTTTCACATAAAACCCATAACTCAAGATGGATTATAACATCAATGTTTGATATGCTAGGTTCAAGAGGTGTTTTGATGATTAGGAGGGTAATGGATGATTAATTCATGGAATAAAATCATGAACCACTTATAAAAAACACATAAACTTGAAATATAAAACTAACAAAGACCTAAAACAATTATTCTTCTACATATTTGGTAAACAATCAAGGATAACAAGTTAGAAAAGATGATCATCTACTAGACAAGAACAATAAAATTGAAATAACACTTAGTTGTAAAACATTTAAGTAGGAAAATTCACTTATTTTATTTCTTTAAGATACATTCAAGTACAAAAGTGGCTAGGGTTTCACCATCAACCAATGGAGGCTACCAAAAAGAGCCAAACGAATCAATATTTATAGCATTTGGGAGAGGGGTGAGACAAGGGAAGTCAAAAGGTCACTTGGAAACCTATAAATATAATAAAATAGGTTAAATTTACATAATAAAGAGATTAAAAATAAACCATGCAATTTTAGGAGGTCTAAATGTCCATACAAGTCATGAAACTTATAAAAAATTGTATGAAACTCCTCATTCTATCTTAAAAATTTACCTTCATGATTTGGACATTTTGAACATAACATAAATAAATAGGGATAGGTTTTATTATTTGGATGATAGGGAAGGATTTTATTCATGTCTCTTTGACCATTGGTTATAGTACTACTCATTTGAAAACTCCTAGAAGGAAGCAATCACTACATGTACTAAAAAATTCCTCTTTTGTAGCACCCTTCTCACTTGGCCTTAAAATTAGCATCACTTTTACATAAAAATATATTTAATGGAGTGGATGACACTTTTAAAGACCCTAAATGGCCTTATAATTCTCAAGTGTACCTTAAAATGACATCCACTTAGGGTTTTCACACTTCTCACCCTTATGTTCACTATGTTAGTTTTGACTGGTTAAGATGAGATCTCTAATTCGTAAAATTATGATTTTTTTTGGAATAAAATGACCATATAGATTTATTAAAATTATAAATATTTCATCCAAACTCAATTTAATCTCTTAGAACCTCCTAGAATCTAAAAAACACACAAGTTAAAAAATACCCTATTTTGAACCATGTCCATATAATTCCATATAGATAAAAAGTATGGGAGGAATCCTGAGTGATTAATTTACAAGTTAAAACATATTTCATGTTCAAAGTATGCCATTTGGATATATTTACAATCTTGTTTTCCCCATTGAGTCTAGACTGATGGTTTAGTAGGGTTTTAGACAATTGTTAGTCTTAAGCTTTGTTAATAAAAATCTAACATTTGAACTTAAAAAAAATTCAAAAAACATGGTTTTAAGGGAACCTAAAAACACCTCCAAACTCCTTTGGTTCCCATGAAAATTCTCAGAAGGGATATGAACACTTGAATTCGTGCTATCAATCTTATTTATACCTTTCTTGCATGCTTGAATTCTCTCTAAGCTCATAGTAGCTTTACCATATGTTTCCTTTCATGAAAAAATATTATACAGGCCTAATTTCATCCCCTTAACATTTCCCAATAATATATATATCCCACCAAAAATTTTAAATGGTGATGGACACCTAATTGGTTTGAAGTCCCTTTAAGGCTTAATAGGCCTAACTTGCACCCAGCTAGATTTGGATACTTATACTAGTTTTTCAATGATTTTTTGGGTGTATTATACATATTTAAACCTCATTAAATATTATAATATCACCACACAATTTCCCAATCACTCCTCTTCTTCATTTCTCTCATCCACCAACTAGGCCTAGTGAAAGCTTACCTAGTTGGACTGTGTGTAGGGGTATTTTGGTCCTCTTGAGAGGTTTGAGCCTGATCTGGTGTTAAACATCACATATTTTACTTTAATATATCTAATAACATGTTTATATATGTTTCTCAAACCTTACATCAAGTTCTTTATTGCTTTTTGGCCTCATTAGTTTATTTTGCTAAACCCTGATTTTCCTTGACTAACTAACCTATGAGACAAAATAGTGAAGTATATCCCCATTATCCAAGGAAAATTGAATATTTTTGGATGTTTTAAAGGTCTTGATAATTATTTTTAATAAATTGTTTATCTTTTTTCCTTGATTTAGGTGCCTAACAAACTCAAAATGTCCAAAAAGGCCTCTAAAAACCCTATTTCCTACACCTTTTCCCAAATCCACCTACGAGTGACCTTTATAAGCTAAAAAAAAATTCATAGGTTACCTCAACATTTTAATCATCCTCAATTTATTCTTATTAATATTTTAATTCATCCAAAACACATCTCTTCTTTAGATTCCTCATATTCATATATTGAGCAAGGAGGTTTCTAGGAGTAATTATACAGAATAATGACTTTTGACCAACAAGGAAAGAGTGTCTAAACATATTAAATGAGTCTTATAGTGTGTTTAACCATTGATTAATAAATCATGGATCATCTCAATTTTATGGAAAACCTTCTATACCTCTTTGGCATACTCACCTCTTACCTTCACCAAGATTTTACCTTGTTGTAGGTATATATAGGGTTTCAAGAGGTCTAAGTAGGAATTCATTACATTGTTTTTAGTTCATGAAGTTGATAATTATCCTAATATAGGTGGTCACTTACTTTTAACATCATTCCAAGCTCTTATTTTGCCTTCATATGCACTTTTGGTTACAACTAAGTCCTCCACGGCATGTTAACTAAGACACCCTACCTGTAGGTTACTTTTACTCATTTGAACCTGGTTATGATATGAAAGGACTTCGTTGAACCCCATGAGGTCACAAAACATTTTTATTCACTTTTAATTTTTTTGGATTCATAAACTATGTTCTCTTAATTAGACTAAGAAACCTACCATTAGACCCTACTGTAGGTGTCCTTTAACTTCAACTGAGATTGGGTTTTGATGTTGGGAGACCTTCCTTTGGAGCCATGGGATCCATTTGAAAAATTATTAGACATTATAATTACTATATATGATCTTTAGATCCCTAACTAATTTTCCTTTGCTTAGATTTGGAAAATTTATTTTTGACTATTGTAGGTGTCTATTACATGTTATAAGGACACCTATAGGTGGCCATAGAGCTTATAAGACCACGTCTAAATCTTCTCTTGATAACCTTGAAATGTTATATCCATGAGTGTGTATTCATTTTTTCTCCTTACGGTGTCAGAAGTCATTCAATCCTTTAAACCTATAGATGTTAGTCCTTACTTAGTGTTTTTGGAGGCATATTTGAGGCCTCAAACAACCTCTTTTCCACTTATTATTTTACCTCCATTCTTGTCATAGGTATTGTATATGCTATGTGACACATGGTTTACCTATTAATATTCCTTAAACCCTTTCTCACCATGTTTTCATATGTCCATAAGAAGCCCTTGGATCTCTATTTTTACATTTTAGTGAATGCTTCCCTAAAGTTACAGTCATCACCTTCCAACATGGTTTACAAATTTTTTTGTCCTTTTGACCCTTAAAAAATGTTTTTAATGAATCAAAAACCTTATATAAATTTAAAAATGTCTTTACCATGCCTTAAATATCCCATAAAAAAAACCTTCATAGCCTTGAGGTACCACCTATTAATGGTCATCAACATACTCATACAATAAGGGAGAATGTGAATAATGTACATGATTTTAGCCTTTCATGAATTTTGAGCCATTCTCAACACTCCAAATTTTTTATTCATGTTTAAAATGATTGTAACATATTCACTAAGATCCTCAACCTTAGTATGAAATTATCAAAGACTCGTGTAGGTGATTATTGGTTGTATATAGGTAGTGAGTGTGAAATAGAGTAACAAGGATGGATGAAAGGCCATATGGCCAGCCAAAATTATTTTAAAATTCTTAAAATTCAAGATTTACACCAAGAACACCTTGAAAAAAGTTAAAAAACATATTCTACAACATGAAAACCACTTGCACATATCTAGAATAGAGCAAACAAGAGCATCACATGACTGTTTGGCATGGTGAATGTGCATGTGATCAAACTTGCACTTTCTCAAACATCTCAATGAACTATTATCAATTCCTCATGGATTATAAAACTAATACACCTTGATTACCATCCCATGAACAAGATGAATAAGCTTTAAACATGTTATTTCAAGTGAAGTTGGGTAAAGAGTTGACAATAGAGAATGACAAGATTTTAAGCTACCCAAAACATGATATGGCAAAATGAAAACATGGAAGGAGGTATTAAATTTACCATTAGACCTGTGTAACATAATTTCAAAACTACATGAGACCTTTATAGGAAAAAATCTATATGCAAACAACAACATTAATTGAGACTACACATAGTGGCACCTTCTTACAACATAGACTAACTTGCTCATTAAAAAATTATAAAACATGAAAATAATAATTAAGATAATTTTAGGAGGTATCCAACATATTTTTGAGTCAACATCACTAACTAGTTCATAGATATTTTACCAAAATGGAGAAAAACCTAGAGGATACATGAAACCACTAGTAGAAAAGTACAACTAACTTCATGGGGATGGTTCATGAAGCATAGTTGATCAACCCTTGTAGTATATATATTTAAATGAATGTATTTGATTATACCATAACCTTAAAAAATCATTTGAATTAAAACCTCTTCAACTATCTATACTAAGCACAAACCTGTAAGTCATTTTTGTATGCCTAAAAATGCAAAAAACAAAGTATAATGGTTTCGGATTTAAAATAGAACTTATATAGAAAACTAAACGTCTATATGAGTTTTAGGAAGGTGAAGAGGCATTTCATTATCTTATCCCATGTGTCGCACTTCATCATGGGTCATATAAGTGCCATTTTATCCATTTTTTAGTTGGTTTCTTCGATTTCAATTAGACAACCTACAATATTCTAATGTAACTAGCATCCTTGATAGTTAAACTGACCTATTGGACTTTTTCAAGTAAAATAGTACACATCGTCATCTTGGAAACAATGCCACTTGCATTATGTCTCTTAAAAATACATTAAATGACACAAAATGACAAATAAGATAATGAAACCATGACTAAGGCTAGAAATACATTAGATAACATCAATTGAACCATAATATAGCCTATGAAAAAGATTTCGATCCCTATAATATTAAAAAAACCCATGTCTTTTGCCTATATGGGTCCATGTTTGATGTAAAGTCAAACTTGGTCAATAGGAAGATAATACATTAATAAAGTATGTAATGTAAGTTGATTAAAAAAGTACAATAAATCATTAAAATAGTCTACATTTTTTATAACCTATAGATAATAACTCATTTTCTTGATCACATTAATGTTTTTGACATATTAATTGATTCAATATTCTATGGAAAAATATGACTAATTATGATCTAATATTCTTAACATCATTGAAATGGAATCCATTTAATATGATGCCTTTCTATATTTTATAAAAGACCAAGACATTTTCAATCATTTATTTGAAAATAGGGTGAAGATCAATCCATTAAATATCTTCAACATGGTCCTATTATGGGACAAAGATCATGAAAAAATAGGAAACAATGTGAATATAGATCCACTATGGATTATTCCCTACCAAATCTATGATATTTTGGGGGTAAAACACATTCAGATTGAAATATATGTAATGAAATAACCTTACACTCCTAGTGGATGGGTAGTTCCTTAATATCAACTTCTTAATATTCACCATCTCCTCCAAGTATAGTTTAATCATGAGGTTTTGGGTATTTAGAGTAAATTTCCCTACTTTATTTATTTATTAGTTTTATTTATGATTTGATTTCATAATATACTTCACTTATTTTCTAAATGTAGTTTTCATATTTTGTAAGAATAGTTCCATGTTTTCTTAAATTATTTTGATTTTAATTTTACTTAGGTGCTTATTTTATTCCAAAACCAATTTACTGGCCTAATTTAAATTAACTAAGTGTTTCAAAATATTTTTTGAGAACAAAATAAGATAAACTAAAAATATTATCCTTAACATCCATACCAAAAGGGAATTCATCACTTATGGACTTTCACATGATCAGGTTTCCAAAATAAATTCATATTAAAGTTAAAATGTTTTTGTCACCATAAGTGTGCAAAAAATAATAAATCACTATGGGATTTTTAAACACTCTTTAGATGAAGGTGTAATTTTGGGTAGTTACAAATGTCTTGTCTAATTTATTTATGTTTTCATATAGAACTAAAATTTATTTTAAAAATCATTTGAATAAAATTAAAGTATATTTTTTTATAATATTCATGATACATACACCTTACACCATTAAATTTTCCTTGAGTATAATAATAAATAAATGAAAAAAAAAACATTTTTGACTTGACTTTCTAACTATCCCTTTACTTGGCTAGTGTGGTTTCAAAACTTTTGGAAAATAAAAATAAATTAAAAGGGGGGAATCTTAACTTTGGAAATATTTTTTTATAATTTTTTTTTATAAAGGGTGATTCAAGAAAGAGATAAGAACCATATTACAAATTTTTTTATTAATGATTAATGATATACCATACTATAATCCTTAAGGTAAAGAAAAATTAATAAAATTCACACACTTTGACTCTCTGAAAATATAGTACATTTACTATGTTATACATTCAATTGAAAAATTATTAGAACTCTATGAAAACATATATCAACTTGAATGACTTATTAGTTTCTTCCTCGATGTTAAACCTAAAATTTTGGATCCTAAACACTAAACATTTTTTTCCCATTTGGTCACCATTGTTTATGGATAATGTACCCCACTTCTTTGAATAAGTAATCACCCATATTTAAGAAGTTTTGATACATGAATCTTGTAGAATAAATATTTTTCATAGTTTGAGAACTTGATCAACATTTTTGAAAAATGTTCATATTTTTCGGTTCATGAGTGATCAGATCAAATCACATCAGAATTCATATAATAAAAATATGGACATGGATTATTAGTTAAAATCCATAAGTATTTAGTAACTTTAATAAACAATTCACAAAGCTCCATATATATGTTATGCATGTAACCTATATTGTGTCTATAGATATGTATGTCTGACTCGGGGATTACTTAATGTTTCATATTACGTTGTCACATTTGTCTATGTTCTTATATTTTTAATAATGCCAATCTATGGAATAATCATGGATTTAATAGAGTATAAATAAGAGGTATTGGTTATTATTTTTGGACCATACTATGAGTTATGACATTACTTCATCACTATGGAGGCCCCCCTTGAAGTGGATTAGCCATATTTTTTAAGTGTTGTGATCATCTATAAATTATTATTGTGGATCGAATTATTATTCTCATATTTTTATGATAATTATTTCCATTGGTGAGAATTATCTAGGAATTTTAATTACACCCTTGAAGTGGCTCACTCATATTTATCAAGTATTTTAATCTTCCATCAATTTTATTTGTTGGATATAGTTATTATGATCATATTTTTATGATATACTATTTCATTAGCGTGAATTATCTAATTAATTTCATTAAAAGTGGTATAAAACTTTGATTTGGGAAAATTTATGCTGCATAGTTGTTAGGATATGGCATAGTTATTGTCTTAATAGTTTAAGGATTAAAAAACATAACTTGTGATTCAATAATAATTTATTTCTTCATCACCATAGTATATTATATTTTTTTAGATGTATGGATTCTTTTTTTCACACTTTTGTGAAAAATATTTATCATTGTATTTGTTTTAGTGAGATGACCATAATGGTAATATCATCTAATACACTTATTTTCATTCCCAAAACCCTAAACCTTAGGGTTCATGCATGGATATTCAAAACACTTATAGTCATGGAAAATGGAAATACACTCTAGGAAAAAAAACCTTGAATTTAATTTGAATCTTTAGATTTTGTGTTTCATGTGTTTTTTAACCAACTTTAGTATAATATACAAAACATGGTCAAGAAATATGATATCAACATGGTAAAAAGGGGCTTTGATTATGTGAAGTCTTAGTTTGAATTTATCAATGAAAGATTTAGTAGTATTATTATTCCTATTCCATATCCAAATAAGCATCCATTATTATATTTAGGTTATCCTAACTAGAGAAATAAAATTTACAATATTGATTTAAAGAACATCTTATCAAAAGTAGAAGTGCGCAAATTTGATGTTAAGGATATAGTCACTTGGATCAATAAAATGGAAAATTTATTTGATCTATATTAGACCCCATGTGCATATAAGGTGGTCATGTTATCTTTGTATTTTTAAAATGATAAGTTCATTTGGCATAGATGGTTGTGTGATAAAAAATGCCTCCATATTACCTTATCAATGTTTAATGATGAGATATAGATTCATTATCAAAACAAAGTCACATTAAACTACTTTGATTAGTTAGAAAACTCATGAAAAAGAGGGATTATGAAGGGTTACACTCAAAAAACTAATAATCTATCCTTATACTTGGATGGCATCAATTAGGACTACATGAATGACCTATTCTTAGGTGGGCATAAGTATATCATCCAACTTGATGTGTTCATGTCTAATTCAATTTCAATATTTAAATCCATGGTATTTATATGCAGTGAATAAAAAAGAGATATAGTCCAAGAAAGGATTTAACCAATGGTAAAGAATGTAATTCAAAAGTGAAATCATTTCTTAAACCTACCAGATTCACCCCTTAGTAAATTAAATAGAATCATGAAAAAAAGTTATGTTTTAGTTATAATTTAATGTTGAGTAAAGGACATAAGTGTGTGGATAATAAGTTGTTATAAATTGAATGATCCAATGAAGATGGATAAGATGATGATACCTACATTGATAGTGAGGAAGAAATAGAGGAGGAATTTAAATATTCCCAACTATTATCTCTTATCATTCTCTTTTAGGTATTCTAACTTCTCAAACCATTAAGATTATGGGTTTCCTCAAAAACCAAATTGTGAAAGTCTTAACTAACATAGGGATAACACATTAACTCATCAATAGTATGTTTGATAACTCTTTGATGTATTTCATTTACCTAGTTTTATAATTTCATTTCATTATCATAGATGGTGTCACAATCAGTTGTTTTGATATATGTCATTATATTAAGATTGATATGGGAGACTAAAAGTCATATTACCCTATTTTTTTATTCCCATGGGTGGGACATACATTTATTTTGTAATAAAATGGAGGAAAAACATGGGCATAATAGAGGTGAATTTTCAAGCATTGTTTATGTTCTTTCATTTAGAAGGTACATAATTTTAACTATGAAAATTATAGGAAAATATCCATAATTGGTTATTTCACATCAAATGTCAAAGTATATAAAAACTAGGGTTGAATTTTTTTTATTATGGTTTCTTTACATAAATTTTAATCAAAAAAATACATCTACACATCTTAATTTATAAATGGTTGATGATGACCACCAACATATTTTTGGTGCCATGCCAAAATTAATACATTCATGAAGAGAACATGATCATGTTATTTGATTGATTATAGGGAGTGAACTAAAAAACATAAGGCCCTATAGGTATCCATATGCATCAAAGAGTGAAATTAAAAATATGCTACATAAGATGTTAGAGGTGGGTATTTTTAAGCATAACGAAAGTTAATATTCATCCGTAATGGTAATGATGTGTAAGAAGGATGACCCTTGGAGGATGTTCCCAATGTAAAGAGAACTCAACAAGTACACCATGAAATAAAATTTAATTATTCAATTAAGTGATTGTTTTATAGATTATTTTCATGGTGTTATTTAGTTTACAAAATTATATTTTTATTCTAGGTACCATAAAAACTAGATTAGAGATGAGGATATCCCGAAAACAAATTTTATAAATCATGAAGTCCATTATGAGTTTTAGGTCATTCCTTTTAGACTAAAAAATACATGATATACATTTTAAGTTTTAGGAACACTATTTTTAGGCCCTTTTTTAATAAATGTATATTCATGTTTTTTGATAACATCCTAATATACAACAAAACCTGGGAAGAACATTATAACATGTGAAATGGGTATTATTTTTGTCAAATAACATATTTATTAAAAAATATTAAATATTATCATTTTGGAGTCTAATAGGTAGATAAATTAGGTCATATTTTTCACATTAAAGATTAAAATTAGACCCTTGAAATATCAAATCTATGATAGAGTGGCATGTGTCAAAACTCTTAAGAATTTTTGAAGATATTTGGGGATAACAGGTTAGTATCATAAATTTTTTGAAAAAATATTTTAACTTAGTAGCACCACTTA
The DNA here is from genome assembly GCA_037957365.1 of Torreya grandis. Taxonomy (NCBI): domain Eukaryota; kingdom Viridiplantae; phylum Streptophyta; class Pinopsida; order Cupressales; family Taxaceae; genus Torreya; species Torreya grandis. Next base: position 685,397 of record JARHVA010006283.1, read on the forward strand.
CATTGTTTTTAATAAGGAATAATTCCATTGTAATAAAAAAAACTACTGAGGCCTTTGATAAATTGAAGGAGGATATATGCACCACTCAAACTTTGGTTACTCGTAATTTTTCCAAACTTGTATTATTGAATGGGATGCATTACGATATAGCATTAGGTAAGTACTCATGAAAACCATTACATTTTAGATTCATCAATTCAAGGGTAAAAATAGGAAAAATATAATCTATGAGAAATATATTGTAAGGAAATTACTTATATGATTTGCAATAACAGTATTATATATGCTAAAATTAAGAGTAAAATAAATAGATACAAAATAAAAATTGATGAAAGAGAAGAATACTTGAATATTATGACTAAGCCACTTTGAATGGGAAAAATCCACAAAAATGAAATAAAAAATGTATTCACTATATTATGATAAAATACCAACCACTACCTCCTATATATAGTCTACTTAGCCATGGTTATTTCATAGGCTAACCATATTAAGAACATCGAGATATGCAATAATATAATATGAAGGTGTGTAAGGCATAAGTTAGCCACAAATATACCTAGATGAACTATATATTAAGGGCATAACATGCACATCCCCTTTAAAAAAATATGTCCTCAATGTTGAACCAAACTAGGATGTTTCTATAATAATGCTTCATCCTCCCATGTTGCATATTTAGAATGTAGGTTATTTTATTTGATCAAATACTACTTAATGGCTCTAGTCTATAGTTAATTAGTACTTGTGTGAAGGATCTCCTCAGGATCTAGACTAACTTTGTCTTCTTCATATAATTCATGTAACTTATCCTGACTAGAAACTCCATGTCTAATTACTTTCTTTAGGAAATATACTTGCAATACTAGATGTATGTAACTAGCTAGGGGTAATTCTAACTTATAAGCCACAATACCAATTTTATACAAGATTTTATAAGGGTCATAATATTTAGGTGATATATTTTTATCCTTTTTATGTTGCTTTAGTGATTTCTATTTATATTTATTTAAATACAAATATACACAATCACCTATGCCAAAATTTTGCTCAGTATGGTGTTGATTTTCTTGCTACTTCATTCAATTTTGTGCCATTACTAAATTTTCTCAAAAACTAACTAAACCATCCTATTGATGGTGAATGTGTTCCTCAATAACTTGAAACTTAGGATGAACTATCAAAATTGAAGTGATGGATGGGGGGTGATACCCATATAATGCCATAAATGGAGACATATTAGAATAAGTGTGAAAATAAGTTTTATACCACCATTCAACAAGTGTCATCCAATGAACCCATTTGTCATGTTTGTCAGAAACAAAATAGTGAAGATATGCTTTGAGACATTTGTTGACTATGTCTACTTATCCATTAGATTTAGGATGATAGGATGAGATATGAGCCAACTAGGCACCCAAATATGTAAATAATTTAGTCTAAAAATTACTAGTAAATATGGGATCTCGATCACTTACACTGATCTTTGGAGTGACATGCAATTTTTAAAATGTACTGAGAAAAGTAGAAGTTACTATACTAGTAATAAATGGTTGTGATAAGGATAAAAAATGATCATGTTTGGTGAGTCAATCCAAAACTACCATGATAACATTTTTACCCTCAGACCTTGGTAACTCCATAATGAAATCTATGGAGACCTCTTCCCAACACTAGCTAGGGATGGATAAAGGTTGAAAAATACCTAGGGTCTTAATGGTTTTACCTTTATTTTATTAGCATACCATTCATTAAGACAAATATTTTTGAACATCCCTTTTTATTCCTTACTGAAATAAATATTTCTTTATTATATGATATTTTTTCAAAAATCCCAAGTGTCCTCCAAGTGGAGAGGTACAAAGTTCCCAAATAATTTTAAGTTAGAGGAGAAAATGCTTATAAAGCTATAATCTATCTTTATCCCATAATGTGTTCCAATTACACATAAATTTTTTATATTCATTATAAACCTACTAAACATTGTGAATCAAATACATGGTAGCACTATCATTCTCTCATTCTAATCTTGCTTCCTCTAGCCAAAATGCATGCCACATGGTCATGGCATATAACAATGCCTCAATTGATTCATCCCACTGAGAGAGGGCATTTGTCACCATATTTTATATTCCTTTCTTATAAACTATTTAAAAATCATATCCTAATATTTTAGTCACCCATTTTTTATTCTTTAGATGATAAGTGTTGTTCTAATAAATATTTGAGTTTATCATGAACATTCTTTACCTAAAAGTGATGACCCATCAAATAAGGTCTCCATTACTTCACTACATGTGTAATATCTATCATCTCTTTCTCATATATTGGTTTGAGAATATTTCTCCCCTTAAGTTGGTGAATTTCAAATTTTAGTGGCCTGTCTTCTTGCATGAGTACATTCCCCATGCTATATCCTGATGTATCACACTCCACAATATTTTTTTTTGAAAAATTAGGAGTATCCAAAATTAGAGTTTTACACAACCATTTTAAACTATTTAAATTCCTTGGTAGTTGAATCAATCCAATAGAATAAGTCTTTATTCATCAAAGAGGTAAGTAGTGCTTATATTTTATCATAATTTTTAACAAACCTATGATAGTAACCGGTTATCCCTAGAAATATATATAGGTTCTTAAGGATTTTGGGAACCTACAACTCCATCATTAACTATATTTTATTAAGATCAAATTTCGGCACTTCATTTTAAATAATATGACAAAATTACTAAACCTCTTGGATGCCAAAAGCATATTTAGAAGATTTGGCATAAAAATGATGTTGTTCAAGAACTTAAAGTGTTGCAAGAAAAATCAATAGGGGGTACATTAGTGTTTAAAAATTTATTTTGTATGCACTTTAACATTCCTTGAATCATAAAATCAATACCGTGATATATCAATGCATGAATAATCAAGCACATGAGCATGAAACAAGAACATAATACATAAGACACATATATGAGTGGGAAATCCTAAAGGGAATAAAAACCACTATGTCCCTTATAGATGTAATAATATCCTATAAAATTAAAGATAATTTTTTTTTAGCTCAAAATCAACTTGGATCACCAACCCTAATGAAGTCAAGTACTCGCTTGACTAAGATTTAGCAAACACCCACTTGCAAGTAAATAACAATTCCCTAGATCAATTAGCACCAACTTAACCACATCATTACACTTTTTCTCTAATATTATGCTCTCATTTGAAGACATCCTTATGTTTTAAAAGAAATATTTCATTATCTTGTATTTTATACATATGAAAGGGCTAAAACTACCTTGTATTTATATACCATCCTCATGGTCACACACCACTTGGTCAATGACACACCTTCAACCTCTTAGGTAAGACATATATTAGGTATTATGAAATATAATCAAAATGATTAAAATAAAATTTGGAACCCTTTTGGTCAGCAACACCTCAGTTAGGCCTCATTTATTTTTTAGGCTTCGTGGATACCTAATTACATTAGGTCTATCTTCTTACCATCAAATCTTGCTTCTCTTTAGCCCATATGCCCTTTTTCAATAATTGGAAACCATTAAGTCACCTATCAAAGGACCTCTACTAACCTCATCCATCATTTATTAGAATTTTTTATTTCATTCATACCATGAAACCTATTTTAGGACAAACTATCCTATTAGCCATGTGTACCTTAAAATCCTATCTTGAAAAATGAGGCTTAAAACATCCTTAATCTATTAAGTTATGAAAAAATACATGTATAAAATTTATCCATGATCATAATGTCATAAATAATTACTTGGAACACTTTCACTCATGAGATAAAGGATTAAGAACATCTCTGCAACTTGCTCAAAATTATGAATTTACCTTAAAGATTAGTCATGGTGACTTAGACTTCAAACACCTGTGTAGAGACTTTCCATGAATCCTTATACATTTATATGAGATTATTATATAATTATAATACATTTATATATATATATATATATATATATATCATGTGTTATAATGACAAATATTAGGCTTATAGACTGAATGCTCGACGTAATATTACACTGTCTTTTCTAAACCACACATGTTAACTTGTGAGAAAATTTTCACCATATTAATTAACCTCAAAAAATTCTTCCAAGAATAAATATTAATTAAATATCATAAATAAACTCTTCATGAACTTTTTTTCATCAATCTGACATACTCAGACCCTTGAATCCATCTTCTCATCTCTACTTGGGGTTTTCACTATTCACACCATTAGGTCTATCTATGACTAGATAACTTGGATGACCAAATTAGAATAATTTAAGGGTATAACATATCTATAAATTATCATGGGAATGTATAATGAGTCTCTATATACTTTTACCATCTATTTGGTTTTCTTGACCAATGCAAACTTTGAGAGATACAACAACTTCTTGATAAAGAAGCTTATATTTATGCATTTGCTCTCTCATCTGACTAATCACCATCACTTGGAGGTACCTGGGAGAGTTTAATACATGTTACAATAGCTTATATAATAATTTTATACCATTTTAGGATACTTCAAATGATATATTTCATAATGGGTCCTTATTAGGGGTTTAAGGAGTTTTAACACATATTTTGGTGTTAATGATTGTTCATAGAGGACTACCCCTTAAATCCAAAATCAATGACTAGATATCTTAGATAATAAACTTACCCATATCTCCTTAACATCTCAATTTCCCATGTAGAGGCTACACATGCCAAGAAATAGCTGAAAGTTCTTATCAGGTATTGAGACCTTTTTCTATGAACTAGAGAAGGCCTAAAATAATGTTTCATGCAATTTCCTTCAAATAATGGCCTAAAACTTTGTGAAAATTATTATAATTATATATATTATTCCTTTCCTTGCTCATAATTGCATAATTTCTTGGATAGTTTATCTTAGTGCCTTATTAGGCTAGGTAATGTCTAAAAGAGGTCTAGGTGCAGACCTAAACTGAAGGTCTTACCCCTGTAGGCTCACCTTAAAAATATCATGAGTGATTCAATGAATTGAATACATAATCAAAAAGTGACATATATCCTTTATATTCTAGTGTTCATCCACTTTCATGCATATACCTCTTCATGTCATAACTAGGCTCATGACTAAACTTCTTATGTAGTTTATCATAAATGATTTGTACCTTCATGCAAATTTAAGACATTATTTGACTTCAAATTCTATCTTATTTACCTTGAAATTATTTATTTCTCTTTATCTCATGACATAATTCTCTCTAGACAATACTCTTCTATGCATCTTGTCACATCACACACTACCAGACTAGGCTTAGTCATATTCGACATCATCCATCACAAGATGCACCTTTGACATCAATGATAATGCTCAATAAAAAAAACTTGTTTCACATGCTTCAAATGGTATTCCACAATTTTTTGTAGATTATGATATCATTGAAAATAACTAATTCAAACTTTCTCAAAAATGACCAAAAAATAGTATTCATCAAACTTTGAAATGTAAATGGTGCATTTGTTAGGCCAAAAGAATGCCCATAAATTCATAATGGCCTTCATGAGTTATGAAAGTTGTTTTTAGTGTTTCCTCATCATGGATGTTCATATGATGATATAGAAATAAAATATCTAACCTATTAAAATAAATATCACCATGTAATTCATCTAGAAAATCATCAATTACTAGAATAGGAAACTTATCTTTGATAGTAGATTTGTTGAGTTTTATGTAGTCTAGGCACATCTTCCAATTGTCATCCTTATTGCATACCATGATTAGTAAGGAATAACATCAATTTATATTTGATAAATGATTCCTACCTCCAACATCTCTTGTACCATATTTTCAATTTCAATCTTTTGGGCATAAGGATACTTATAGGGTCTGATATTGGGTGGTGTACTTCCTGAAATGATTTCAATGGCATGATCATGTGCACAACTTAGAGGAAGGCCTTTTGGAATTTCATAAAAAATAATAGAATGTTTATATAACACCTTTTTTAATTCAATATGTGTAGACTCCTTGGTTTGTTAAGCCTCCATGGAAAATAAATGTGCCAAAAAGCCTTCTACACTTTTTCTATGAATGTTTGTCATTTGGTGGAATATAACTAGTTTTGAAGATTTAGCCTGTAATCCATGAGGTTTAAAAGTGCTTCCTTATAAATATAACCTCATGATTAATTCTTGTAAATTCATCTCAATATTTCCTAAAGTGGTGAGCCACTGTATGCCCAAAATAATGATAGCTCCTCCTTTAAGAAGAGGAAACCTAGATGGATCTAACAAATAGTCTCCTATATCAATATTAATACTATTTCATTTTCTAGAATAATTGACCATACCACCATTTTCAATCATGAATAAAAGTTTGAAGATGGGTAAATCAAACAATTCAAATAATAAACCAACTTACTATTGATGGGTTATGTATACTCCTAGGGTTAATTAACAAAATCACCTTATGTTTCTTTAGGAACCCCACCACCTTAAGAGTTTGAGGAATACTAATTCCTAAAAGTTAATGATAGGAAATAGTAGGTTGGGAATATTTATAATCATCATCAATTTATTTTAAGCCTTCCCTAAAGCCTCCTAATCTTATTCCTCATCATTTAAATCATCAATGTAAAATAACTTATTTTTAGCACATTAAAGCCCTTTGATCCATTTTATAGTAAAACCAAAACATAAACCTTTTACATGTTTTTCTTCCACTTATTGAGATGTCAATCTGTTAGGATGATGATATGATAGTGATATAAATGTGCATTCATGAATATTGGTGAAATGTATTTGCATGATCAACTCCTTTTCCTCAACCATGCATGCCCTTGGTATAACCTCAGATATAGTACTAGGATGAAACATGAAAACCTCCATTTGGATGCTATATTTAAGGCTAGACAAAAATAAGTCAGATTTTCCTTAGTAATATCTACCACAAATAAGGAAAGATTATGAAATTGATGAATAGTCCTTGATAATCTAAATTTAGTGCAACTTAGATAGCTAATTGAGGTAGTATTTAGAGAGATTATTGTGATAGTGGAGCTTCAACTCCTTATAAAATATCAAACATGAAACTGGGACACACTTCATTTTATTTTGAGAACACAACAAAAACTACCAAATAAATGGATTAGGGTCTAGATAGAGAGAGACCATAAATACTTTTTTTGAACATGGAATTTGATGTATATCAAATAAAATATCTATTTGAGTGAGTTAAGTGATTGAATCATTACCATTAAACTTTCACAGGTCCATTTTTGGTAACATCAGATTAGGGATAAAATTGGTGTTGGTATTGTTTAGAGTAGGAGAACCAAGCTAGTGTGGTAGAGGGTTATTTTATAGCGGTTGAGCTAACAAGTTGGCCAATTGCCTACATATTTTTATAATGTATCCTGAACACTATCTAAGTCCCCTCTCAAACCTGTAATGTCCCCTTAAAATGTATCAAAATAATATTTTTTTCACCATGCCCTTTAACTCTAACTTAAGTTATTAAAATACCTCTAAAATAGATGGATTAGAAGTTTTGGATACCATGTCATTCTTTTGAGGTTTTTTTAGAGTTTATTTGCCTTTCCTATATCCACACATGTTAGATGAACCATGCAAAAACCCAAGGAGGGTTTCAACCCCCAAAAATGTACCAATAAAATATACCATTGTGATTATCTCATCAAATTGAATCCAACTACTAATATTGTGCACAAGGGTGAAAATTTTTGACCCAAAAAGTGTACCAATATAATATACTATTTTGATCATATCACAAAGATGAATCCAATGACTACTACTTTACAAAAGGTCAAAAAAATTATAGAAATTTTCTATTTTTCTTTTAACTAGAAAAAATGTTTTTTCTTTTTTTATTAAAAAACCTCTGGTACAAAATAGTGATGATGAAAAAAATCAATTTCTCCTAGATCACAAGTTATGTTGTTCAACCTTCTAGTGCTGAGGTTGCTAGATCCAAATTAAAAAAAATTGTCATAGAAACTTGCCCAAATGAAAGCTGTGATACTAATTCTAAGGAAATTACTTAGATGATTTTTAATAATAGATTTATATATGATAGAATTAAGAGTAGAATAAGCATATCCACAACAAAAATTGGTGAAAGAGTATAATACTTGAATATTATGACTAAGCCACTTTGATGGGGAAACATCCACAATAATGAAATAAGAACAAAATTCATTATATAATGATAAAATAATAATATCTCCTATATATACTCTACTTAGTTGTGATTATTTTATAGATTTACCATACTAAGAAGATCAGGAAATGCAATAAGCTAATATATAGGTGTGTAAGCCACCAGATAGCCACACATATCCCTAGATGTAGTATAGGTTAAGGGCATATTAGAAATGCTTATTTTTCATGAAGTCAATAAATAGAGACCTCATATAATGGGTAGAAACTTTAAGGTAAATAATGATCATCATATTATAAAATATTTTTTAAAACAAAAATTGTCATGAAAAGAAAAAAATGGACGACTAAAATTTGGAGATATTACTTTTAAATCATCTAGAATAAATGAAAAAAATATATATTTTAGTAAATTTACTACCCATATGGGATTAATCCCATGAGGGATTTTTATGTGAAATGACCATTTGGAAAGTACATTTATTGGAAGAGGCAAGATCATAATGGGAGAATGACAAGAGTACATAGGTTATGATGCATAATCTCTAACATTATTCTAGTGATTATAAATAATTGAGTGGAAATGGAACAAATTATGGTATAAGGATCATTTATAATTATATAATAGTTATATCTTTAAGTATAAGATACTTAAGGATCTTCATGCATTTCCAATAGGGGAACTCAATTTTTTTAAAATCCTATCAGAGAATCAAGCAAGATTTCATTTATGAAGGAATTAAGGGGGATATACAAAAAATTGTTATTGAATTTATGGTGTGTTAATAGAATAAGGGTGAAATAATTAAGACAACATGTCTTCTACAATATTTATCCATTCTTATCTAGAGGTGGGAGGAGCTTTCCATGGATTTAATTATTGGGTTAATGAGTTATGAAGGTAAAAATTTCATAATGGTGATTTTGGAATAGATCCCAAAATATTTTCATTTTTTATCCTTTTCACAACTATTTTAATCTATTAAAGTAGCTGCTAAGTTTTTGGATAAAGTTAAAAAGTTGTGTGACACTTCCAAGATCATTGTGAGTGATAATTACCTCATATTTACTAGTTCTAGAATAATTTATTATCATGTTTGGGAACTCAATTGGCTCGTAAATCATCATATCATCTTATTATTGTAAAACAAAGGTTATCAACAAATGTAAATAAGGGTATCTCCATTTTTACATGATATAAACAAGAACAATGGGTTCATTAGCTTCAATTAGAAAAATGGTGGTATAACACTTATTTTTATACCTTTTCTAAAATTTATCCATGTGTGGCACTTTATGGCTACCATACCCAATACATCACTTTATCCTTGATGGTGAAACCCAAATTTTGGGTTGTTGAAAAAAACATTCATCATCAACATGACGTACTAATTAGTTTGAGATAGAATTTGGTAATGACACAAAATAAAATGAAGAAATGAACAATTCAACACTGTAGTGAGAGGAATTTAAACATGGGTGATTTGGTATTTGTGTGATTTTATAAATATAATCACATGTATTTGGAGTTACATAGATGGGTTAAAAAACATTATTCTAAGTATCATTCCCTTTATAAGATCCTACATAAAATTATTAGTGTTGCATACCAGTTATAGCTACCCAAGACTACTCACATACATTCAGTATTTCATGTATCTTACATAAAAAAATTAATTAGATAGAGATTTTATAATGATAATGAGTTACCATAATTGGATTAATAATTCAAATTCATTATATAACCCAAGGAGATACTTTAGACACACACTAAAAGATTGAGAAAATAGAGATTGAGGAGTATTTGAGTAAGTAAAAGAACTTGAACTTTGAATATGCAACACAAGAAGATGAGTATTTTATATAATAACATCTAAGTATGTTAAATTTTGAGGGAAATGTTTCCTTAATAGGATTGACATTCTATTCCATTAACCTATAGTGTGTCTAGATATATCTATGGTTGAATTCTATCATACATAACCTTTCATATTGTCTTGTCATATTTTTCTATGTTATTATACTATTAATAGGAAAAAAATATGAAATAAACATTGTTAAAGTAGTTTATATATAAGAGGAATCATTTATCGTTTATGTATAATATTAAAAAATTTACTCTTATTACATTATTGTGGAGGTTTTTCCCTCTATGTGGTTTAGACATATTTATCAAGCATTTTGATCTTCCATCAATTATTATCATAGACCTATTTATTCTACTCATATTCTTGTTATATATTATTCTATTGGTGTGAATTATCTCAGTAATCTAATTACATCGTCAACATGGCTTAGCCATATTTATCAAGTATTATGCTCTTCCACCAATTATTATTTTGGATCTACTTATTATACTCATATTTTTATGATATATTATTTCATTAATGTTAATTATCTAGGTAATGTTTTACATTATATGTGTAAGTATTTATAGTACCATTTCATGGAATCTTGGTGAAAAAATTCCCCTTGTGATATCCACTATATAAAATATATTTATGCTTTTGCATTTAAATTTATCTCAACCTTCACATTTTAAAAATACTTGGAATTTTCATTATTTGACTGTACCACTTTAGGAAGAATCTACATGACTCTATGACTACCTCACAACAATTTGGAATTTTTTATGATTAGTACTACACCTCAAAGTAAATTTTAGACTATGACCCAATCATGAATAATTTTATGTCCTTATAAAAAATTACCTAAATATCCCTAAACACCACTTTATCTTAGTCCCACTCCATGACCATGAGATACTATGGGATTACATGATTTTTTTTTATACTCACATTTCAATGGTGACTTAGTAAGACTATGGAGGATTTGTACTAAGTGGATGTGACAAATGATACATGTTGTTATAATGAATTCTTGTATCCTTCCTATGAATTTTTGATCCATGTCACCTATGAGACCATGATTGAATCAAATAATTACATATAATAAATATCATGACCATTTAGGATAAAATTTGATGGGTGCAAACATGTCACCCATGCCATTATGAATGATCATGATTCTTGACATGTATATTTGATTAATTCATTATTTTTTTGTTAAAAATTAATATTTTTGATTTAATTAACAATTAAATAATTGATTGATTTATTTCTTTAGTCATAATCATGAGTGATTTCAAAATATGTTAAATATAGGAAGAGACTGCATGGGTCCTTTCAAACATGCCACTTTTCAAAATTAAAAGGCAAAATCATTCTGATTTTTTACAATAAAATTAAAAGGTCCAATTAAAATTTAATATTTTTCACATTGAATATAAATCCACATGGACAATATTATGTAATTATCAATCAAAATTCCATGATTATAGTTGAATTTTATAGTACAACATGAACCCTTAATAGGGAGAAAATAAAGAGAAATCTTTACTATGATTTGATAAATATTTAGACTTGAGATTCCAATCCACCAAAATATGAACTAATAAGTTATTTTCACTTTAATATATGATTGGCAAAGTCCATTATTATTAGAATAAATCAATATGACAACTTGGATTGTAATTCCTTTCCCAACAACATTAATTTTTGATTAAAAGTGAGAAGTGATAGAAATCAAGTTGGAAACACAAAATCACACCTATAATTGAGAAATTATCATCTTAACAAATAAAGTGAGAAGAGTCATGAATAATTCCATTTAAAATATGTGATTAAAAACTTTAAATAATAAAGTTACCATGGTTGTATGGTAAAATGATTGCATAAAATCATAAATGATAATTGAACATGATTTTAAATATGGAGTTAGCATGTATTTTATCCACTTGTATTTTACTATAAATAAATAATTTTTAATATTTTTAGATTATAAATAAAATATTCATTGTAAATATATATAAGCAATTTTTTTTTAAAACCACATAAAAAATTTAAATATAATTCGTAATATTTTAAATAATTTTTTTGTTTCTCTTTTTTAACCTTTTTCAATATATTATTTTCTACATGTCTTTAGTATTTTAAGATTTCATTTTGTGATGTTTTAAATACATTTAATGAATTGGTTAAAGTTTTATAACTATATTTTAACCAATTTTCTATCAAATGGTGACTACAACTAGCTTTTTGTGATGGGATGAGTTGTGTATATTTATTTAATTTAGGCATCTTGTCAATTTTTCATGTTAAATTTATTTGTAAACCATTATTTGCAATATTGTTCTATGTTTGTTTAAATTTGAGATAATTATATATTTATAAGGTAATGCTAATTAAGCATCAACTTTTAGTTAAAATTTTTCATAGAAAGTAAATATGAAAATTTTCTTATTTATCTTAATTTACCTTCTCTTTTATGTTTATTTTCTTAGTATCAGATAACCGTAAAATATTATTTAAATTTAATTATTAATGTACATGTTTTTTTCTTGAATAATTAGTGTCTAATATATTTCTAAATTTAGGGTCTAAATAATTATTTTTTTCTTGAATTATTTAAATCTAAAACCATATTTGCTTACTATATTAGTTATGTCTATAAACTAGACTATTAATATAGACTAACTCTTAAAGATGAACTATATTAAACCTAGGGAAATCTATTTATAGATTTGAGTATACATCACAAACCAAATTATTCCAAAAACTTGGTTACTTGTATAATCCTATACTAATAACTCATTCCATAATTCCTTGGATCATTTTTTAATGCTCTTAAAATGAGAGGGTGGATACCCCTTATTATTTTTGGTATACATAAAACTACATTAGTAATTTTTTTACCAAAAATATTTATGTTTTAAATGTGAAACAAAACTATTGTTACAAAAAGTATTAAGTTGTGAAATCCCATGTTTAATCAAAATAGATTTGGCCAAGAGAACTGAACAACATAGATCTCTACATGTTTCTAATGTTAGGCATAAAGTTAGGGCTATTAATCATCATGATGAAATACATATTTTTTTAAATATTAAAGATAAGTGATTATATAATTTTTTTGAACCTAATATTTCACTTACAACTATCTTAATATTTTCATTATAATTTTATATTGTTATCAAGATTAGGTCTCAAAGTTTTTTATATTAAAAAGATTTCATGACTTGGCCATTATCAAAATTTTCAACATTTCATAGACCAAAATTGATTTTCAATAAGTTAATGGGTAGAAAAAATATTTTTTTAATTTAATTATTATATATTAAATCAAAAAGAGAGTTGAATTTATGAAACCCTAATTTCTCATAAATTTGAAAATAAAGAGATTTACAATCAAAATAACAAATTATAACTATGTAAAAATCCTTTAATACTTTTTAATTTTTAAATAATAAGCACCCAAAATTTTCAATTAATTTTTAGATATTAATAAGATAAAATAAAATAAACACATATATTTTTCTAAGAAACACAACCCAAATTGACGTGGTGGTGTAGAAGCTACCATCCAATGTAGATCAAATAAAAATATCAATTATTCTATTTTTAATACTCTCTATTTTGTCTTATTTATCATAATTTACATATATAAAATATGTCCTATATTCCTAAATAAACCTACATATATTCTTGATTTTTTTAAGAAACCAATGTTTTTCATAGTTACTATTACAACCTTCCATAAATACATAGTCCAAATTAAATTTTTAGGCCCTAAAAAAATCAAATAATTTATAATTAATCACTCTATTTATGCACATAAATTTTGTAAAAAAAAAGATTCCAAACAATATGCTAGTATCGAAGCTTTGAGATTTATCATGCTTGAATGGAGAGCTAATATTTTTTATAAATTTATTTTCCTTCCAAAATACATGCCAATTAAAAACCCTAGGATTTTAAATTGACGAGTCTTAAATATAGATAATATTTTAATTAAATGATGTATATTAATTTTGAAACATTTTACCAAATGAACCTCTACAATTAAAAGTATATGTCATGTTTTTTTAATGTATTTGACCTTCCCAAACCATAATTGTTTTCCTTTTAAAAGGTTAATCAATGTCAAAGGCCATGGTCATAATTTAAGGATTTGGGTATCCTTTAGTAATGTTAGTAATGTTTAGAATAAAAATTCTTTGTATGACAATATTTAAACCTCTCAAGGTTATAAATACAATGAATATGGGTCCTAAGTCAATTAAATATGAAACACTAATACCTAAAACAAATCATCAAAATAACTTCAATATGAATTTTATCTACTATTCAAGATATCTTAAGTGGCTATAACCACTTAGTGTATTAAAAATAGTGGTTACCACTACTAGCACCTAGTAATATAAGGATTTAACACATAAGTAGAGGACATAAAAAAGAATTCAAAATCTAAATATAGTACTAAAGAATTTTTTTTTAGAGAGATCAAGTATGTCAAACACTCATAAAACACATTTAATATGAAAAAAATTACAACACAACAAGTGGAATGGCTAAGAGATTTTCAAGGCTATATGTGTGGTATTCTCAGTGGTTATGTTTCTATGTTATCCTCCATTATCTACATTCCTCTCCTCTATGATGATTTACATCTAGGTAAAGCCAATATGATGGGAAATTTGTATCATGAATCCATCTCAAGTAAATAGTCATCAATTAGTCTAAATCAATTATATCCATAGTTGAAGAAGATATAACTAAATACATGTAATTGTATGGATTTAATTAGTAATAAAAAATTTATTGCATTTTATGCAAATAATGTTAACTAAAATATGAAAATTCTAATTCAGTGTCATTTACATGTTAGCATACATAAAAACGAAATCATGAATTTTCATCTTATAACATTTACACAACTAAATAAAATTTGTAAAAAAATATTAAAAAATTAATAACTTTAATTATATACTAATGTTTTTTTTGGGATAAGGAGGAAATAGGGTGTGACATGTACAAGTTCACCAATTTATTTATAATGAACATCATAAGGGGTTACATTTTACCACTAATATTTATTTTTAATTGTTTTAAGTATTTTATTTATGCAAATAATTATTTTGATCAAGTATTTGAGAAAAATATTAATCTATATGAGGATTATCCCTCATATGATGTTTGAGGAGAATATCATTTATTATTTCAAATCTTTATAACCATTTTCCATTTCTATAAACTTGTTCAAAATTTTATTAAGAGACAATTGAAGTAAAAATAAGAGAGAAGAGTTGAATGATTCTAAGGAAATACTCATATATAATGTGCTAAGATTTCCTATGTATTGTTTTTATGATAGAAGACAACTTTTATAATCCCATAAATATTTAAATATGCATTTAATTATTCAATTTATTTATAAAGGAATTATTCATATGATGGTATGATCACCATTTAAGAAATAACTAGTTATTTATTTATTAAGACTAAAAAATGGCCAAAAACAAAAGGAAAAGAACATGGAAATATGGATTCTAGGTCCTACAAATCATAGATACAAACCCAATATAAGGGTATAAAATTAGACCATAAAAAATAGTTATTCCTCACAAAATTAAACTTATTTTAATGTTTCCAAAGGATATATAATATATTATTATGGGGATAATATCATCAAAAGAAAGGCTATTGGTTTTTTATTGAATAATTATATAAGTAAAAGGATTAAAGTGATTCTAACTATGAATTTGACTAGATACTCATAATTATTTGTTGTCACATTTAATGTTTGTGATTTTATGTTGGGTGATGATAAAAAAACTTATTGATACTGATATGTTATTAGTATTTAAAAATATAACATCCTATAAATTTTATACTTTGTTAAATGTGGTTTTAGATACTAATAATTTACTTTATTGAATGTTTATTCTTCTTCCCATCTTCCCCCTAATCGAAAAAATAAAAATTGAGTAGAGTATATATGGGAAAACCCTAAAAACATCATAAGACCTATATAACCCATAATCCATACTAGTATTAAAAATTTATACATAATATAAATCTATAAAAATATTATATTTTATGGATAATTTTATATGAAGAGATTAAAAATACAAAAATCATATATTTACTTCATCAAATATTTTTTAGGTTATTTTTTACATATTTTAATTCTCTCATGTATCTAATATATACTTTTACATATAGAGGGGAGTGATGAAGCCTCATATTTATAAAGAAGAAAACCCCCTATGTATATGTATGATTGGCCAATTTATGTTAAGTATAAAACAATAAAATATCGACTCTACAAATGCATACTATTTTATAGACTAAATAATATAAAAAATAAAAACTTTTGTATATATTATGTGATGTATACACTTAATATTTTATTAATCAAGTAACATAATATTAATTAGGTGCAATGGAATGTATATGCAAAACTACAAGTCATTTTTACTCTAAGACTTATGTATGAATATATCAACACTCTTTAATGGTCATAAATAAATGATGAAATAATATTTAGGAATATAAAATTGAGTTATTATAGTCAAGGAAATGATTAATAACTAGCAAAAATTAATAAATGAAATGAATAAAGAAATAATTTTAAGAAAAATAAATATTTTACTAAATAAATAAAATAATATTTAATCACATTAAAAATGAAATTAAATTATTAACTTCAATAGTTTAAACCAATTTTAAAAACTCACACATAAAATTAAAATATAATTATAGCTTTAATAAAATACCACCACTCTACATGCGTGGGCCCTATGAAGTGAGATTGATGAACTAATTATATGTGTAAGTTAAACATGTTAATAAATAAAAACTCATTGCATCATAAGTGTACATAGAAAATTAATGTAGAAATTAAATATTTCTAAATATTGAGTTACTCTTTTACATAATTCCTTG
Organism: Torreya grandis; assembly: GCA_037957365.1. NCBI lineage: Eukaryota > Viridiplantae > Streptophyta > Pinopsida > Cupressales > Taxaceae > Torreya > Torreya grandis. Next base: position 702,337 of record JARHVA010006283.1, read on the forward strand.
ATCAATTAATTCTTATTTCTATTCCTTCACTAGTTTTCATCCCATGTCTACATCATACTTTATTTACAAACTTATGAAAAATTTACTTTATAAAAATGTAATAAATTATTGTTACATGTATTTATTCTTGTAAAAATAAAAATAACTACACTTAGTTATTTTGTTTTTAAAATTGTACTACTAACAAATTCATGTTAATGATATTAGGAATTTTAAAGCAAACCAATTTCCTTCAATAATATACATTAGATTCATATTAGCTTAGACTAAAGATATTACATAATTAATATTTTATTAATTAAACTTGTAATATTATGTTATGAAACATATGATAGTTAATCATCATTTATGTAGAAAATACATTACTAAGACACTTTCATCAACATCTATCCTCCCTGATAAATTCTAAAGTATATATGAAACATTTCCTTAAAAAATAATTCTTATCTATGGACCCATTCCATTCCATATTAATTTAAAAATTAAATGATGAATCATTTGAATTATTCAATAAAGGTAAATGTAGTCATTTACCTTTGATAATAAACATTTTGAAATATGAACATCCATTCTAAAATATAGACATAATAATATAACAACATAATTGTAGTAGAATCATCTTACTTTGAAACTTATTAATCATCCTAAGGCCTTTCATAACACACATTTATTTTTTATAAATATTATAGAAATACCAAATTATAAAATAACATTTAGCTATGAAATAACCAATTGTAGATAATCATAAAGTGTTGGTATATTTTCGTGCACATCCAAGATTATGCACCGCATGTATACTCAAAGACATAAAAAAATCACCATGCCATATTATAAGGCTAATTAATATCATTCTCACCCAATGTTAATGTAAATTACCTAATATTGGTTTTTTAATGGATATTCCAGCTACTTAATAAATTTCTATTTAATATAATGGAAATGCAAACCAATACTTAGTTTCTTCCTAGTGCATTTATAAAATGTAGATCAATCATAAAATTACACTAAAAATTTTACATATAAAAATAAATTTATGAACAATTTATAATTAATAGTACCCATTACATAAATATAATACAAAATCAAAAAATCACTAAATAAAGTTTTTTCCTCTTCTCATTATGTCCATAATGTAGTACATATATTCATACAAGTTTATCCTAAATTATTTAAGTATCGATGGTTCAATATTTAATTATAACAATGACATAAAATAATTAACTATAAAATAATGAGGTAAGGTGGGATTTCATATAGTTTAAGTATTACATTTTAGTTACATTACATTAATATGCACTTCAAAATATGAACAACTACTTTATATAAATATTAGTCGTAACTCATTTTACATTTAATGTCTTGGTTTTAATAAACCCCTATATTTTTTCATGATGTGATCTATTTTATCAACATAATTTATTACATTTTTTTTCTTAATGTGTCATCTTATAGACTTGTTTTCTCAACTTGGTTTGTATCTCCTTATTTCACTCTTCGTGGTCTACATAGCCTATTTCCTGATAATTGCACTCCTTGTTTTATGCTAAACAATCCACTATAATGGCATATATACATACTTGGTAAAATTACTATTAAACACTTATAAATGTATTGGTTATGTCACACCTCCTCATATTTGCATACCATTCCATAACAGTATACTTAGTAAAATATGTTCTTTGAATTTCTATAATTATTACTCTATATGGTATTTAATATGCATGAATGCATTTATCCATCTAATCCCAAAAAATGTGTGCTTATATGAAAAACCAAAATTGGTATCAAAAAACACCCAAAACTAACTTGCTTTTCTATACCCAGAAAACTCTTCCAAAGTTTCTCTAACTATTAAAACATCAGGGCCATCCCTTTGTATCTCTTCTTTCAATACATTCCATAAATAAATTTCATCCTAAATAAATTTTAATTTGTCAGCCAATTTTGAAACTAAATATATTATATCCAAATTTTTCTCTTCAATTTACCATGTCTTCAATTTTTCATTTATTATCTTTGGGGATATCCCCTTTAGTAGCTCCTAGATCTTTTCTTCTCTTTGTATGCCAATTTGTATTTAATGCTTTTAAAATTATTCTCTCTTATTGTATGCTTGACATATATCTATTCTTCTAGGAATTTTACATCATTTATAATTTTATTTATCATGGATATATTCTTCATTTGGTAGATTCAAATCACAAGTTCTTCATGCTTTCATTATTCATCAGTAAACTACACAATTGTTATTTATGCTTATTGTGTGAAGTTCAAGAATGCCATTTCATATTTTTGTTAAATTTTCCTAGATCTTAGGTAGTAGTTTCTCATAGCTCTCCATCTATTCACCAAATTCATGTTGAACCTTTTATTTTTCTATTTGCTCCTCCTCTTCTTTGAATTTTCGTTAGTCCCTTTTATTCAATAAATAGTTGATTATTATTATCAATTTGTCAATGTGTGGTATACTATAAATGTCATTTACATATGTTAAGTTTGGGTTTATTTAGACAATTCAAATGTATAGTTAGTAAATATTTAATTACATTACAATTTTTTTTAATCTAGAGTAGCATGCTTATTTTTTCATCCTCAAATTATTTCCTTTTATTTCAACAAGAGGTGTAGTTTAAAATGTCTTTAAAAAATACATGCACTAATCTCATGCCAATACACACTCTAATTGAATTTGTACCTAAAAAACTAGGTTTATGCACACATTTGTTCTTTCACCATCTATATTATATGGATCCTTCCTAGAGACACTATTTTTTGATACTTAAAATTTTAGCATGTCTATGTGGGTATCCATGACAAAATATATCCTTTGTGAGATTATATTCATTGTCCTTACGTAGTTGATTCCCCATAAACAATTCTTTAGTAAGTATATTTCATTTCAATTACTCCCATACTAAAAGCTTTTCTTCACCATCACATTATACTTTCTATAATGGATATTTATTACAATTGTAAGTTGAGTTAATATGCCCTATATTTTGTGTTTACATTAGTCCTTATATGCCAAAAAAAGTATTCTCATCATAATAATATATCTTAAAAATATATGGCCCTACTCCTTTACATGCTTATCCATCCTTTATTTCTTCCACTTTCTTATTTTATTCATTTCCTCCTTGCTCATTTCTTCATTATTTTTCTCTGTCTCTAATTTTCCCCTTGTCCTTTTGCTTGTAGCCTCTCCTCAAACACTATTAGTTATTTCCTTCAACTATCCATTTAGTCATCAATTATCACCATGTCTTACTATTGCTTTATGATGTAAATACCAATGTTTTTTTACTAGAATGAAAACTTATCTTTCATCACACCATTTTAAATTATACATATACATGTAGTATTTAAAAAAATCCAAAGTATTGCTCTTTGATACCTATATCTTTACCACTACTTCAAAATACATAGTGGTACCCTTTTTTGTTTCCTATATTTGTATATAAACATGATAATATAATTATGGGGATGTAGGCTTATTTTAAAATGACAATGGAAGTCATGAAGTTTCCTTACGTGGAGATATCAATGGTGTAGGTTGTGCTTGAGTGTGCATATTTGGTGGTGGATGTACATATTGTGGTTGTGTTGGTTATTTTTGTGTAATTTACAAAGTATTTAGTGGTGGTGTTAGCACCTTATTTTTTTATGAAATTTCTTTTTTCATGGTTTTAATTTGTCTTAAATATTGGTGCATTTTATTCTTCATAATCTAACATTGTGTGCTTTTAGTTGTTTACTCTGTATTAAGCCTCTAAATTAGACATTGTATGTTCTTCCCTTTTAGTTTTCCTTCCATTCCACTTGATGACTATTTAGTCTATTATGGCTATTCAAGATTTACAATTTATTTATTTATAATTATAGGGGCTATCCACATCTATCCTATTATCAACAACTATATCAACTCATGGATACTTCTAAATAACCTCCTATCATTTTTCTTATATGTATTTATCATGTTGCTTATATTTATTCTTATTGAGATTTATAACATAGTAAATTTTACACAAACTAATTCTTGTTATTTCCACTAGTTAGGATTGATTATTTTGATCCATCATGGAACTCTATCTCATCACTACATTTTTTCCTTCATAGATATACATGCATTACTCTAAGGAGAAATATTTACACATTAAAATGAGTGACATTCACCCTAATATTTTTTGTGTTTGGTATAATGTTTACTTTATTTTCAAATTAATTCACCAAAAACCCTAATGGTTAATGATGTAATGGAGACATGTATTTATCTATGAGGTATATCATGATGAGTTAATTATGCCTTATCATAATTAACTATACATAGTCTTTATAATATTCTAATAATGTTACTGGGATAGAATATTCATACCCAAAATATAAATTCATGTTGTTGAACCATTCTTACATATTGATTTTATAGTTCTTATCAAAGAAGTCAAGGCAAAAAATATTTTATATCAATTTTTGTGGACAATTTTCTCCATAATGTGTAGAACTAATTTGTTTCACCATATCGATAAAGGAATACAATTTAATATAACATAAATAAAATATATATTATGTCTCACTCTAATCTCACCAATATTATGGTATTTCTCTAGACATCAATAAATGTAACATATATATATATATATATATATATATTTATTTAAAATATTAAATTATGCACCCTCTACACCCATTTAGTACATGATGTAGAGATATGTTTTTATTACTCTATCCCACCTTATAGATACTCCTAATTTTTTATAAAAAAAATAAAACTACACAAGTGGTAAAATCCTAAATGTTATCTATTGGGAAGGTGAATTTATCCTTTTAATACTTCATAAATTTGGAAAGTCTTTCAAATTCGTTATTATTTTCTAGTGAAATTATTATATCCTCACTAGAAAAATGTAATTATATGGATTTGATAGTGTGATTTAGGTAAAAATTCATTCCACCACTTATGGAATATAATATATCATCATGGATGTACAATATGTAAAACTAAACCATTTTTTTTTCTAAAATGTGGTAGATCAAATAATGAAAATCCCTAAATTTTATCAAATTCTACTTTTACATGTGAATCATATATCATGGTTCCATATAAAACCCATCTTATAATCTCCAATATGAACTCTCTCTTTATATCTAGCTTAAATTATAATTTTTTTATTAATATACATTACATCATGAAAAACTCCCACTCTTCTCCATGAAAATAGGGTTCTCGGAATTTCATCTATAAAAATTTATGTTGGTTCCTTTTTAACCTTTCATTGCATTTTTTAATTTTTTTTATTAATGATTGGTCACCTTCTGGTGGGTCTATAAAATGTGCAATCTTATGGTTACTTCATAGTTTTTCCTCTACAATCTCCTTTCCTTCTTATTCGTCAACATCTTAGTTATAAAACCACTTTAATATAACCTAATACTATTGATTATATTGACCCACCTAATTTTTACTATTAAGATTCATAACACATTAGTGTTTTATAGTCTATCTTGAAACCCTAAGTCTCTTCACCTATTCCCTATCTTATATTTATTCATTATTTTTTCTCGTAATCACACCACAAACATTTAGAAATGTACATTCAAGTCTAAAATACTTTAATTATACATAAAACATGTGAATTAAATTTACCTAGCTTAATCTAATCATTTTATACTTTATGGTTCCAATTATAATTTAAAGGTACAAATGATGAAATGACTTCTGAAGGGTAATTTATAACACTTTTTAGCATTTAAATTACATCAATAGAAACATACTTTAATATCCTCCAAAGATACATACACATAATTATTATCATAAATTCATATAAAATGTGTAATTCATAAGGGATGAAAAATTACATCAATAGAAACAATTATGTTCTAAACATTAGCTGAAAATGTATAATTATTCAAGCACTTAAAAATCATCTTATACACCAATAATATTGTAGAAACTCAATCATCCCAATCCTTGAACCCCACATAACTTATTTTTTTCAATGTTTTAACAAGTATATTATTAAAATAATTATTATTTGATGGTATCATTGTCATCCCTTAATTTAACCAATATATGTTGTTGTCATTTCTTACCAAGGCTAGTGTCCAAGGCTATCTATAACAAGGTATTTATTAGGTTTAGCTAATAGTACTAATTGGGGGGTTTTTAGATTTGATATATTTTAATTTTATACTTCCTAGAGTCTTAAATAAGTGAAATAAGAACACCTGCTCAAAAATTAAACACACCAAACTCAATAAAATTGTTTAAATAAATCACACAATGTTGTTTAAAACTAAACACACTGCATTGAATATTAAATCCACACTTAATATAATTTGTAGAATTAAGATTATTGATATTAAGGAAATGATAAATATTCATTCAAATCATAAATCACAAACAAATTAATACTTTATTTGACCTACAAGTATCAATCCAATCAAATAAAGTATTTATATTAATTAAAATTAAAAATAAATAAGTAACAAATTATAAATACCAAAAGTACACATGTCCTATCTCCTTAGGGAGTGGTCCCTTTCTCACCCTTGGATTCAATGTCAAAAAAATTCAATCCTTAGGAAAAAATATTTACTAACACAGAAATGAAAGAGTATTCTTTGCCACAAAATCTTCTTTTATTCAAAATTGAAAATTATTACAATGTTTCACACCCTGTAAAGATCAGTTAGGGATTTGCCTTTTATTGGATGTAAAAGAAACTAATTGTCCCTAAATACTAGGTAAAATCTAAACTAACTAAACAAGAGGATGTTCATAAAGATTGGTTTGTATGGTAGAAATAAAGAGAAGTATTATAACAAAATCCACACATGGTTGGTAATATCCTCATGGGATTTGTAACTGATACTTCAAACCATATTTGGTTACCAAATCTCATATACAATGTATTAATATTATCTTGTCCAAAGTTTTAGCCTATATCTACTAGATTTTATAAATAGAAATATACATATAGATAGAAGTCTATGTATAGTATGCAAAAATAGAAAGTATCTAAAAGATAGCTAGAGGAGTCTAGATCATCATGGAATGATTTAAAGAACCTATGGAATTCCTTACAAATTATTGTGTATTTGTCTATAAAGTGTTTTTTAAGTCCATATATTGACTATAAAAATATTTAAATTGACTATTGAAATATGTAGCTATCTATAGAGGTCTATAAAATGCCTAGCAAATTCCAGAACTTTGCTAGAATGATAAGTTTGTGACCAAGGTCCTTTATTGTCTTCATGAAATCTATCAAAACTATTATTTAGATGATATAATACCTATACATATAAAAAATGGAGGACTGAAGATGTAAACAGTTAGAAAATTATGCAAAGAATGTTAAATTAGACTCACATAAGATTAAAGAGACAAAAGCATTCATATTCTATTATAAATTGGTTATAAGCCTTAATACTACATACAATTTTTATGTTAAGTGGCATAGTAATTATTGAGAAGGATGAAATATTATGGTTATAATGTGTCATAGTGTGGACTCATCATTCCCCCCACACTTTACTTTTCTCAAGTCCCATTGCAAACTATCCTCTCCTATCTTCATAGGTATTGATTCTCTACTCCAATCTGAGGTTGATCATAGATGGAGTATAAATATTGTAATATTTTCTGATGAAAAGGAGTGAATCATATATCACTATTAACAAAGTGAATCCAAAGAGAAAATTACTCCTTAAATTGTGGCCTTGTGTTCTACCATGGAGACATGGGAGAAAGAAATAAGGGTGGTTTAAATCTCATTCTTATCCATAATTTCTATCCACCCTCTTAAAGTAGATTGGAAATGTTCTTAATGATGGAATAATCTTTCCTAAGTTTCCATATTACATTATTTGGATAGATAACTTCTCTTATTTTCAAAGGAACTATCAACAAATTTCATTCTTAACTACAATTAGTTATAACTTGATCAAATAAATATTAAACAAATAATTCAAAATTGATAATGCCATCTTATAAATCATGAAGATAGTGGTCATAGACATCAAAACATTGAAATTAAAGGAATTTGAGTTCTTAAAACACTTTCCATACATTACCAAATTGAGGTATGATGCATAGCACAACATCTCTTACTGTACACATATGATCATTATATCTATCTTGCCAATGTATTTGATTTCTATAGGTGGAGAAAAGGGTTATCAATTGTAACTCACCAATAAATAGGTTGACAAATAAATCATTAGTGTTTCCAAATATAATATCACATAAGTATACTTCACATAATAAATCTTGTATTTTAAAAGTACTTTTCTGATAAACTATTAATAACTCTTCACGTGTGTTGATCTCATGTGGAAATCCATAAGACGTTTGGAGTAACTTCCATATACAAAAATTTTCATGCAAAAACAAACTATATGAGGGAGATGGATTCATACAAGCTAGGAGATTCTCACGAAGTTGAAAAATAAAGTGTATAGCTTGTTTGGCCTATTTTTCTTGTTGTTGTGCATGTGAAATATCTTCTTTTAACTTTTTTCCTCTTACTTATACAATTTATTTTATTCCTTTAATTCTCAAAGCTCAAAAAAAATTTGTTCCTAATGACTTTTGACATTAGAGTAGGACATAATGGTTTGACACTCTTTCTCTATCATAGGTCTAGGGAACATAGTGTGAGAGCTAGAGGTTAATTTTGCTTTCAATATTTTATGTTACTACTCAAATCTAACAAGATTCCTTCTTAAGGGATATTTTCTTCTTCTAGTTCCTTGTTATAACCCCATATATCAATAACTTAATTTTTAAATTCATCCAATTTTTTATGCAATGATGATATTTCTTCACTTTTTTCAAAATACTGACCGTGAATGTTATCTATATTTAACAAAAAAAGGTAAATAACAAAATCCTTACACTAAACTAAATATAGTATATGAGAAATGTCCTCTATGTGTTATTTGACTATATATTTTTAGCTAGGACAATGTCAAATGATGATGCATTTATATTCTTCTATTAATTTTGATGTTTGAGCTTGATCAACAATCATTGGAGCTTTACCCTTCTCCATGGATGGTTTTGTTTGGGTGATAGAAGGAATAGTTATTCAAAAACATCCTATCGAAAAGGACTCTCCACTTGTTTTGTATCTTGTGTTACATTGCCAGTGGGTTCCTACTATAAGTTGTTAAGGGTTTCTATAGTAATTAATTAATCATCATCAATAGTCAATATCAATTGTCTTCTTCTGTTTCGAGTGGGAGGAAGAGTTTATTCATGTGAGGCCTCCTTATGTACCAAATGTTAGATAAGGTCTATAGTAGGCTCATCCTCTATAATCTAAATAGGTTCTTATGTATTATCAAGATGAGAAGATGGTTTAAGGTTTCTTTTTGAGGATCTATGTCTTAATATTCTTCTAGGTTATGATTATACAACCACATTGAGGGGAATTATATGACTAGGTATAGTAGACCTAAAGGTTGACCTTATACTCTAGATAATTATGGAGTAGCTACTTTATAGGAAGGGGCCTTTGATGTATCCCTAGAGCTATAATTAGAAGGTTTTTATGGTATGCTCTTGGTAATCTATATGTGTTTCCTCTTATTTCCCTCATGAAAATCTAGTCATTCTTTATTACCATGTTCTTGCTTGAGAAAATGGTGTTCTTAGCTGAATAAGTCCATGATGGTGGATACGGGATGGATTACCAGGATACCTCATGGCCATTAATTTTATAGATCCTAAAATAAATAAATGTAATTTTATTATATGTTGATTATGTTTTATGCCATACCTTAAATGAGTCAACATCATCATTACAACACAACTCAACACACTACATTACCTATCACAAGTGAGATATTTAATGATCTAGAAAGATATAAACCTCTATGGTTTTGTTAAGGTGTCTCTACTTATGCCTTTGATCTTTCCATTTTTGTAGTAAACACATTTTTATTCTGGTTCTCCTTTACCATGATAAATGCATATGTCATCATTAAAAGAACATCTCCTTGTGATCCTAGATCCTTCATTTAGAATACTATATAATTCACTGATGACCTAGATTAAAAAATGGAATTTTTATACCTATGATAGTGGAGAGATATATATTTAATTAGAGAATAAAGTGCATGACAATGTTTTTATAAAAACCATGAAATTTAATTATAAATTTAAGCCACCCTAAATCTTCAAACATGTGATTTTCTTGCTCATCCCCCAAGAAACCTTCTACATATTTTGGTTTAGACTTATTTCTCTACCTCGTACTAAATTTTTAAATTCTCATAGGTCACAATAATTTTCATCTCTACTCAAGATGAAAATGTTACTTCACTAGGTTCTAACAATTGATTATGGTATCAACGGTACCACTTTTATCTTAGTTTTATAGACAAAGTCCAAAACTCTCCAAGTGTGTGATGTAATGATGACAATGTAAAACATATCATTTCATGAAATAGTTAATAATTAATCATTATTAAATTTTGATCTATTAATAATCATCACACCACCAATCCTTATATCAATTGATTGTTCACATGATTCATTATGTAATTATAAATAAAAGGTTATCATGGAAGTAGACTTTACTTGGCAAGACCGAGTCTATAGCTTTTAGTCAAGTACCAAAAGGTGACCTTTTTGAATATTCCCTACTAAAATGGGGGTAGACTAGTAAGAGGTCCACATCCTTCATATAAAATACTATGGAGGACCTACCAAAAAAATGATCATATACTTGTAGACTTAGAAACTTAAAAATTAACCCTTAGCCAAAAAGTAAACACTATATCTCCACAGCTCATGATGTTGTCCTTCATTTTCCTTATTTACCTATTATAATAAAAGGAAATTACATGGATTGGTTTTGAATAATAGTATATAATAGGACAACATCAAGTTTATTAATTTTGGGAAAAGGAAATTCAATCATAGATGACAATTAATTCTAATTTTCTAAATTTATTTTTCTAGTTTTTTTTCAATTTTTTCCCTTGACCAACCATTTACCAATTTTTTGGTCAAGGCTCATTTTATATTACCAAGGCTCATTTTATAGTACCAAGGCTCATTTTATAGTAAATGATCTAGTTTTCTGGTCATGACTATCAACAATGTCACTAACCATTTTCATTATTGATTTTTTTTTTTTTTTTTTTTTTTTTTTCTTTTTTTTACTTCTTTTTTACTTTTTACTATTTTTACCTATTTGGAAAAGAGGTGAATCCGCTTACATTATTAAGACCATCTTATCTTGAAAGATCAATTGTCATGGAAGTTCTAAATTCTTTCATGAGACCAAACTCATTTTATACTAGCTAGATGAATTATTCTTTGATTGAAGGTTTCTTATATAACTTCAACCTATGTCTATTGATTGGGAGTGTATTATAATTACCATATATAGGTATAAATTATACTAAACCATTATAAAAAACTTTTTCTATTTAAAATGGTCCTAAACATCTAGTTCTTAAATTGCCTTTGAAGTTTTGGTACTTAGAATCATACAAGAGTGCCCAGTCTCCTTTAAACCATCTTTATTTGATGAGAAAATCATGTAATTATTTATTATGGTACTACATCATCTATATTTGCTAAAAATATTGTATCCTCATCTCATCCAACTCATTTAGTTGTAAAATTATCTCTCTTTGTACTTCATCCAAGTCAATACCTAATTTTAGTGGTCTTTAAAGTTTGACTTTCAAATTCCATTAAAATAAGAGATTTATTATCAAATATAAATACGTATGTTGATAAAATAGTAGTGGTCTTCCACATTATGTTTTATGCCCATACAACCTCTAGAGGCTTGGTTGCCCAACTTTTTTTGCTACTATCTTGATAAAAATATTATCTAACTCTCGTTACCTTATACCTATCCATTTAATTTTGGGTGGTATGGAGAATAATTCCTATGGTTTACTTGGTAGATCTTCATGAATTATTGAATCATTTTGGACATGAACTAGGGTCCCTAATTAGACACTATCTCTCTAGGTGCTCCAAATCTTTGCATGATTTTAATGTATAGAAAATTTACTACTGCCTCTTTTCCTATAAATGGAAGAGCTTATACTTCAAACCATTTGGTCACATAATATGTACATACCATAAAATACTCCTTCCCTTGATAAGGTGGATAAATAGGCCTAACAAAGTCCTTGCCCTACTTTTCAAAGGGTTATAAAACCAATTGAGGTTGGAGGGGCATTTCAAAAGATAGTGTAGGTTTATCCATTATCTAACATAGATCACATTTATAGATATACTTCTTTACCTACTTATGAAGAGTTGGCTAGTAATAACCATTTCTAAGGATCTTGTGCATTGTTCTCTTAATTGAGTAGTTTCCTCCAATAATTTCATCATGGCAATCATGAATGATGTGATACATTTCATTCTCTTTCACACACTTATGAAATGCATGATCCATATAATATACCATTAATCCATTTAAAATAAGAAATTTCTTTAATCAAATGTTTATTTTCTTTCCTAGTGAACTAAAAATGAGACTTCCATGTAGACAAAAAGTTTGTTATATTAAAAAACCAAGGTGATTTTTCTATAACAATAAATATTTATTCATCTGGGAAGTTGTCTTATATATGTCCTTATAGATATGCATTGTTCAATCTAGAAATAAATTTAGTAACCGTATTTAAATTTCTAGGTTTATCAATGATGTTTATGTCAAATTCCTACAATAGTAATATCCATCTGATAGTTGCATGATCAATATAAAAAAATATTTTGTAACCAGTGATATAGTGTCTAAAATTTTTTATGGCATAAATTACATTAAGGAATTCCTTCTTAGTGGTTTTGTGTTTTATTTTATTAAGATTCAAGTTATTGCTAATGTAATATATGGTACACGTCTATCCTTCTTCAAAAAATTTCCTTAAAATTGAACCCATAACATGATTAGATTCATTAGTGTAAATATGAAAGGGTTAAGTTCAATTAGCTACCCTTAAGACTGGGGCAAAACTCAATTATTACTTAATATTCTCAAAGTATTTTTGGCAATCTAGACTACAAACAAACTCACTCTCTTTTATCAGTAAGGCAAACATCAGAGTAACAATTTTGTTAAAAATCTTTTATAAACCTTCTATAATATCATACATGGCAAAAGAAGCTTTTGATATTAGTGTATTTATGAGGATTATGTATGTTTTAAATGATTTCAAATATATTTGGATGTACTTGGATTCTATTTACATAAGTATGATGCCTTAAAATTATCCCTTCCTCTACCATGATCAGACATTTTTCATGGCTCAAGGATAGATGGTGTTCTTCACATATTTTTAGTGTTTTTCTTAGATTATTGAGACTTTCATCATAGGATTCTCCATTAATAGTGAAATCATCCATATAGATTTCTACACAATCATTAGTTAAATCTAAAAATATGGCTAAGACTACTCGTTGGAAATTAGTAGGTGCATTTCACAAACCAAACGGAAATACCCTATATGCAAATGTTCCCCATGGACAAGTTAAGGTTGTTTTATCCTAATACTAAATATCCACTTGTATGTAATTTTACCCACTAAAACCATCCAAGAACTAGAAGTATATTTTCTTTACCAAGTTGTCATGTACTTGGTCAATAAAGGGAAAAGGAAAAATAGTATTTCATTATTGATTTATTCAGTTCTCTATTGTCTATGCATAATCTTCATTTGCCATTTTTATTAGGAATAATAACCAAGGGAGATACCCAATAGCTTAGAGAAAGGATAGATGAGTCCTCCTTTTAACAACTTTTCTATTTTAGTTTTTAGAATGTCTCTTAAGGTAGGATTAATTCTTATCTAAGGTTGAAGGACTAGTTTAATGTTATCTATGTAGATATGATGGGTGCTCACACTTGGGTGGATTCCCTTCATGTCTTGATATTCCCTAGTAAAAACATTAGTTTATTCTTGAAGTACATCAAAGACCTTTACTTCATGATCATTTATCAACCAACTATTTATGTTGAGCAACATACCTAGTGCTACTAATATTTGATTAGTGCCTGGATGAGAATAATATATTTGTTTAAATTCTATAATAAAAGAGATGAGAGGACAAGGATATGGTAACAACATATGGAATGTGACAACATCTTTGACAAATTTTTCTCCTAAAGAAATCACTCTAGCTAGAAGACAAGGGAGGGTTGTTAAAAATTCATTTTGACCTTTATGTTACCATTGCATAATGTTATATTGGATGTAAATATGGTCATATATAGTGATAGAATAGGTGGGAAAATATGGATGTTATAAGGATATGAAGTTATCTATTTATAGGTTCCTCTATCAATGACTGTAGTTGGTCAGACAAAGTCCGTAACTGGACTAACAATGTCTGTAGTTGGACTTTCAAATTCCATAGGATTATTGATACTTCTTATTAACTCAACCTCTATTTATTCCACATGATTAGTGATTGTGACCATTTCTAGAGAGGAGACACTATAACATTTTTCTTTAGGTTGATCTACCCATAACTATTTTACAAGATTAATTAATGGTTGTGCATGTGGATGTAGAGAAATGTGCTTTAATTTAAGGCCATTTGAGATGGTCATATCTCCTAATCTAAAATATATCAAATCTAACATTGTTTCTAACTACGGCATTCCTAAGATCAATGGGTATCCATTTTCTTTTAAGTCGAATAATAATAAAACTAATAGGGTACTCCCATGACTCTATAGTTACTATTATATCTTGTATGATACCCTCTAGTTTAATAGTGGAATTATCTACCATTTATAATATTTTGGTGGTGATTTGTATATATGTTAGAGAGATATTTTGCATGGTGTCATTAATCATTACATTAATATAATTTCCTAAGTCCACCAATACATTTGGTATCTATTTATTTCTAATCATTAAAAAAATGACAAGACTCCCTAGGTCCTCATACTTGGGTAAACGTAGCTTACCTACTAGGAAATAAATAATCTTACTAGCTACTTATATATTCTTGGGATATTGTATTTTACTTATAAATGTCTTAATGCATAAATTTTTGATTACATGATTGAGTTCTATAATTTCCCTAGTGTCTTGCAATAATAGAATTTATATATTGAGTTTTTTGAGCTCATGAATTAATTCAGATTCCCTTTTGTCTTCCATTTCTTTCAATAATTTTAGAAAGGGAACAAGTGGACGATTTGTGTTGACTTCTTCTATTTTTTTAGGATTCCTTTCTAACTCTTATTCTTTCACTAGTGGATTTTATTGACTTGTTTTTTCATGAGGCATTCATATGATGATAATATGAGGTTCTTGTAAAACTTTTCCTGACTTCAGATGTATGTTTACACATTCAATAGAACCTACCCCTATGGTTTCTACTTGTTCATTAACATAAACCTACATATTTTTTGGATTTTATATTGGATGGGTAGGTATCTGAGGTTCATTTACTTATTATGTGGGGGGTGATTGAGTTCTTATAGGAACCATCAATGTCTATTTTTGTGGAAACCTTCTTTGTTGTTGATTATAATCTGGGTTAGGGTTCCAATGTTGATTTACCTATGGGTTATGATGATCTTGGGGTATCTAAGTTTGTTGAATAGGTTAGGGAATCATCCATGGTTGTGGAATCCATTCCTAGTCCCCATTAAAGTGGTACTACCCAAACTTGTGGAGGTGTATGCCATTGTCTAAAAGGAATCCTTGAGCCAAACTGTTATGGTTGATTTTATGGGAAGGAATTTCATTTACTTTGTACATAGTTTACTTCCTTTATGGTATGTATATTATATTTAAGTTGGTTATTAAGATTATTAAGGCAATTAAAATTTCTTGTATCATGATCCTAAGCATCACATATTCCATAAATTTTTATTTTGTCTAGACGAAAATCTCTAAGTCTGTGTCTTAATCTGCACTTTGGGCAATAGATTTATAATGGTTCAATGTTAGATTAGTTTTGGAATGAAATACATATAATTTTTTATTTATTTGAGCTAGTATATCTATTTTGAAATTTTCTAATCCCTCCATAAGTTGGCTCACATTAGTAGATTTACCTAATTTACCTCTCCTCTTGTTAGGTTTTGTCTTATAGCAGTTGGTACATAATTGTGTAAACTATTATAAGTCTATTTTGGTAATATCTCCCTTCCCCATGAGATTTAAAGAATTGATGGTGGAATCATCCAATCCTTTAAGGAAAACTATTTTGATTACTTCCTTAGATAACTCATATCCATACCTATTATGGGAAAAATAAAATCGATGTAGATAATCTTCAAGGTTCTCATCTTCATTCTATTTTATATTGAAAAATTATTTATTTCTATCCTTGACCCTACAATAATATTGGTATTTATTCAAGAATACTATTTCCATTTCTATCCAAGTGATCATAAAGTTTCTTACTAGGCCCATAAATCACCATATTACTCCTTCCTTCAAGGTAGATGGAAAGAGTTTTACCTCTCAATTGTCTGAAGTGTAATAATAGGTTGAGCAGAGAATTCTAAATTCAAAGAGGAATTGGTCTAGGTCTTCAAAGGACAAACCTCTAAATGTAGGTAGATTGAATGGGGAAATATTTTTAGTTATTTTTTGATCATCATTCTTAAAGATGATGGGTTAAGAGAAATTCCTCTCAAGAGGATTCCTGCAAGGTTTTTATAAATGACCTATATTTTTCCCCATTGTGAATGAAGTTCTATTGAGAGGAGGAGATCATTCAACATATTATTGTTATGTACTATTTGAAAGTTTAATTGTCATAGAGAAAGATTCCTATAGATCCCAAGATGTACTTCAAAAAGACTCACTTATTTCTTTCTTCTATCGCTATATCCTTTCTGAAGGTACCTTGATTCTTTCTCCTAAAGGATGAGGATGTTTTGGAATAAACCTTCCTTTTGAATCCTTTTCCCTACTAATATACCTACATTTAACAAGATAACAATTTTTATTATATTTTTTCTTTTTTAATTTTAGCTTAAGATTTTACCTTACTAACACTTTATAAGAATTCCCTAACAATGGCACAAAAAATGATGGGGTCATTATCATGTCTTCATTTAACCAATCTATGTTGATGTCATTTAATACTAGGGCTAGTGTCTAAGGCTATCTACAAAAAAATATTTATTAGGTTCAGCTAAGAGTGTTAGTTGGGGGGTTTTGGTGTTGATCTATTGTAAGTTTCTACTTCCTTGCATCTTTGTTAACTACTAAAAGAAACACACTTTCTCAAAAATTAAACACA
Source organism: Torreya grandis (assembly GCA_037957365.1). NCBI lineage: Eukaryota > Viridiplantae > Streptophyta > Pinopsida > Cupressales > Taxaceae > Torreya > Torreya grandis. The sequence goes on from JARHVA010006283.1 coordinate 719,591, forward strand.
CCAAACATAATTAAATGATTGAAATAATTCACATAATTTTATATAAAAGTAAACACACTATAATTTAATATCAAATCCAGACTTAATCTATGTTTAAAAATTAAGATTACTAAAATTAAGGAAATGATAAATATTCATTTGAATCATAAAATTCACACACATGTTAATAGTCTATTTGACCTACATGTTATCAATCCAATCAAATAGAGTATTTATATTAGTTCAAATTAAAAAAAAGAAACAAATTGTAAATACCAAAAATACACATGTCCTATCTCCTTTAGGAGTGGGCCCTTGCTCACCCTTAGATTCATGGTCAAAAAAATTCAATCCTTCAAAAGAAATATTGACTAACACATAGAAATGAAAGAGTATTATTTTACAAACAATATTATTCAAAAAAAAAAATACAATTCTTACAAAGTTTCACACCGTTTGTAGATCAAGTAGGCATCTGTCTTTTATTGGATATAAAATAAACTATCCCTAGATACTAGGTAACAACTTAACTAGCTAAATAAGAAGATATTCATAAATATTGGTTTATATGGCCAAAATAGAAAGGAACATTAAAATAATATCCACACATGGTTGGGAATATCCTCATATTTTTAACTACTTTTTCTAACCATATTTCAAATCTCATATACAATGTATTTTTATCATCTTGTATATCTATTAACTTCTATAAAAGGAAATCTACATATAGATAAAAGTGTATGTATGTATGTGTGTGTGTGTGTGTGTATATATATATATATATGTGTGTGTGTGTGTGTGTGTATATATATATATATGTATATATATATATGTATATATACATATATATATATATATATATATGTATATATATATATATATGTATATATACATATATATATATATATATGTATATATACATATGTATATATATATATATATGTATATATACATACATATATATATACATACATATATATATATATACATACATATATATATATATACATATATATGTATATATATATATACATATATATGTGTATATATATATATACATATACATATATATATATATATATATATGTATGTATGTATGTATGTATGTATGTATGTATGTACACACACACACACACACACACACACATTCTAGATTTGCAACCTATATCTATTAGTTTATATACATAGAAAGATACATGCATACATGTGTGTGTGTGTGTGTGTGTGTGTGTGTGTGTGTGTGTACACGCGCGTGCGTGCGTGCGTGCATGTGTGCGTTCATGTGTGTGCGCGCGTGTGCATGTGTGTACAAAAATAGAAAGTATCTAAAAGATAGATGGAGGAGTATGGATCATCATGGAATGGTTAAAGGAACTTTTTGAATTCCTTATAACATGTTGTGGATGAGTCTATAGTATGCTATAGAAATCTATTGCTCAACTATCAATGTCTATAACTTGATTGTTGAAATTTGTAGCTATCTGTCAAGGTTCATAGAATGCCTAACAAAGTTTAGAGCTTTACTAGAATGATAAGTTTGTTACCAAGGCCCTTTCTTATCTTCATGAGATCATGTCAAAACTCTTATTTAGATGCTATAATGGTTGTACATATCAAAAATGGAGGACTAAACATTCAAATAGTTATAAAATTATGTAAAGAATGCTAACCTTAGAATCATGTGACCTTAAAGAGATACAAACATTCATATTCTAGCTTAGAATAGTTATAAGACCTAAGACTACATGCAATGCTCAACTTAAATGGCATATTAATAGCTGTGAAGGATGATATATTATGGCTAGAATGAGTCATAGTATGGACTCATCATTATTTCCATTCACCTTAGGGTCATATGGTGTGGTCTTATGGTGTTGATATGTAAACAAGTCAATATTGTTAGGGTGTGGAGCTAAAAGCTTCACCAAGGAGCACACTTTGACAGTTTTGGGTCTACACAGACACTAGCGTCAGTTAGGAGTGACCGACGTCGGTCAGGTGCAGTTGCAGAGGCACTAGGTCGATAGTGGGTCGGCCGATGGTGGTCACAGGCAAGCAGCAGGAACCAGCATTGGTTAACTGTGCATCTAGAATGCTATTTCTGAGGATAGAAGTGAGTGTTGGCATGATGAGTTTAAGTTATAGTCTTAAGCTTGTGTCTCTATTATTAGTAATATTATTTTTAGAGCCCTTGTTCAAGAGGCTTAATTGTTTGTTTTAAGTGCATGCTCAAGTTTCCTAATTTCTATATGTAGAATTAGATCTTCTTAGCTTTGTGTGAATTATTGTAGTAGTTCATTGTATGTGAATGTTGAAGAATAGTACAGAATTGAATCAATCTAGGTTTGTTGGAGTTGATTGTTCTTGAGAGAGAGAGCTCTTGAGGAATAGAGATATAGTGAGAGATCTATACATCTAGGAGAGGTGTGGAAGAAAGAAGTTTCTTCAATTGTATTCCTTTTGTAAAGAGTTTGTTAATACAAGTTTTTCAGGGTGGTTTCTTGTATCTCTTGTTCTTGCTGTTTATCATTCTAGTTACTTGTCTATCTAATTTAATTCCACATTTATTGCTTTCATAAGTGTAATCTATTGTTGGTTGATCCCCAACAAGTGGTTCAGAGCCTTGGTTGTAGGTTCAAGAGTTGATACCAATAAGTGGTATCAGAGCCCAGGTTCACTAACAGGTGGTTTAGATCTGTGTAGTGTGTATTGATTACAGGTTCTCACAGGGGTTTTTGTAGGGATTCCTATTTGAGTGGGAGAAGCAATGGCAGATGAAAGTAAACTGAGAATGGAAAAGTTTAATGGCAAAAATTACCAACATTGGAGAATGCAGATAGAGGATTATCTGTATCAGAAAGATCTCTACCTGCCATTAGGTGGGGTTGTAAAGAAGCCCAAAGACATGGAGGATGAAGAATGGGAAGTTCTTGATAGAAAGGCTCTGGGGTCTATAAGACTGAGTCTAGCATCCACTGTGATATCTAATTTATCACAGGCAAAGTCTACGGTAGAGTTGATGACTATGTTAGCAAATTTGTATGAAAAACCCTCAGCTTCTAATAAGGTATATCTTATGAAGCAGTTATTTAATTTGCATATGAATGAAGGAGGATCTATTTCTACTCATCTGAATGATTTCAATGGAATTGTGAATCAATTAAGTTTAGTTAATATAGTGTTTGATGATGAAATAAAAGCTCTTTTAATATTATGTTCTTTGCCTGAAAGTTAGCATGGCTTAGTAATGGCAGTAAGTAATACTGCATCTGCATCAAATATTCTGAAAGTAGAGGATGTTGTTAGTGTTATATTGAATGAGGAAATACACAGGAAAATCATAGAAGAGACATCTGGGAACGCTTTAGGTTTTGAGAGCAGGGGGAGGCAGAAAGATAAGAGCAAGAGGAGATCAAGATCAAAGTCTAAGGTGAGAGGAAGATCCAAATCCAGGAACGGCAGGAAGCCACAATGCTGGAATTATGGAAAGATTGGGCACATAAGCAGAGATTGTTGGTTAAAGCCTAAGGAGGACAATCAACATGAAGGAAAGGAAGAAGCCAAGGTTGCAGGTATTGCACAAGATGCTTTAATTTTCTCTCTGCATAATAATATAGAATCTTGGGTGTTAGATTCTGGTGCATCTTTTCATGCTACCCCTAACAGGGAATATTTTAGTGACTATATCCATGGAGATTTTGGAATAGTGTATCTAGGGGGTGATGAACCCTGTAAAATAATTGGCAAAGGTAAAGTGCAGCTGAAGATGTAGAATAGCAACACATGGGTGTTGAGAGATGTGATGCATGTTCCTAGCTTGAAGAGAAATTTGATTTCTATAGGAAAGTTAGGGGATGAGGGTTGTATAGTAACTCTCACAGCAATATCTTGGAAGGTGACCAAGGGTGCACTTGTTATGGCCAGAGGTAAGAGAGAAGGTACTCTCTATTTGTGTTACTAACAAATCTCCTTATGTATTATCTACTTCAGATGTGGATGCTAAATTGTGGCACTCAAGGCTTGTCCACATGAGTGAGAAGGGGATGTCAATTCTTAAGTCCAAAGGTATGCTTTCAAATTTAAAAGGCATAGATCTAGAGTTTTGTGAGCACTGTGTATTTGGAAAATAGAAAAGGGTTAGTTTTCTCAAGACTGTGTCTACTAAGAAGAGGCATAAGTTGCAGCTTGTTCACACAGACGTGTGGGGACCAGCTCAGGTTACTTCCATTGGAGGATCACAGTACTATGTATCTTTCATAGATGATGCTACAAGGAAGGTATGGATCTATTGTATTAGAAGAAAATCTGATGTATTTGAGAATTTAAATATTTGGAAAGCTATGGTTGAGAATCAAATAGGTAAAAGATTGAAGTGCCTAAGATCTGACAATGGTGGTGAGTTCTGTAGTTATAAGTTCAAATATTATTGTTATATGCATGGAATCCACAGGCAAATGATGGTTCTTAGGACACCTCAGCAGAATGGAATTGTTGAAAGGATGAATAGGACAATAATGGAGCGTGCAAGATGTATGAGATTGCATGCCAGTTTGCCCTTACAATTTTGGGCACAAGCTGTTGACACTGCAATATACCTGATTAATAGAGGACCCTCTACAGCTCTGGATGGTGGTATTCCAGAAGAGGCATGGATAGGTAAAAAGGTAGATCTCTCATATCTCAAAGTTTTTGGTTGTGAAGCCTTTGTGCACATAGATAAAGAAAATAGAAAGAAGCTTGATGCTAAGTCTATGAGGTGCACATTTATTGGCTATGGCTCAGATGATTTTGGTTACAGATTATGGAATCTAGAAACTAACAAGGTAATTAGGAGCCGTGATGTTTTCAATGAAAGAGTGATGTATTGTGATCAGCTAAGGAAGCTGAATCAATCTAAGTAGAGCAATGCTGAATTGGATGAGGTGAAGGTCAAATGTGAGCTCACGAGAAAAAGAAATAATCACTTGTATGAAAACACAGAGACTGACGTCAGTAGATCAGGAACTAGCATCGACAGAACAAAAAATGAGGTTGGCCATACAGAGACCGACATCAATAGGACAGGCACTGGTGTCGGTCAGACAGAACCAGCGTCGGCCAGTAACAGGTCTGGAGGTGACCGAGGTCGGTCACTGTCAAAGAATTTGGGTGGACAGCGTGTTATGAATGAGTCTCAGACACCCATCAGGAGGTCAGAAAGGGTGAGTAAGCCTCCAATTAGATATTCTCCTTTATTTTATCTATTGCTAACTGATGGTGGAGAACCAGAGAGTTTTGAAGAAGCAATACAGGTGGAGTCTAAGAGTCAGTGGGAGTGTGGCATGGTTGAGGAGTTGGAGTCTTTAAGAGAGAACCAAACATGGGATTTGGTTGAATTGTCAGCTGGTAAGAGAACACTCAAGAACAAATGGACCTATAGGTTGAAAGAAGGTGAGAATGGATAGATGAGATATAAGGTTAGATTGGTAGTGAAAGGATTTGAATAAAACCTAGGTATTGACATTGGTGAGATTTTTTATCCTGTTGTTAAAATGACTTCTATAAGGGTTGTATTGTCTTTGGTTGCTTTTGAGGATTTGCATCTTGAGCAACTAGATGTTAAGACAATGTTTCTTCATGGAGATTTGGATGAGGAAATTTATATGAAACAACTGGAAGGATTTGAGGTCAAGGGTAAGGAGAAGTGTGTGTGCAGATTGAAGAAAAGCTTGTATGGCCTCAAGCAAGCTCCTAGGCAATGGTATTTAAAATTTGACAGGGACTGAGCATGGCTAAAATAGGTGTCAATTTGACCATTGTGTGTATTTCAAGAGATTTGATAATGGTAGATATATTATTCTATTGTTGTATGTAGATGATATGCTGGTTATAGGATCACACATGTAGGATACCTCTGAGCTTAAGGTGAAATTAGCTCAAACGTTTGCTATGAAGGATTTGGGAACAACAAAGAAAATCCTTGGCATGAGCATTAAGAGAGAAAGGAAAAATCACAAGTTGATATTGTCTCAAGAAGATTATGTGGACAAGGTGTTGAAATGGTTCAATATGTAGGATGCTAAACCGGTAAGCACACCTTTGGCTGGAAATTTTAAGTTGAGTAAAGAACAGTGTCCTAATTCATATGATGAGGTAGAGTACATGAGTAAGGTTCCATATTCTTCCGTAGTAGGGAGTTTTATGTATGTAATGGTGTGTACTAGACCAGATATTGCCCAAGCAGTGGGAGTGGTAATTAAGTATATGGCCAATCCAGGTAAGGAACATTGGAAAGCAGTTCAGTGGATCCTTAGATATCTGAGAGGAACCAGTAGTAGGCACTTGTGTTATGGAGGTTCAGATACTTCTCTACTTGGTTATGTAGATTCAGATATGGCAGGTGATTTGGATGGTAGGAGGAGCACTATAGGTTATGTTTTCACTATAGGTGGAATGGCCGTTAGCTAGATATCTAAGTTGCAGAAGGTTGTTGCCTTGTCAACTACAGAAGCAGAGTATATTGCAGCCACAGAGGCTAGCAAAGAGATGATATGGATGACACGGTTCATGGATGAGCTTGGTAGGGAGCATGAGAGTTGTAGACTGTATAGTGACAGTCAGAGTGCAATCCATTTGGCTAAGAATTCAGCCTTTCATTCAAGAACAAAGCACATATAGCTAAGGTACCATTTCATACGACAGGTATTGGAAGATGGTGAGTTGAAGCTGGAAAAGATCCCTATAGATAGGAATCCTGCTGATATGTTAACCAAGCCAGTTACAAAGGAGAAGTTGAATCTTCATTGAACTTCTATTGGTCTTCATGATTGAGCTGAAGATGGAGGAGCTAAAAGATATTGCTGCACAGGTACTGGTGCAGCTGTTTATCTCCAAGTGGGAGATTGTTAGGGTGTGGAGCTAAAAGCTTCACCAAGGAGCACACTTTGATAGTTTTGGGTCTACACAGACATCAGCATCGGTCAAGAGTGATTGACGTCGGTCAGGTGCAGTTGCAGAGGTGCTAACGTAGGCAGTGGGTCGGCTGACGGCGGTCACAGGCAAGCAGTAGGAACCGACGTCGGTTACCTGTGCGTCTAGAATGTTATTTTTGAGGATAGAAGCGAGTGTTTGCATGATGAGTTTAAGTTATAGTCTTAAGCTCACATCTCTATTATTAGTAATATTATTTTTAGAGCCCTTGTTCAAGAGGCTTAACTGTTTGTTGTAAGTGCATGCTCAAGTTTCCTAATTCTATATGTAGAATTAGATCTTCTTAGCTTTGCATGAATTATTGTAGTAGTTCATTGTATGTGAATGTTGAAGAATAGTATAGAATTGAATGGAATTTTGAAAAAGTAAATTTTAAACATGGCCTTCATGGATAGATTTTTCATTAGACACTTCTTAGACACTTTAGAGTGATCTAACACAACTAAAGAAAACATTTGCATCTATAAAATAATGAGACAACATGAATAAGAAAAATAATATGAAAACTAAAATGTAAATACAATTTAAAGTATTTTAATTAATTTTCATGAAGATATCTTCTTTCAATAGTGATTTCATTTAGGCACTTCCACCTTGGAAACATCCAAATAATTCAAATGAATTGTCACCAAGAATAGGAATCATTTACAAACCACTCCTTTGTTATTGTATTTTATGGAGGATAAATTTTTTATTTTAGTATACTACTAATTTTTAAAATATTTTGGTTTCATAATTTTGAATTATAAATATTTATTTTTATAAAATAATCAAGGTACTTATATAACCAATGCTTGCGCTTACATGCAGTTTTACCATATTTGATGAAACCTTCTATTTCAAAGGCTATAAGACTTTAAATTTATCAATAAAATAATTCCCTAACCCTTATATCAATGATTCAACCACTTCAAATTAACTAAATATTTAATTTTTCATGAAAAAATATTATAAAAGTGCCTTAGATAGTGTCTTACATACATGAATTACATATACTTCCATTGAGTTAGATAATAGATATATTAAAATAGATCCATATTTTGGATATCACCTCTCTAATTTGAGACTTTTAAGTCCCTAACAAATTCATCAAATCTATAAGTGTGGAAATGTATCACACACATATTCTTTTAAATACAATTTGGCCTTATTGGGTAGCTGACTCTTTAATCCAACCAACCAATACTCTTACACTTCTCTTATTATTGTCCTCTCCTTAATCTATATCAAAAAAGACTCATCTAATTCAAACTAAATTTTATGATCAAGGTCTTTAGTCGAAGGTAATGAAAACCCTTCATATTCATTTTAAAAAATAGTAGGTTTAAGGAGATGTAAGTTCTCAAAATTATAAATAGAATAAATCTTCATATAAGGAGGAAAATAAAATCTAAATGCATTCATTACCACTTTTTACAAAAATTTAAATGGGATATAACTAAGAGGATTAATCTTATTAATTTTCCCTTTGAGCCTCTCTCAAATTGATTATAGCCAAATCTTTTCTCAAACAAGGAAATTATGACCATTCCTATGTTGATAATGACTTACTTTGTACTTGGGTTATGACTCATTAAGCTACTCTTAAATTTGGAGATGAATTTGATAAATATTATCAATGAAACTTTAAGATTTGTGGACCTCTAGATCAACTTTCCATTCCATTTGTATGGATGTCTTAAAATTATATTAAACATAAATGGTTGTAAGTAAACAAAAACAGTTCCAAATGGAGTTTTAATAATATAAGAATGCATTTCATTGTTATAGGAATATTAAATATATAGTAATTTTTATCCAAAGTCTTAATATGCTTCCTATTATACCCAATCAATATTTGTATCATTTTTTTTTCTTCATAATGTTTTTATACCATTATGTTTTGGGTTTAAATTTATACACCACTTTATCTTGGTATCCATAATGTCTCTAAAAACATAGGAACACATATTGAGTCCCAATATGAAAAAATTGAACTAGGAAAACCAAAATGAAACCACACAATAAAAAATAACAACTCAAATACACCAGTAAATTTAAGGGTATTATTACAAGGAATAATAATACACATATTACTAAACTAGTTCATAACCACAAAATATAGTCATGACCATTCCATGAAATTTAAAATACACCTAAAAATCCATGGATATGTTTTCCCATGGTCTACAAGGAAGCAATATTGGCATATAAAATCTTAATTTCTTATAACTAGGTTTTATTATACTACATAATACATATCCTAATATGAACTTATAAACATTAAAATACATATTAGGCTAATAAACATATATACATAAATGTGTAATAGTATTTTTAACATGAAAATGTCTTATAAATTTTTATGTATGTTCATCTCTCATTAATTGAACTATTTCCTCCTTAGGCACACAATGCTTACAAAACTTGCAGATCAATCCATATTGGAGAAATAATCCTTCTTGGGATAAAATCATGCACCTAAAAACTTATTTTATTGAATAAAGGGCTCCCAAAACTCTACATCAATATCATATCCTTCTACATAAGAATCCCACATAAAAGGCCTAGAAATATATAAAGTATCCATGGCTGAAATAAAATGACGCCTAGATAACATATTGGCTAGTTGTTTAGTTATACCTTTTTTATAATTGATAATAGAATTAAATTATTAAAATAAATGCATCCATTTATATTATCCATCTTACTAAAGTGTTGTTTGTGCTTGAAAATATTATAGAGGTTAGTCATCTATGTGGATGATACTTTTCTTACCCATAATACATCATTTTCATTTCTTGAATGATTGAATATGAGCATATATTTCATTAGGATATGTAAAATAAACCCAAATTTAACCATGAAATAAATTTGAAAGGTAATGTATGTGCTCACTTCCTTGTAATAGGAAAACCCCCATATCATATTTACTATCATTCATTTTTACATCAAATGATAGTTTTAAGTTATGAAAATCTAGTACTAGATCATATATAACTTTGTGTTTGACAATATACAAAGAAATTATTACTTATTGACTTAACTTATTTGGTAATAATGGAGTGTTAATCATATTTTAGTTAAGGATCTAGATTAATAAATTAGTAGAGAATATAGCAATAAATATAGTCCTAATTTGTGCAAATTTTTTAAAACCTTTCTATAAATAGTAATAAATAAGAATAAATACAACTTAGATAGAAAATATACTGAGTTGGCTGATACAAAGGTTGAAAATAGTTGTGTAGGACTAGGAAAATGTCATAAACCTGAATGTGGCTTTTATTGGGTGAAAGTATAGAAGCACCAAAAAGTGGACACTTTAGTATCTGGTGCTATTGTTCATTCCTACTACTATTGTCCAAATTGATCATAGAGACCTTAAACTTTTTGGGTAGTTACGATGTGCTTGTTTGAGTTGCCTACAAACAATTGAGTGCAAGTTGTTGATAAAACTTGCTATGGAGCTGATTTTATCTTCAAACTCTAACTCTCCATTATGCTTGATAAAATGACATTTTAGTCAATTTAGAAAGAGGGGGGTTAGTGTGAAAGATGTACTAAATGTAAAATCCACACCCCTTATATCAGTACACTACTTACATACAAATACTCTAAAGAGGGATCAAGGCATATGTAGTTCTCACACCTAGTGTGCTTTGTGCAATAGTGTGATGCATATGAAAATGCTAAATTAATAGTGTTTGAATTGGCTAGGGCCTGATATGAGATTTGAGTAGGTTTTCAGTTGTGTTTGGTGATTGTGTGTAAATAATAGGGAATTTTACCTTAGTTCTTTATTTGTATTCTTGATTGCCTTATAAGTTTTGTCACATCCCTTTTAAATGAGCTTTGAGTGGTATTTTATAGGGAAAAATTGGTCATGGGTTAGATGTATTCATGCTATTTCAACCTAATTAAAGATAAGGACCATATGAAAATGACTGTTGGGGCTCAAAGTTTAAATGGACAAGACTACCAAAAATGAGACACTTCTCTATGGGGTGTTATAGTCCAAATGGGGCACTCCTATCTTATAGGCTTATGACATATGGGAATATAATTGGTATAGGGAATATTATCTAGCTAAGGGGAATGACCATTTAGAAGGTTATACATGATTGAAAATGATAAAAAAGGTATATATAAGTGTCGTAAGAACATGTAAAAAGGACCTATGGATGGGGTGTCACAAGCCACACTCAAACTACCAATTTGGACATTTTATATAACTACACTTATTACCCCAAATATAAGTGTTAACATTAGTTTTAATTTAATTTAAAGGTGTGGTTTTAGAAGATAAAACCTTAATAAATTTCTTAAAATATTGAATTACACCAACATAATATCTTGTTTTAGATACACTAGATAGCTTGGTAAGATTCATGATGGCCTCTATAATTTTTGATTAATCCTCAATTACCCATATCAAATCACATTCCATAATTATAGACATGATTAAAGATTAAACTAAAATTTATTCACATTCAAAACTAACTTGGTCTCCTTAAAAAAATTAAAAAACATTTTAAATGATCAAAATGTTGACCAAACATTCTCCATAAAACAATTATAACATATAAATGAATAATGACAAAGGAATAAATAAATGGCCTCATTACCTAGTTCATTAACCACATGAATGTAGATTATGGACAAAATATCCAAAAATATATAAACAACCATTCATAAAACCCTTTCCTTGCCTTCATTTTTTTCTTTTAAATGTCCTCTTATTTAATCCTCACTTGATGACACCCAATTTTTTAAATCCATATTAATAAAATAGTTAACATGACAAGATTGATTATGACATCATCAAACTATGGAAGATGGTACTTATTCTTGATGTTTATTTTGGTAAGTTCTCTATAATCAACACTTATTCTACATGAACCATTTTTATTGTGTATAAAATCAATAGGATAACCACATGTAGAAGAACTAAGATAGATCACACCTTGATTAATTAAATATTATAACTACCATTTTACCTCATTGGGATAATTCAATGGATTCCTATATAATCCTATATTTTTAATTTAATTATCTAGTAGAATCTAATTTATATGTTCAATAGACCTCACTAATGAAAATATTATGGGCTCATGAAATAGTTCTTTGAACTTATGCGATAATTCTACATATATTTCTTCCCTTTGTTAGAAAACATTATAAAATAAAGTTGATGTGTAAAAACTTATTTTTATTTAATATCTATAAAATTAAGTAAAGAAAACTTCCAAATTACGTTAATAAACCTTTTGTCTTGAGAATTTTTTACGAAAGAGATTTTAGAATCACATATAGACTGAATTGATGTATCTCCTACCATATTTTACAAAATGGTATTGATTGTATTTCCACATGAAAATAACATCCTAGATATAAAAATAAGTGCTACAAAACACCACAACACATGCATCAAGATCCATAATATCCACTATAAATTTATTAATGAAATGTGCATTAATACCAAACTTATTCTATACTGCTTATTCACCTTGAAGTTTACACATTTGAGAGAGTCCATAGACTTATTATTTTTTGTTTTTATTGAACATATGAAATTTCATATGTATATTCTAAAATTTTCCTTGAAGTGAATATCAAAATCATAATTCATGTAATACATTTAAGTATTCTTATTATAAATAGAAGTAGTATTATTATCACCTTTTCATTTACCCTTATGATTGGAAGAAGAAAAAATATTTGGAGTGGTTTTAGAGGTGGATGAATCCTTATTCTTCTTGTCCATATCTAATTAGGGATCTTAAGAAAAATCCTTATCTACATCCATATGCTTGTAAAATAAAATATTTCTCCTCAAATGGATATGGGTGAACCAACATACTTCATTAGGATATCATGGTCCACAATATATTTTCCCATTTGGAAACCCTACCATGGAAACTCACTTGTGTATTCCTCCATGGTTTGGAATTTTTTTTTACTAATATAAATCTAATAAATTAACCTCTCTTCCTCATAACAAATAATATAAAATTTATTATTGATTAGCATATTAAAATCATCCCACTTAGTAATAGGAGGAATATTATTAAAAACCAAGGGAAGAATATAAATTTTAAAAATTTTAAAGAATGATTAGTTAATTTTAATTATTCATAATAAATATGTTGGCTCTCATTAATTTGATGCAATTTTAAATATATCTCTAGTTGGGATAGCCAATGATTTAACCTCTCCACATTCGCATGTCATTCATATGTCTGAATATCTATATTTTCCTCAGCATTGAGAGGATGTGGATCTCTTTTGGAACATAGATATTATTCCATTTTGTCATGATAAGGAATTTCCTTATTTATTTTTTTATGCCTAACAAAATTCCAATAATCTCTAATGAGAATCCTGATGAGTGACACCAAACTCTCAAGATTTCTCATATAAAGTGATAGCCACTCCTTATTTAAGGATATGAAATAGATATTATATTTTAATATCATATTATTCAACAAAATAAACCATACTTATAATATATTTCTTCCACTTTTATAAATGTCTTATCTAAAGGAAATAAGTATACTATGATCTGTATAATTTATTGTTCTAGTGATGAGCATATATTTTAATGTAGTCACACACACAAAAAAGACTAAATTTAATAATCAAATATATCTTATGCCAATATGATTCATAAAAAGGTGGATATTCCACACTAATATTCACATACATGGATCATACTCATAGGTCAACATATTATGTATAGACTCCTATTCTAGACTACTTCATAGATATAAAAGAGATAAACAGGTTATGGAAATGAAATGTCAAAACAATGAACATAAATAATAATGATACGATAAAAATGAAGAAATAAATAAACACAAAATATGACCTAGAAAAACATGGTGTCAAAAAAACTCAAGTGGGTGAGGTAATTTCTCTCCTCTTCTACTATACAATTCAACAATTATAGAATTTACTAGTAAACTGGCCTTTATGGACAAATTTCTAATAAATGTTCTATCTAAAGATTGTGCACATGAATAGTTGTTAATTATTAGACACTTCATGGTGATCTAACATAACTATCACAACCATTCATAGATAGGAAACAACATGAAAATGAATCAACATCGATGTTTTTTATGGTATTAATCTATCAAAGTATCAAATAGAACAACAAAATGTCCTACTGCATAAAAATAATGTAGTGAAATACATCTCAATAACTTTAACATGAAGTACTACCACCAAGAACTAACATCTCAATTGTCTCAAATAGGTAAGAATATAATCAATCAAAATGGAATTAGGTATAACAAATAATGTCTAGTTAGCCAAATACTAGATAAGCAACCCAGATATGATAGTAATTCCATTTATAAACATGGATTTAAATGACCGAAGGTGAAGGTTTATCTCAAAATCATGATTAAGCAAGTCTTATCATGTCATGAGATTGACAAGAGGAGGTTTATAATTCATTTTTATAGCCAACTTGACATATGCATAATAGTATTGAACCTTTTAAAAACTACCCAAGTGAGGATTACTCCGATTTATCACCATTCCAAGATCCAAGGTCCTTTAGAAACCATTACACCTTCATTATCTTAATTGATGAAGGCCACACACATAGGATTAAACTCAATGAAGAGAAGATTATTGTTAATAACTAAATGAGACACCATGTGATTAGTTTAGGGTGGATAACATCTCACATGTGAGCACCCCAATGAATAATCATGCAAGTTTTATGGGGAAAAAATTAATTCATAATACATGGATATAATCTCATAAGCCACCCAAGGTAACTACAACCAATTATGACTCAATTAACCATTAGTTAACATATCACAATACTGAATAAACATTTGTGATCATGCCATCCCTAAAACATGCATATGGACATGAAATTTTTTATATTTAATTATTATTGTGCATTAACTTAGGTGTCCACTAAGTAAATTATGATTTAGTAAATCATTGCCAAGGTAGATTATTTAACTATGAACCAAGTATCAAATTAGATATTCACATAACTTACAAATCCTCATTTTCATTCTATGATTATTTATCAATACATGGATTTATTCACATCTTAATGATCCCAACAAAAGGTATATCACAAATCTAATTGATAAGGATAAGCTTTAATTTTAAGCATGTGCATAACTAATATAACCAATGACTAACCATTATTATATAATCATTAATGATAAATATCCAACATCCATTAATCAAGATTTTAATTATAACATTATAAGTAATAAATTTTAAGAAAACATGTCATATATCTAAACCATTATGACACCATTAATAGAATAATCCAAATTCTAAGATGAAGATCCATATACAAAGATCATTGACCTAGATTAATTAATTTCTTAAGAAATGGAAATATGCTTGCTAAAAATGACATTATGCCCAATAAGCATTCATTACTATAATAATGTGATGAGAACATTTTGTTTGGATCACCAAGATATTAACTGTATAATCAATCTACAATAGATTTAATTTTCATCCAATACTACAATCCTTTTAAGGCCATATGGTTAGTATCAAAGATATAAATTATGGGGTGTCTTATATCATCATGTTATTGATGTAACCACTAAAGAGTTGATTATTCTTTCCAAGGCCCATAAAATTTACATCAATATTATTTGAACCACTAAAAACCTCAATCATCAATATCTAATTCACAATATAATACTTAAAAGATTTTCCATAATTTTCACCACAAAATGATCATGACTATTTCCACTAAGTATGTTTGAACACTCATAGAACCATATTTGCATGAAATAGTTATATCATAATGATTAAGTTTTATAAGAGATAAAAATCACCACTTGATTATTTTTAGCATGGTGTTATTGATTGCTAGATGAAGGAACAAGGTAATTACATCCATGGTTTCAGATGTTCTGATGACAACATTTTTACTGTTTTATGATTATTATAAAATCAAAAAGTTTACCACTTATGTACCTACAACAACATATTAGGTTCAATTATATCTGATGCATTCTAATTACACTATTACTCACATGATAGAATAGACCCATTACAAATGCATATAAAAGATATAAGTACAACTAGTTAGATATATATGAACCAAACAACTATCATCAAAATGCCTCAACGATAATATAATGCCCAATATTGTTATTTTTAACACCCAATAATTTCATAATTTACATAGATTAATGAATTAGGGCCACAACATATAATAGATAAGCAACCAAGATCCATTATGTTGACATTATACATCCATAGGCATAGCTGAGAGGCAAGCCATTAATCACATTCCAAGTGCATCAATGGGGAAAGACAAACATTTAAATAGGGACACCCCTTAAACTATCACTATCAACATAATTATTGGTGGCCATTACCTTCCTAGCCATTATCTTGGTGGAGGGTTTCAGAAACTAGGTACTTGAGTAAGGCAATAAATGTACATATAATATTAAGCCACTAATAAGGATGTAAAAATTGCCTATAGGGACAAAAGGAGAAATGCAAAAAGCATAAAACCATAACATTCATCCATGACATGGGCTTATCTACTCATAACATGATTAAAATTAAAGGGGTTCATCTTGAAATAATCACATTAAATCAATCGATTGAAAAGGGGAAGGCATAACACTCATAATAGAATATGAACTCAATTTAGTTTAGAAATGACCAAGTACAACCAACTTTTATTCCTTTAATAAATCTATAAATCTAAATACAAGTAAAAATATGACATTATTCAATCAAATGGAATAATAAAATCAATAGTCTATTGCTAAGAATTTTAACTCAATAGGTTGAGAAATGACCCACTCCAACATCATGAGTAGAAACAGGGTTTTACTAATAGCATAGATAACAATTTTATTACTAGTCAATCTTAATTCCAAAAAAATATATATACACATAGAGGACAAGGTTTCACATTGGTAATTTAGGTTTTTCATGACTGTATAAAATCATATATTAGGGATCTGAGAGGCTAATATAATTTTTATAAGATATATAACATAATAAGTGCTAACGCAATTGTATAAGGAGGATGGCATTTAATTCTTAGACAAATCTATCCTTATAATAAATTTGATAATTATAATACTCTATTCAAGGCAAAAATAGTTTTTATGCCCATGAGGGGTTAGGATGGAGAAACATGTCTTCATAATTTGATGGCACAAATGTAAATTTTCAAGTACAAATCCAAATCCAAATAAGGTTTAATTATTCCTAGAGTATGGTTATTTATGAATTAATAAGATTTAAGTTTATTCATATAATTTTCCATGGTATAAATGTGGTTTAGTGATTTAGTTCTTCATCATTTTTCCAAGAATAATATTAAAACTTATGGTTTAAATTTACATATATTTAACAACACATAAATAATGAAAATAATTTAATTATCAAGCCAAATTTGCTCATGGCTCTAGCAAAGTGAAGATTAATTTTTAGGTGAATCAAGATATTGAATATTCATAGGGAAAGTCTCTAGACTTTACCATGAATCTAGGATGATTCATATATAACTCCCATAACAAAGTTATTTAGAGAAAATGTAATTTTATAATAAAACAACCATAACACTTACCCATAAAGTGTAGGGAATTATGTGAATGTCTTGGGTTTTGTTGAGGATGAAATATCTGCACCCCTTTTCAAGTCCAAAGTTTAGTAAAACTTCATTTAGGAAAGATTCAGCCCTAGCCATTCCATTTCCCCAAAATCTACCTCTTATTTAGCTAGTCGATGCCCAACCACAAGTAAAATGAAACAAAAATAATAAAAATATCAATCCCCTACATTATTCTCCTCTTATACCACATTATACTCATCGTATACTACATTATTCTCCTTTTCCCCTCCATTTTTCATCTTTCCCCACTCTTTTCCCGCAACTCCATCCTTATATATTCTATATTCCTCTTTCCTATGTTTCACACATTGTCATCTCCCCTACGTTTCACTTGCCTTCCTCTACTTGCTCCCATGCCTATCCTTTCTCCTTCTATCCTCTTTGGTTTTGCCTCCTCCCTATCTTTCTTCCTATCTCCTCCATTCCTTTCTACCTATTTTATACCTTCCCATGTCATCTATATGCCTCACCCCATCTGTCCCCCTATCCTCACTATCTCCTTCGTACTCATCAAGTCAAGAGACATAATATATATATGTATATATATATATATTTATATATGTGTATATATATATATATGTATATATATATAGATTTAGGGGATATAGTAATATGATATAATATTATTATTATATAATATGATGAGAATATTAGGATAAATAAGAATATAATAAAATATATGTATATATATATTAATAATATAATATATACATGAATAACATAATAATATAAGTAATTAAATAAAAATATAAAATTATCAATAAACAAAGTTTAATAAAATCCTTTTAGACTAATAATAATAATTAAATAATGATAAATACAAAATCATTAATTAAACAAAATTATAGTTATAAATGTAATAAAAATGATCAAATTTATAAAATTGATTAGAAATAATAATAATGGTAAGGTTGTTAAACAATAAAATTACCTAAAATAATTAAGATGATGAAAATACTAAGAAGTGAGAATCAATAAATAATAATGATAAATAATAATAATTATATAGATAATAATGATTGTAAAAAATTGAATTTTGCATGGATCCTAAGGTGGTGAATTCCCATGAAGATCCCTAAAGATGTTTTCTAGAGTCAAGAGACTCCACAAGTCTAGATGAACCCAACCAACTAGGTTAAAAGGTCAATCCACTTTTATGGCTTAAAAATCTATTGTTCATGACACCTAAGAAGGCTAATTAAACAAAAAGGTATAACCCTTAACACACAAGGGACAAGCAAGAGAATCAACACTGCCAAAATTAACAAATTGAATGGGGAACAATAACATGGCATACGTGCTCACAAATGGGAGCAACCAACAATGCTAAAAGTAATAACATAGAAGAATGTACAAGGAGGTGGATCAATACTATATAATAGATGTTATACTAATTAGAGTGACATTTAAACTACTTAATTACCTGTGGATATACCTAAGGTGTCCAAACCCCACACTAAGCTTATCTCATAATCTGTTACCTACATCCACCAAATAAGACATCAAAAACACTTGAATGATGTTGATATATCAATAACAATCAAAATGGATCATTAGACATGAAAGTCATAAATCAAGTATAAATGACTATAGCTAAGAAGGGAATGAGTTAGTCTTAATAACCATGAACATATGCATGCCCTACAAGGCACAACCAACTACTTTTAGAGTGATCAATATCAATAAACATCAGTGATACATGGTAAATTAATATCATACAATAAGGTAAATAAGATAATAGTAGATAAATAAAACATGGTAAAATGAATCCAATGTAATCAATATGCATAATAATATATAATGCATCTAATGTGAGTATCAATAGTGACATATCACATCATAATGGATATCTAAGCTACCTACATTTCAACCATTTAAAAATAAGACCAATATCAATAGTCATTAGTTTAAGTATTATTGAATCACTCTAAAGTAGGTTATGGCCTAATATCCAAAAGGGGCCACAAGGTTAAACCATCCCCTCCTTAAATAGGATCCATCCCAATGACCATTAATAGTCAAGCACAAAGTTCTTAGAAAATGTCCAATAAGAACAATCAATACTATTACATAATCTCTCCACCTGTTGTGTGGTGGCAATGTTTCATCCACATCTCATTGAAATTCATATCAGTTATCACTAGGACAACCATATTATCCAATGCATTAGGTAAATCAATGGCCTTTTATCATCTTCACATGTCCCTCATGACACTAAAGGGGAAAAATAACACTTTTACAACACTGTCATAGCAAAAAATTCCACCAAATCTCATAATTGGATGGATTTTTTCCACTCTCATGCCTTAAAAAGGCCATCAAAACCATCAAAATATGCTAAGAATGAGATAAAATAGGTTCACCAAACTGAAATATCTACATCAGTCAACAAAATTTTATGGGTAACAATTGATAAATTTCATACAACACCAAAAAAATTGACCATTCCAGCCATCTTTGAAGGTGGCTATAAGGCACCATGAGCATATAGTGTCCCAACATAGTAACTTTCACATACCTTAATAAGTTCCCTAATAATGTCACTAAAAAATATTCCAAGTAGGAAAACATAGCTAAAGAGTCACAAGATAAAAGTCATGTCTAAACTAGAATAACAATCCAAATATGCAACTTGATTGAAGTTAATATCACTCATGTCAACACACAAAAACATGAAATATGATGTCAACAATCATATAATCATCTAATCCCACTGGATTGTAACCAAAATATAAATCAATAGTAGAAATCTTCCACTAAAACATTATGCCACATGCATAATCTTAATAGCATTCATCACATAATGTCATATTACAATGGTAGTAATCCGTACAATTATGGTTACTCCACTATGTCATCAACTACTTAGGGGTTAGTATAGCATCTCACACTAACCATGTTGATCAATGAAGGATCCATACCAGACATCACATATAACTCAAAGGATAAAAACATGTATTCAAACACACACATGAGCTTAGATAGTGGTTATAGACATTACAATCCCACCATCTCACTACACTTACTTCATGGTAGCATATAAAAAATAATAAAATCCTCTTGATCAAGACAACAATGTTCTACCTGAGCATAATATCAACATTCATTTCAGCCATGCTTAAATAATAAAAAATATGTATATTTCTATAAAATAGCATCAGGTATGTGTATAATAATACCTCATACATAACATGGTTGCACTTATCAGTCAACACATGTGAAGAACTTAGAATATCCATAAAAAAATATTTTTTCAGGTAATTTAATCATTACCTCAAGAATATCATGCTTGACTTTACAAGTCAACATGTACTTATTTTTCAACAAGTTTAGTCTTACTAATTTTTCATAAAAGTCCCATTTCTAGGACCAAATAGTGCTTTTACAAGGATACATAGACAAAATTCACAATGTTTTTTTAAAAAAACCTCAAATAAGTGGTTGAAGGAACATTTAATCTAAGAGGTGACCATTATACATGAGATCCCATGACCATCTTTTGGTACTCATGGTGCATAACCCAAAGTGGGTTTTCAGCCTATGTGATACTCCACTCCCTAGCCTGAACCTAGTCAAATCATCTTATATATAGTGTTTACTTCACCTTAAACCTCCTACTTGCATCAAAATTCAATATTCAAATAGTGATGTAGGGTGACACAACATAACGCAACATTATACCTTAGCAATTTCAAACAAATAAAAGTTGGTTTTCAAGGGAAAAATAAGTCACACAACTAGAGTACAACCACTTAACCACATAAATAATATTCTAACAACATGAAGTTCCATTTATTTTATAATAATTACACATAATATTTATGCAATAATTTAAAACCAAAGATCAAAATAAGGTCTATATGACTGATTTCAAAAGTGGAAGATCACTTTAAACAAGAAATTTACTAACATTCACATGATCAACCATTAAAAACCAACCATTAAGTATATAAAATGATTACATAATAATGTTAATATGAATAAGATAAAGTGAAAACTCATAAGGTTATTACATACACATTGGGTGTAAAAGAGACCAATTTACACGATTTGACATATTCAAAAAAATGTAAAATTTCACACCACAAGGTTGGTATCAAAACAAGTGTGTGAATGTCCACAACGTTAACCATATGCACAAGTATAATAAGGGCCCAAATTTACAATATTAAGAAATATTAATGAACATAATTATTATATAACACATAATAGTTTTACATACAATGAGGAATCACATGAAAGAGACCACACATACATGATTCAAGTGTTCAACCACTATGCCAAGGTACTTTCACATCATGAAAATCAACACATATGAAGGTGAAACACAATGGTGCATGACTATCATTGGGTTACTCAATGTCTATATGTCCTCCACATGACACCAATATTTATCATATAATATACATAATCAGTCCCAAGGATCTCAAATCTTGATCACCTTCCTTATAGGAAGGTTATATTCCAACAAACCTAAAATCCATCTCTATGAGTTTTGAATAATTTACGAATAATGTTTGCACATCATGGATAGATGGCTCATGCTAACTAATAATAATAATAATAATAATAATAATAATAATAATAATAATAATAATAATAATAATAATAATAATAATAATGATAATAATAATAATAAGAGATCCCCAAACTCTCTAATTTTGTTCAGTAAGTCAGCCACACTCACCCAATAGACCCTCCAAACTCAAGATGCACCCGTGGACCTCCCAAGATATTATATCTTAGCGTCATTGGATAACTTGCCCCTAAAAATTATTAATGGACATTAAGGTATTATCTCATGATTACAATAACAACAAGCTTAGATCACTATTATTCTAGTTAACTTTATCAAACAAGTCAAAGGTTAAATAGTGATGCTTTCTTTGATGCAACAATATATTTGGGAAAGGGTAGACGTAGCAAAGGTACAAGGTGAATCCTATAAAACTACCATGGAGATTACCATTTCCACAATCAAAAAGTTTAGTTAAACTCACAATACACATCTTCATGGATGAAGGACATATTTATATCACAATAGACATCCCAAGAGTATCAAAACATAACCAAATTTCCAACAAGCATCCTCATGGATACATAGCTTAGCTAGATTCAAATAAACATCCACATGGATATAACATATCCATGGTCATAATGACAATTTCGTGAAAATCAAACTATCCATGATCAAATAACTAGAATTGATGTAAACATGTTTATGATTAAAAAAACACAAAGATGTCAAATGGGAAAAAAGTAAACATCCCTATACACTTATTTATTTCCATCCCTTAGGGTCACAAAGCCACATTTTCCTCTATCTAACTCAAAGAGATCGAATGCATTAATAAGATCAACCTCTTAATATATCCAACATGCTCCCACAAAGTGGAGATCCCAAGCCTCACTAATTTATCTAAGTAAATGTGACACCCTCACCCTATGAAGCTCTCTATGTTTGAATTTGACCCTTGGTTTTCACAAGGTTAGGACATTATAAGCATCTACTGATGACTTGCCCATACAATCCAACAATAGATACCAAACATCATTTTCTCAATTCTAAGGTGAATCATTGATCACTAGTCTTCCATTGACTTGACCATACAAGTCAATAACTAGCTAGTGATGTTTGTCCCAAATATAACTGATATGGTAAGGGTTGACCTAACCAAATACATGGGTAAGAATCATAATATTACCTACAAAAATTCATTGATTTCAGCATACTCACATGCATATACATTCCATAATATAAGAACTTATAGAACTTTAGAATTACATAAGGAAAGCATTAATTAACTCATCGAAGAGGTTAAGTGACTCATAAGGGTCACTTCATATCCTCATTAAGAAAATAAGGTATATAGTAGTTTTTATTAGGCAAATAGAACTAGCCATGGTTTAGTATGCACATGATCATATAAGGTTTTATCTTAGTCTTAACAAGACAACATAGACATACAAATGATATTCAAGCATCAAAGGGCATATGCATACACCTTGGTAAAATAAGACTCCATAAGGATATGTACACCTACACTAAGTTTATTTATAGCCACCTAAATTCATTATGAAAACACAATCTTTTGAAAAGGTATACACAACCACCCAAGAGCTCAACCAACCTTTCAAGCACATGCCAAAATTAGTGCAATGTGTCTAAAATCATCCAAAACCTCTAAATCATAGGCTCAAATACTAGACGAAATAACCCCAAATTTTTTTTTTGGGATTTATTTATCAAAGTAAATAATAGGAAAATAAAAGGTCCTATTGCATAAAATGAATGTTGTGTAATGCATCTTAATAACTTCAACATAAAGTGCTAGCACCCACAACTAGCATCCTAATTATCTCAAATAGGTAAGACTATAATCAATCAAAATGGAATTAGGTACAACCAAGAATGTCTCATTAGAAAAAAGCTATATAAGTAACCCAGATATGATAGGAATTCCATACATAAGCATGTGATCTAAATGATTGAACATGAAGGTGCATCTCACAATCATGATTAGGCAAGTCTTATTAAGTCATGATATTAGTTAGAGGAGGTTTCTAATTCATTGTTACATCCAAATTGGCATATGGATAAGAGTCCTAAACCTTTAGGAATCCACCCAAATAATGACTACTCCTATTGATCACCATACTTAGATCCAAGGTCCTTTACAAAGAATTACACCTTCATTCTCTTAATTGACAAAGGCCACACACACAAGATAAAACTCCAATACGAGAGGATTTTTATTAATAACTAAATGAGACACAATTTTTTTATCTTGGGGTGGATGACATCTCACATGTGAACACCGTAATGAATAAGCATGTAAGTGTCATGGGGAAACAATTACTTCATAATATAGGGATATCATATAATAAGCTATCCATAGGAAACTACACCAAATTTTGACTCACTTAACCATTAGTTAAGATATAACATTATTGAATAAACATTGGCATTCATGCCATCCCCAAGCATGCTTATTACCATGAAATTTTTGATACTTAATTGGTTTTTTGTATTAACTTAGGTATCCACTAAGGAAAGTATGATTTAGTAAATCATTGCCAAGGTAGATTATTTAATTATGAGCCAAGTGTCAACTTAAAAATTCCCATAACCTAAAAATCCTCATTCTCATTTCAAGATTATTTATCAATACATGGATTTATTTTCATCTTAATGATCACAACACAAGGTATATCACAAAGTTTATTGACAAAGATAAGCCTTAAATTTAAGCATGCACATAACTAATATAACTAATGGCTACCCATTCTTATATAATCATTAATGACAAATAGACAAGATCCATTAATCAAAAGTTTCATTATAACATCATAATTAATAATCTTAATGAAAACATGTCTTATATCTAAACCATTATGACATCATTAATAGAATAATCTAGAATCCAAGATGAGGATCCATATACAAAGATCATTGATTTGACTTACTCCATTTCTTAAGAAATGGAATTAATCTCACTAAAAATGACATTACACCCAATAAGCATTCATTTATATAATAAAGTGATGAGAACATTTTATTTAGATCACCAATATATTAATTACATAATCTTTTTTCAATAACTTAAATTTTTAGCCAATACTACAATCCTTTTAAGGCCATGTGTTTAGTAGGAATGCTACAAATTATGGGATGTCTTATATCATCATGTTATTGATGTAACCAATGGTAAGTACACATACTATTCACTATTAAATCAAGTGGAATAATGTGGAAAAATAAATATTTGATTATTATTTATAAGGCCCTTAAAGTTTACATCAATATTAGTTGAACTACTAAAGACCACAATCATCAATATCTAATTCACAATACAATACTTGAAATATTTCCCATCATTTCCACCACATTATAATCATGACTATTTCCAATGAGAATTCTTGAATACTCATAGAACCATCTTTACATGAACTATTTATATAACAATGATCAAATTTGAAAAGAGATACAAATCACCACTTTATTATTTTCATCATAGTGTTATTGATTGCCAGATAAAGGCATAAGGTAATTACATCCATGGTTTTAGGTGTTCTGATGATAACATTTTTACTATTTTGTGATTACATAAAATCAAAAAATTTACCGCTTACTCATGCACCTATAAAAACATATGATCTTCAAGTATCTCATGATGCATTCTAACTACACTATTACTCATATGATAAAATATAGCCATTACAAATGTGTACAAAAGATATAAATATAACTAGTTAGATATACATGAACCAAGAAACTATCATCAACATGCCTCAATGATAACATAATAACCAATAATGATTTTTTTGTAACATAAAAATGTTACAAACTACATAAAGTAATGAATTAGGGCCACAACATAAAATAGATAAACAACCAAGATCCATCATGTTGACATCATACATCTACTATCAAAAGTGAGAGGCAAGCCATAAATTAGAGTCTAGGTGCTTAAATAGGGAAAGATAAAAATTTAAGGAGGGATACCAATCAAACCAACCCTATGGTCTCAACCATCGGGGGCCCTTACCACCCCAACCATCAGCTTGGTGGAGGGTTTGAGTAACAAGGTATTTGGGTGTGGTAATAAATGTATACATAATACTGAGCCACCAGTAAGGACTTACAAAATAATCCACAAGGACAAAAGGAGAAATGTGGAAAATGTAAAACTATAAAACTTAGTCATGATATGGGCTTATCCAAGTGTAACATGATAATACTTATAGGGGGTAAACCCAAAATAGTCACATTAACTCAATCAAGTTAGAAGGGGAAGGCATAACACTCATAAGAGAAGATGAACTTGATTTGGTTTAGAAATGACCAAGTATGACCAACTTGTATTCCTTCAATAAATCCAATAAGATGAAAATAAGTAAAAAGGTGACATTATTCAATTAGAAGGAATAACAAAATCAATAGTCTACTATTAATACTTTCAACTCGATAGGTTGAGAAATGACCCACTCCAACATCGTGAGTACAAATAAGGTTTTCCCAATAGCATGGATAATAATTTTATTACCAGTTAATATTAATTCCAAAAGAATATATATGCACATAGAGGACAATGTGTCAAGCTAGAAATCAAGGTTTGTAGGGACTATTAAATTATATATCATGGCTCTGAGAGGATACTATCATTTTTATAAGATATCTAACATAATAGGTGTGAAGATGATCACATAAGTAGGATGGCATAAATGTCTTAGATAAATATATCCTTATAATAAATTTCATAGTTATAATATATATATACTATATTCAGGGAGAAAATAGTTTTGCTTCATCCATGAGGGGTTAGGAGGGAGAAACATGTCCTCATGATTTGATGGTACAAATGCCCATTTTAAAGTATAAATCCCAACAAGATTTAATTATTCCTAGAGTATGGTTATTTACCAATTAATAAGATTTAAGTTTATTCATATAATTTTCAATGGTATCAATGTGGTTTAGTGATTTGGTTCTTTGTCAAAATTTAAAGCATAATATTTAAAACTATGGTTTAGAATTTGCATATATTTAACAACATACAAATAAAGAAAATAGTTTAATTATCAAGCCAAATTTGTTTATGGCTCCAACAAAGTGAACATGGTTTTTTAGATTAATCAAGCCATTAAATATTCATAGGGGAAGTCTCTTGAATTTCTCATGAGTTTGGGATGATTCATATATAATTACCATAAAGGAATTTATTTATACAAAATGTATTTCCATAATAAAAAAACCATAACACTTACCCTTCTATTGTAGGGAATTATGGGAACACCCTATTTTTTTTGAGGATGAGAGATTCACATCATTTTCCAAGGCCAAAAGTGAAATAAAACTCCCTTCAAGAAAGATGTATCCCCAGCCATTTAATTTCTCCAAAATATCTCTTCCTTAGTTGGACAATGCCCATCCACATTCAAAATGAAACAAAAATAATAAATATCTCAAACTCTTGCATTATTCTCATATTGTACCACATTATACTCCTCCATTGATATGTTATTCTCCTCTACCCATCCATTTCTCATCTTCCCCATCTCATTTCACCCAACTCCATTCTTCCATATACCATGATCCTCTTTCTTACATTTCAAATGATACCATGTCCCCTATTTTTCACATGCCACCATCTCCCCTACATTTCACACACCTTCCTCTACCTACTCCCATACATCTCCTTTCTCCTTCCATCTTACCTAACATCACCTCTTCCCTATCCTAGAATAGAATATATGTATGTATAATAATAATATAATATAATATAATATATACATGAATAACATAATAATATAAGTAATTAACTAATAGTATAAAATAATCAACAATTTTTTTTAGTAAACTCCTTTTAGAGTAATAATAAAAAAATGATGATAAATACAAAATCATTAATTAATAAAAAAGATAAAGTCACCAAAATAACAAAGATGATCAAATTTATAAAATCGATTAGAAATAATAATAATAATAATGGTAAGTATTGACCAAATTTAACCCTACAGGTCAAATTGGTACCCCCATAGGTAAAAACTTGATTTTTAGATGTTTTAGGGGTCTAATATTTTGTCATGGGGTATGTTATAGTCCATTTGATATAATTTAATGTCAATTAGCCTTGGTCATTAGTCATTTTAGTCTTTGTCTTTTGAGTCATTTTGAGGTTTAAAAAGAGTATTAAATGAGTTATATGGAATCCTTTTGAAACGTCAAGGTGTAAAAAAGTGATGTCACATTCCATATGTCATATTATGTATTAATCAACTATTTATAATTGAAAAGTGGTAGGTTTTTCAGAACAAAGGGCAATTTCCTTTGAAAAAGGAAGAATTTGGCACTTATATGGCCCAAAAGGGAGTGTGACACATGGGATAAGGTCATGAGATGACTATTCAAATTAATTATATTCATTTCCATGATTTAGGTACTTTATAAGTATCAAAGTTGAGATAAAACCATTTTTCTCCTTCTTCACCCTTTTATGCACACAAAAGTAGTCAATAGGTTTGGACTTGGTATGACCAGCAAGGGAAGTTTTAGACAAATTTATCTTTAGGGTGTATTATAAAATAAATAATTAAAATTTTTATGTTTGGTTATATATTAATGGTGATATTTACTTTATTAACCATTCTAAATAAGCTAGACTATTTATTTTGCTTGCTAATATATTCAACCTATATGTTTTCCCTTTATTTGGACAAGTCCATATAGTTTACTTAATTATATTATTTATAGTGATTTTTAATCCATATTAAAATTATCCTAATGCTAATTTTAGTGTTTCAAGGTGTTTGGATATGTAAATACCCTCATGTTATAAGTGAATGCACCATTTTGTGTCGTAGGTAGCTTTTCACCATTTGTAGGATCTTCATGATTTGATAGTGGTTTTTGATGGTTAACATAGGTTTTTTTACATGTTTCAAATTTTATATTGATCTCATCCCATTTAAATATTATTCTATAAATCAATATCCCATGATTTTTAAATCATATGCAAGAAACACAATTAGGTAGTCATGAAGATATGTTTGCAGGAATCCTTATAGAAGGCTATGACATTGGAATATATTTTTTAGAGATGGTTATAAGACCATAATAATGATAATAAAACACTTGGGTAATTTATAAATAGTCAAATTATTTCCATGAGGTCAAAATAATAAACATTTTACACACTTGCATATACCACCTGCATATCAGTCAAGGTGCATATATAGGCATCTCATGATGATATCATGATAAGAATGAGAGCCTTAGTGGAAATTTAAATCTCTCTAAATTATAAGGAGTTAATTTAAGGTAATTTATATATTCTTATGACCCATTAATATCAAATTGTATGCACACTACCTAAACTCATGTTTACTTCCTATCCATTAGAATGTCTATGTCCAAGTTACACTAGCAAAGCTATGAAAATACTTGTTTAGAAGTGTTAAAACAAGTGTTGAAAACCTTATTGATAACCTAGTGTGTGATGTATACCATGGAAACCATATTTTAAGGACTGAGTTGGTATATATCAGTGGATACTACCTTCAAAACATGAGATGATAGTATTCAAGGCTTCTTTCACTAAAAATAAGAAATAGAGGTCTGAGGCTTTTGGTCAAGGTGATATAACAAGGTTAACATGATGCTTAGTGCATGTAGATGTAATTGACTTATATCCCCTAAATGGGATATGTATTATACAAATTTTTGATGGCATATGATTAGTGGAGGATGATTTTTGAGAGACCTAATGTTTCGCATTTATGTACTAGAGTTAGACTATAACATCTATAGGATTTTGAGTATTTGAGCTAGCTTGTTTGCCAAGTTGGTAGTCTAAGGCATATAATCATGTGTGGATGAAATTATTGAGTGAAAATTTAGTTAATTTTTTTTAAATATAATCAATATAAAATTATTTACTAATTTTTACCACTACACCACCTACAAGCCTTGTTATTATAAAATGTATACCTACAGGCTAGTTGTAGGGTTACAATGAGAATTGGGTTAAATACTCTTGATGGAAGACTTCAACCCAAGAATAAAAGGAAAAATGTATTTACAATAATTTTTAAATAAACTAAAGTATTAATTTATTTTTTTCTTCAAGGACTATATCATATAGTTCACCTACAGGACCCCACATAGTTAATTGTAGTTGATTGTGAGAAGTAGAAAGTAAAGGGACTATGTTTTTTATGAGGTCTAGCATAAACACGATGAATAAATGGTTAAAAAACAATAAAAAATTACATTAAATTACTATAATGATGTTTTATACATTATATTAATCCTAAAGTAAGAAATCATGCACCTACATGTGCCTTTCCAAGGCAAAGCTATAGTTAGAAATGGAAATCAGTCTAGACTAGGCAAGGTGTATAAAAGGGTACATGAAAAGTCATAGTGGTGAATTAATATTGGATTTAATTAATTATTATCATGAATTATCATGGATATATCGTGTTTAATAATGATAAAAATAGATTTATATCCCCAAACAAGTAATAGACAGTCCATTCCTTAAACCACGATGCATAGTCCACTCCACACAAGTCTATTTTGGATCTTGAAAGAGTTGAGGGGTAAAATGTCTTGATAAAAGGATAAAATTTTGTGAAAATGGTATCCATAAATTTTATAAACCTATTAAAAAATAAAAATATATAAGTAAATATGGGAAGTTCCCTCTATTTTATCTTAGATAGAGGGTACTTCCCTTTATGCATAAACTGGCAGGTTTGAGAAAGGGTGATAGATGGATAGACTAAGAGATAAAAAATATATATATATAGGAGGTTTATGGAGTTTTAAAAAACCTATATAAAACATGGAAACATTTTAAAAATTTATTAATCCTAATATGATGGCCTATACCCTCAAACTTGTAGTCAGGCCTATTAGGCATGGCTAGACGTAAAAACCAAATGGAAAGTCATTTTCACTTTTCACATGAGGTGAGAATTCTAACATATTACAGAATTTTTTTTAGGTCTTATTATATTTTTTAAATATTTAAAACTATATTTTAATAAGAAATTATCCATTTTTGATCTTAGAGACAACATTAGGCTTGTGGAAATGGAGAAAAGAGTTCAAGTGGATAAAGTTGTAAGCCCATGTATTCTTGGATGCTTTACATGGAGACTCAAGGGGATAGTATGAGTTATATAGGGTCTTAAAAAATCATTTTATTTCATTGAGTTTATATTTTAATGTCAATTTTTTATGAATAGAGATTAAAAATGTAAAATCTTAAAATTGTAAAAACCCTTACTAGTGACCAATTTGACGAGATGGAGCAGTTAGTGCACCCAAATGGCATAGTTTACCTATAATTATGATTGTATGTTGTATATAAATATTAAATTATACAACCAATCCTTTTTTAATATATATAATTATATGGATAGAGTACAAAACAAGGTTTTCTTGACCTTTTTTGTATGTTTCTTAGGTTTTAGGAGCCTGAATATGCCAATCACATAGAGTGGAATCTTTAGAATTAAAATAACTCCCCATGAAAATTTATTGTTTCAAAAAAACTCCTAGGATCCTCAAAAGATAGCTTCCTCTTAGCCAGTCAAAACTGGTAGAATGAACATGATAGTGAAAAGCATGGAAAGCTTCAAGTGGGTTACTTTTAAGGTGTACCTGATACCTCTAAGACCATGGATGATATTTACACATGTCATTCACCTCCTTTTATGGATTTTCATGGGAAAATGAATTAAAATATTCAAGGTTTGTGAAAGAGGAGTTGTGTTGATTGTAGTTAGTGATTGCTCAATTTTGAAGGAATTTAGATGACTAGGACTGAAACCAATGCATGAAGAGGCATGTTTACAACCCCTCCCTCTCATTCCAATCATGATATCTTTCCATAACCAGTTTTTTGATGTTAAACAAGGCTTAATCATGAATTCATTTTTTTAATCCAGTAAAGAGAATTTCATGCCACATTTCAAGAGTTTCATGACATGGGGTGACACTTGTGCTTCCTAAATTTGCATGATCAGTTTCACATTATTTTCTCATTCATAAGTAACTCATTTTATCAATTTTACAAGTGTCCTTATGACATTTGGACTTATTTTTTATCCTCTCTCTCTCTCAATTTCTCTAAGAACTAGCCATTTTGGCCTTTGTAAATAATTTTTCACCTAAGTATGGTGAATCCTCACTCATTTTCATACCATGGATCAATAAAGACTACTGATTTTTACCTCTTCCATTATTTTTCATAGTGTGTTCACTTGAATGATTAATCCTTCTTATGTGATGATTGTTATTTATTTAGCATTGTTGTCTCATTCTCTCAGCTATTTATAGTTGTAAAGCTTCTTTTTGTAGTTCATGTGATGTGTTTTATGATGTGTTAAGTTTAAGTGAGTTAGTATATTCAAATAGTTCCATTATAGGCCTCTTGCCTAATCCTCCTAGCCTGAATTTTAATCACAACCTCATAATGAAATATTGATGTGAGAAGATGCACATTAGATAAGTGTAGGTTAGGTTATTCCCTTGTTCTCATGTGTAAAATTAAACTATTTTGTATTCATAAACTAATTTGAAATATCACCTCCTTTAGGATAGTTTAATTTTACTTTTATCTCCCTTTTCCCTCACAAAGTTTAGGTGTTGTAATGATTTACAAGTGGTACATCAAGGTAGCTAGACCTATCTAGAGATTCACCTCATTCATAGGCCACCCATAACCTATATGTGTTTCAATTTTTCCACTTTGAGGAGGAAAGTTGAGACATCTTCTCAAAGGGTGAAAATCCAAGTGATAACCATTTTTGGCACACTTAGTGGGACTCTTAGTCAAAGAAGTTGAAAGATTTTTGGTGTCTTTCAGCACTCATTCTTTAGAGGCATATATCTAAGCATCAATAGAGACTCCAAAGTTACATTATATGGTTAAACATCCCAAGTATTCCTTTTGAATATTTTTGATAATTATTCCTTGTGTTATTGCTTCCTAATGAAGATTCGTGGCTAGTTTTGGTGTTGAGTATTATTTTACACAAGTTATTAAGGTTTATAAACCTTATGGAATTTCCTATAAACTTTATCATGATAATTAATAGTTTCAATATTATATTTACAAGCTCGAATATGATCCTTACCAACATTATTATGAGCTTTATCATCCCTATAATAAACATTATCCATATCTTACTCCTAGTCAACCTAGTCACTTCTCAATTTAGTCCATTTAAAACTTAAGCAAAATCTTTTGGATTATGAGAATAATATGTTAGATATTAACACACTAATTATACATGGTCAATATGTTCCTATGAGTCTCATTCATAATTTTAGAGATGCATTAGATTTGGTTAAAAGAGAGTGGCCTCTTATTGAGAGAGCAAATTGGTAAAGGCTCATAAGTGAGATGTTAGATGTGAGTGGCTTGGTTTCATCCTTAGAGGATAGAATAAGAATTAATGAGGGGAATATTCACCAAAGCTATAAAATATCATATCCACTTCCCCAAAATTTATATAAGTCCTATATGATTCTTACCCATGAAACCAATCAAGCTTATAAAAATCATTCTTTTCCTAATCAGCTGGAAGAGAGGGTTGGAAAGACAAATATTATTTTTGAGGTAAACCTTGATATGAATATTGAGTTTTCCAAAAATAATATGAATCATTACATATTATAAGCAAAGGAAGTGTAACCTAATCTCTCATTTCCCTCTCCCATTTCATCCCAACCTCAAGAAGAGACCTCTACATATGATATTCCAAGTTAGAGACAAGGTGGAGAATCCAAGCCTAAGGAGATCCCAATTTCTTTAAAACTTCATCCACTCCTCAAATTGAATCAGTACATCAAGAATATACTCCTAATACTAACATCCTAATTTTTAATAAGATAGTGTAATCATGGGGAAAGAAAGAGGATAAAATCCTTAATAAAGAGTGTGAAGTTGAGAAAGAGCTTGATTCTATGCAAGTCCCTCCCACCCTTCCTCAAGATACATATTGTGTTAAATTATAGACATATTTTACTCCTCATCCTCATGAAGGTTTATATAAAATTCAAGAGAGACTTTTCTAAGAGAACCTAGCCAAGCAAATTGAAGAGTTAGAGTTGAGAATGAAATTGTTGAGTCAAGGTGTGATGGAAGGTTTAGAGCCAAAAGAAGATCCTATGGCAAAACACACACCATATAACCTTACTTAAGAGAGTGTTCAAGTTGGATCAGATTTAAATGAAGTGATTTTTAAGTGGAAATAAGATAATCAAGCTATTTTAGCCCAAGTTTTGTCTCCCCTTCCTTAATAACTCCCAAAAAAATCCCCTAAAATTCATTCTAAATATGATTTTGAATCCTATGTTCCACTTCTAAAAACTAGTTCATCTTATCCTCACCCCATCACCCTTTACCTTTATGGACCTATTGTATAATATCCTTAAGAGGAGAATTTGGTTGAGGAAAATTTAGAACATTTGCTTCAAAAAAGTGTAGCTCCTTGGCAGCCTCATTGGGCTAAGTCACTTGATTTCAAGATGCCTAGTCTTGGCATCACAAATAAGGAGAAGGAGATTAATTATATTTCAACCTTTGAGAGTTATATTGAGGTTATTATAGTTGAGATACAACTTAAGATCCCTCAAGATTTCTTAAGTGTTGAGAAAGAGGTGAGTCCTTGTGTTGAGTCTTCTTATTGTGTTGATAATGAGGAATGCCTTCTTTGTGTCAAAGAAGAAATCTTGGATGAAATAATTTTGGATTATAAAGAAGATAATTAAGGAGATTATATTATTTTTCCCATTCATGATGATGATCAAAAATAATATGAGGAATTGCAGAAACAATTTGAAAACATTTGTAATGAGTTTGTATCTCTCAAGGGGTCTATAACTTCTTTAGAGCTGATTGCAAGTGATGGTAAAAAATATGAAAATTTTGAAAATGTTATATATGAGTAAAATAAATGTTAACCTCAACATTTCAATGTCAAAACAATATTCTATTGGACTCAATCTTTTAAGGGATAAGAAACTATTCCTCTTGAAACCATGCCTACAAAGAAGATCCAAGTTGATCATGAGATGAAGAGTGGGAAGTAATATGAGATATGTGTTGTTACTTATATTTTAACTCTTTGATGACATGGAAAATATATCTTCATCCAAGTGTCATAATGGAAACACCTCTGGAGTTGTAGGTAGCCTAAGGATGGGGTGAAACTCTAGATAGGGCTAGTTTCCTTGATGTACCACTTTGGATCACTACTAAACTTAAATTTTGGGGGTGAAAATGGAGAGAGATAAATAAAACCAAACTATCCCAAGGGAGGTGATAAGAAAAATAGATTGATGACTTACAACTAATAACATGTTACACATGAGAACAAAGGACAAATTAAACATACACTTCTCCAATCTACATCTTCTCACATCATTGTTATATTTTGAGGTTATGGATGAATGTGAAAATATAGGAGGAATAGAAAAGATGAATATTAGGAAACTAATTAATATAATAACTCACTCAATATTTGACATTTCCTAGAACACTTTACGTTCCCTACAAGAAGAAACTTTCCAACTGTAAATAAGATGCAAGAATGAGACAACATGCTAAGGGATCCATAGTCATCACTAATAAAGATCAAAAATTCAAGTAAAACATGATAATAACATTCATTAATAGGTAAAAATCAGTAGTATTATTGATAAAATAGTATGCAAATGAATGAGGCTTTTCCATACTCAGGTGGAACATAGTTACAATGGCCAAAATGGCTAGTTCTTATATAACTTGAGAGAGAGGGAAGAAGAGAGAAGTCCAATGGTCACAAGTACATTTTTAAACATAATATAATAAATTAAATTTTCATTATAAGAGGATATGGGATTAAAAATTCAAGGTTAGGAAGCCCAAGTGTCCATACAAGTCATCAAACTCTTACAAGGTGCCATAAAACTCCTTATCTTGGATAAGAAAATTGCCTTAATAATTTGGGCCTATTTAAACGTCCCATAATTGATCAGGGATATGTATGATTATTATAAATAATTTTTAGGAAACAATACATTCCTCTCCACTCATTAGTTATAGGCCTAGTCATATGTAATCATCTAGAAAGAAGCCATTATCACATGTATTCCAAAAAAATCCTCCTTCATACACCATGCACACTTGGCCTAAAATTTGGAATAAATTTACAATTAAAATACATTTTATTCAGTTTATTACACATTTAAATACCCTACATGTCTTTAGAAGCATCAGGGACGCCTTAAAATCACTTCCACTTAGATTTATCCCACTTCTCACTAGCTTGTCTACTATGTCAGTTTTGATTGGTTGAGATGAGATCTTTGGTGTAGAAATTTAATATTATATTAAAGGCATAAAATTACCATAATTATTTATTAAAATTAATAAAATTACCTCCAAACTTTATTTCATCTTTAGACTCCTCCTATAACCTAAAAAACACACAAAATAGTCAAAAATACCCTATTTTCACCTTGTCCATATACGTCCATATAGAAAAAAAGAATTATGAGTATCTTGAGGGAGTAATTTTTAAGGTAAAATATCTTTCATGGTCAAAAAATTCCATTATAATTCATCTCCAGTGTTATTTCTCTAGATTAATCTTTGGAAGGGGTTTTGATGGTTTTTGAGCAGTTTTGACCTTTAGTGATGTTTCATAAAGTTCTAACATCCAAATCTAAAAATAATTTCACAAAAGTTATTTTAAAGACCCTATATAACTCCTCAAAACTTATTTTTATCCCATGAATATCCTCCAAGAATATAGGAGCTTCTAAAATTGCCTTATGGAGCTTATCTCTCTATTCCAACTAGCTTGAGTGACCTTAAAGTCCAAAAGTGACATTTTCATGAATTATTATATAAAAAAATTGCTCAAAAACATATATAATTCCCCAATAAACATGTTCCAATCCACTATAAATTATATTTAGATCTAGAATTGAAACTAACCCCTTGTTTGGCCTCTAGGCATAACCATGTCTAATAGGTATAACTACAAACTTAGCACTTTAAGCCTCTAAATTTATATTAATTAATCTATTATTGGTATACCATATTTTAAATGGTTCCATAATCTTTCCAAATCCTCTTTAATGATCTCCTTAGCTTCTGGTTACTTCCCTTTAACCACTTTCTAAAGAGTGTAGGTTTCATGTATGAGGAGATTATCCTTTTTTTGAGTCACAATAGAGGGCATTCCAATATTTCCATAGACAATTATTTTCCACACAAAAAATTATCTCTTGGTTTGGTGATTTGACCTCTCAAATGTACAATAAACTCAAGACAGACTTCTAGGCAAAAGAGTATGTGCAAAGGGTTTCCATAAGGGTTATGAGTGCACTGTTAAATAATTTATATACCCAATTAAAAATTTGTGAGGGTATAATTATACTATTCAAACTCACTTATCACTCCAACCTCCACCTGCTCTTTACACTCTTGCCTAGGTGACTAAGTTTCTTATTTGGCTGTGACTACTCCTTGAAACTCTACTTGTAGGTGTGTGAGTTAGATCATTTGGGATTTGTAATTATAATAATATACTCTAAATTTAACCATGATAACCATTTTATAACTTCTTATGAATTTTATTGACCTTGTATGTTTTTTTGGTTCATAACTAGGTTTCTTCTTGCTACGACTGAGACACCCCTATCTATTGATTCTTGTAGGTGTATATAGCCTAAATTGATCTTAATCAGGGTCTTTAAATACCTTTCATGATGTTTTTTTTATTTTCATGTTACTTTATCTAAATTTTATCTACCTTGTATGGGCTAAATCACCCTCAAAAACCTCTTAACTAGCTCACTATCTATCTCAATCAATCCCAACTGACTATATGGGGTTTCAAGACTTGTAGGTTTTCTTTATCTGATCTTAGTTTTTTTTTTATATTTGATAGTATTATTTAATTTATATAAACAATTTTTATTATATGAATCCATTTCATCCCTTCATATACACTTAAAAATTCTCAAACAGAAAGCCTAAATAGCCCATTATTTGTCTTAGTCAATCCCAGCTGACTATATGGGGTTTCAAGACCTATAAGTGTTCTTTATCTTATCTTAGATTTTATTTATATATTTTATAGTATTATTTAATTTATATACACAATTTTTATTCTATTAATCCATTCCATCCCTTCATATACATTTAAAACTTCTCAAACATAAAGCCTTTGGACTGTGTGCTGCTGCAATGAAGTTATAAGTGCTTGTTTTCAGGTGGAGAGACCCATGTAGGTGCAATGGTGTTTAAAAAAATTATAAATAAACTCAAAATTTATGAAATTTAAGTTTATTATTATTAATTTCACACATCCAAGCCATTTAAAACATGAAAAAATACCTTACTAGAACCTTGAAATTATAAGGTTACTTTATAGTTCAAAGCTTGTAGAACTTACTGCTTGGAAACAATGATTTATGGGTATATTTGGACCTTCTAATAGTTGAAATCCACTATTTATTGCCCTTAAAAAACATTAAAAATTAATTTTATATGATAAATTATTTAAAAAACCCATTATAATGCCCTAAAGGACCTCAAAGCCCTATCATATAATATTAATCAAACCCTCTTGGACCTTTAATTTGTACTTTCAAGGATAAAGGGACTAAACTTAGTCATCATCCTTTTTAATTAATTATCATCCTAAATATATCAACCTATAACCCCAAAAGTATATTACTGCTCTAAAAAACACATCAAGACCTCAAGGAGGGTTCCATATTATAATTCAACTCTTTAAAAGGCTCAAAATCTCCTCTATTAAGGCCACATATAGGTGGGCAATCTGATATACAGATAGTGAGTAAAATATGATAAATATTCATTAATTTTAAAATTATTATGATTTTATATCCATTTCAAAAAACTAAAAATAATTTCTCACACCTCTAATCACTTTAATCCACTATAAAGGCTTTCATCATGTCATGACATCATTAATGAAGGCTATAGGTGCATGGTGAATTATATATTGGTAGTGAGGATGAATTAGTCTAAGTGTTGAGGGAATTTTAATTCTAAAAAAATTTTAATCTCCTAAATTTTATCTGAAATTTATTATAATTATGTTCAAACTCAAATCCAATTGTTACACTTTCCCTTTCAATGTTGAACTCTCTATATAGAAAACTTGTATGTACACATTGAGTTGTAATAGGCAGACTTTGAGTATGTGTATTATATGATTGAAAACCATAAAAAAAATTTGGATAAAGAGTATTAAATGTGAATTTTTGGTTAATATAACCTTTAAAACATATAAATTATACTAACACAACCCCTGAAGCTGTGAACAAGCATAAAAATCTGAAAATGGTGAAAACTACCTACAACTTAATAAGTTGTATCCTCTTACAAATTTGAGATGAATGACTCATAAAAACACATTTAAATGTGGAAAAATCATGAAATACATGAGGGGACATATTAAAAATCATCTGGAACCAATATCAGTAAGTGGATTATATGGAGCTACTCAAACCAAAGCAAAACCTGTAGGGTACACATATTAACAAGCAAATTTGAAAGGTCAACTTTTTAGGAATGGTTTATAAAGCTTATACCACCATTAATATAAAATATAACATAAAATTTAATCTAAATAAGTTTATAATTCACCATAAATAGCATTTCTCTTGAAACCTCTTGTGTTGGTTGTACCAAGTATAACCCTATAGGTCACTGCTACTTGCCAAGAAGGGTGAAAAAGGAATAGAATGGTTTTGGGCCAAAAATGGAAATTAAAACTTGTAAATAATATTTATGAATATAAATATTCATTGTATGATCTTTTCCCATATGGCACACTTCCCCATGGGTTGTATAAGTGCCATTTTATTCTCTTTTCCCAAGAAAACTAGTTTGTCTTTTGATGAACCTACCACTTCAATTTACCAATAGTTGATTAAGACCTCCTAAGACACATGTCACATTAAATAACATTTTTAACCTTCACACTTCCCAATAAATCTATATAACTCATTAAATTCCCCTTTTGACCTCAAAATGACCCAAAAATGATATAAGGACTAAAATAACTAATGAACAAGGCTAGTATAACATTCAATGACATAAATTAACATATTAAACACTTTTTAACATCTTTATTAGACCCATAAAACACCTAAATATAAATTTTTTCCCTAGGGGTTCCCCAATTTGACTTGAATGTCAAATTTGGTCAACAAATTGGTGATTTATAGGGGTAGTAAGCCTACAATAACAACTAGACTAGTAGCCTTATCATTATATTGGGCTTAGGGAGTCATTGGAACTCTGATACATAATAATATGACTTTGACCATTGACAATAAATACAATACCAATAATTACCTCAAACACAAAAAAAGACACATAAAACAAGGCAATAAACTAACAAGACACACACACATACACATGTGCTCAGGGTACTTAGGGGAATTAGAGAAAAAATGACTATGCAAAACTAGAAACTAAGCATACCTCCTTTACAGGCTCAAAAGGAAACTTCTTGAATCATCTTCATGGTGAGATGAAACATAGTGCTAAGCATGTTTCTCCTTGGATTGAATGCCTTATGGATTAGACCTATTCCTTAGCACTTTACTTGATTTGATCTCAAGTAGTTCATCATAAAATAGCTCTCCAATGTAGATTTATTACTCTTGAACATTTTCACATACTTCATATTGATTCCTACTTTTCATTTCATGGTCAATTTATATCTTTCTAATAGGCATGGCTTCAAGAGGAGTAGTTTCATGTTCTTTGGAAGATTGAGGCCAATAGGAGCTTGTTCTATCCTTTAAAGGATTATGTTTTTCTCCTAAGTAATTGATATGATGATATCCCATCTTAATGAATTCAAACATGTCATCATGAAACGTATATGTCTCTTGAAAGGACATATTTGAAAAGTGGATTTTCCTTTGCATACTTACTTGAGTGACAAAGCTACCTTCTCCATCTTTGACCAAATCATATCCTCCTTAAATAGGAGTATATATTGATCCAATTAATTTATAAAAATCATCCAATTTATACTTAATAACTTTTACTTTCTCATATATGACATGTTGGAGAATGTCATCTTGCTCATCATCACTTATAATCAGATCTAAAGAAGTAGTAAACCCCTTAAGAGACTCAAACTCATTAAAAATGTTTTAGTAATTCTACCACAAGTCCTAATATTCCTCTCGATCATCATTATGAAAGGGAACAAAAATATAATTTCCTTCATCCTCTTCCTTAAAATCTAAAAAGGATTCATCCAAAACTTCCTCTTTAATGCAAGAAAATCATTTTTCACTATCAACAAAACAAGAAGACTCAACTCAAGGGCTCACCTCTTATTAAACACTTAAGACCCATTGATATATCTCAAATTATTTCTTATATATCATAATTTTATATTTATTCTCAATTTCTACAAGATCTTCAACCTCCTTGTTTGTGATTCCAAGACTAGGCATTTTGAAGTCATGTGACTTAGTCCAATGAGGCTGTCAAGGAACTAGGCTTTCTTCAAGAAAGAGTTATATATTTTTTTCAAACAACTAAAACTATTTAATTTACCATACCATAGGTCCATCAAGGTAAATTTTTATAGGGTGAGGATAATATGAACTAGTTGGTGGAGGTGGCACATAAAACTCAAAATTAGATTGGGAATGTAATGTAGGGGATTATTTTATAATCTCTTAAGGAAGGGGAGGTAGAACTTGAGGTAAAATAACTTTATTTTCTTCCTTTCACTTTATTACCACTTCATTCACATCTGATTTATCTTGAGTAATATCTTGACTAAGGGTGGATAAGGTGTGTTTAGTCATAAGATACTCATTTGGGTCTAAACCTTCCGTCACACCTTGACTTAACAACTTCATTCTTAAATCTAACTCTTCAATTTTCTGAGATATTTTCTCTTAGAAGAGTCTTTCTTGAACTTCATAGTATTCTTAAAGAGGAAAATTAATTCATAAGTTATAACATGGAACATAATAATTCTCTTGAGGAAGGGTGGGAATAACTTGCAAAGGATCAACTTTACTCACAACTTCACACTCCTTATCAACCAAACTTATATCCTCTTTCTTCCCCCATTACTCCACTACCTTATTCCATATTAAGATATTAGTATTATAAGTATTTTTTTGAGTGACTAGAACTAAAATGTGAGAGGGAAATGAGGGATTGAGTTCCACTTCCTTTGATTATAAAATGGACTATTGTATATACATATTAGCCAACTCAATTTTACTATCAATATTAACATAAAAAATAAGACTTCTCCCTTAAACTCTCTCTTCCAATTGATTGTGAAAAGGATGACATTGATATCCTTGATTTGCTTCATGAGTAGGGATCAAATATGGATGATATGAAACCTAGGGAAGTGTATTTGAAGGATGATAGGTTTGTTGAGGTTGCCTTACACGAATTCCTACCATGCCCTTTAAGGAATAAACTAGGCCACTCACATCAAGCATCTCATTTGTGAGCCTTTGCCAATTAGATCTCTCCATAGGTACCCAATCTATTTTTAACAACTCTAATTCATCTATCACATTATTAATAAGATTCCTAGGAACCTTTTAAACACATCCTCTTAGAGTATCAAGATCCAATATGTACCTCTCATAGCCCAAAAGTGTTTTTTTGAAGGTGGAAATGGATGGACTTGAGAACTGACTAGGTTGACTAGGAAGAACATGACATTGGGAGGGTTTAATA
The DNA here is from genome assembly GCA_037957365.1 of Torreya grandis. Lineage (NCBI taxonomy): Eukaryota > Viridiplantae > Streptophyta > Pinopsida > Cupressales > Taxaceae > Torreya > Torreya grandis. Next base: position 762,446 of record JARHVA010006283.1, read on the forward strand.
TAAGACTAATACACTTTAGTAAAATCCTATTACACTTAATGACAAGTTTTTTACACTTAATTTCAAGGCTAATTAATAACTTATTCATATTGATAGAGAATGGAATAAACTTGAAAAGTCTCACCAACTTGTGTAAAATAATGATCAACAAAAAAATTATCCATGAAACTTCACTGAAAGAAAGAACACAAATGAAAATTTTACCAAAAATATTCAAAGGATAACTTGGGCTACTTGACTAGATGATATATCTTTGGAGTCATAATTGATGATTTGAGAGATGCCTCCAAAGGCCGATTGTTGAGAGAAAACACAAAAAATATCTCAACTTATTAGACTAAGAGTCCCACCAAGCATGAAAAAAACAATTGTCACTTGTATTTTCACCCTTTGAGGATATGAAAAATCTATCTTCATCCACATGACATAATGGAAACACTTTTAGGCTTGTGGGTAGCCTTAAGATGAGGTGAATCTCTGGATAGGGCTAGCCCCCTTGATATACCACTTGTGATCATAACTACACTTAACTTTGGGGCATGAAAAGGGAGAGAGATAACTAAAAGAAAACTATCCTAATAGAGGTGATACACAAAATAGACTAATAACTTCCAACCAACAATATGTTATACATTAGAACGAAGGACAAACTAAACATACACTTCTCCAATCTACATATTATCATATCAATGTTACATTATGAGATTATCAATTAATGTGAAAAGATAGGAGGACTAAAAAATATGCCTATGAGGTCACTAATTAATATAATAAATCACTAAATCCTTGACATTTCCTACAACACTTGACATGCCTTATAAGAAGAAGTTTTCCAACTACAAATATTATAAAAGAATGAGACAACATGCTAAGGAATCCATATTATTCACTAAGAAATATAAAAAATTCAATTAAAACACACTAAAAATATTCATTAATAGGTATAAATAATTATTCTTATTGATCAAATGGTATGCAAACGAGTAGTGATTTACCATACTCAAGTAGAGCATAGTTATAATGGCTATAATGGCTAGTTCTTATAGAACTTGAGAGAGAGGAAAGCAGATAGAAGTAAAAGTGTAAAAATTACACTTGTAAATATAAGAGAATTAGTTACTTGTGCATTAAAATAGGATATTGGATGAACCATGTAAGGTCAAGAAGCCCAAGTGTCCATACAAGTCATCAAACTCTTGCAAAGTGGCATAAAACTCCTTATCCTAGCTCAAAAACTACCTTCATAGTTTGGGATTGTTTAAAAATATAATAAATAATTAGGGATAGGTCTGATTATTATAAATTATGTTAAGGACATCATACATGCCTCCCCATTCATTGTTTGTAATCTTGGTCTTTTGTAATCAACTAGAAAGGAGCCATCATCATCTACAATCTAAAAACATCTTCCATCATACACCCTGCACACTTGGACTCAAATTTAGAATTATTTTAAAATTAAAATATATTATAGTGAGTGGATGACACTTTTAAATACCCTCCATTTCCTTATAAGCATCAATAACACCTATAAATCACTTGAACTTGGATTTTGTCCACTTCTCACTAGCTTGTCTATTATGCTAGGTATGACTGACTAAGATGACAGCTCTAGTCTAGAAATTTAGGAGTTGTTTCAAGGCATAAAATTATAATATATATTTATTAATATTAATAATATTACATCCAAAATTTATTTCATCTTTAGACTCCTCTTGTAGCCTATAAAACACAGAAAATCATAAAAATTCCCTATTTTGCACCTTGTTTGTACAATTTCATATATCCAAAAAACATTAAAAGTATATGTATTGAGACCTTTAAAATTTAAAATTGTTTTAATTTTCAAATTACACCATTGGAATGCATCTCTAGCTTAATTTCTCTAGACTAGTCCTTGCAAGGGTTTTGGAGGGTTTCTAAATAGTTTTGACCTTTAGTGATGTTTCATAAAGGTCTGACATCAAACTGTAAAACAAATGAAACAAAGTGATATTTATGACCCTATATAAATCCTTAAAACTTATTTTTCCCCCATTCATATTCTCTAAGAAGATATGAGCTGATAAAATTGCCTTATCTAGTTTGTCTCTCTATTCCAACTAGCTTGAGTCACCTTAAAACCTAAAATTGACATTTTCATGACTTATTATATATAAAAATGGATCAAAAACATATATAATTCCCCCATAAATATGTTTTAATCAATTATAAATTCTAATTAAATCTAGAATTGAAACTGGCCCTTTGTTTGGCCTCTAGGCATAGCCATGCCTACCAGGTCTAATTGTGACCTTAACACTTTAAACCTCTCAGTCAAACTCCTTACCATATTATTGGTCTCCCATGTTTTAATTTGTGTCCCTCATCTTTCCAAATCCTCTTTAAGTATCTCCTTATCTTTTGGTTACTTCCCTTTAACCACTTTCCAAAGATTATATGTTTCATGCATGAGGGTAGTGCCCTCTATCTGAGACAAAATAAAGGGCACTACCCTATTCTACTAGACAAGTTTGAATATTTAAATTTTTTAATTAAGTGATAAATATTTACCACACAAAGAATAAGCTCTTGGTTTGGTTCTTGTAGGTGTATATAACCTAAGTGGACCTTGATCAGGGTGTTTAACTACCTTTCATGAATTATTATTGTCTCCTAGTAATTTATCCTAATTTAATTTACCTTTTATGGGCTAAAAAATCCTCAAAAACCTCCTAAATATCCTAGTATTTGTCTTAGTCAATCCTAGCTGACTATATGGGGTTTCAAGACCTATAGATGTCCTTTATCTAATCTTAGCTTTTATTTATATATTTTATAGTCTTATTTAAGTTATATACACAATTTTTATTCTATTTACCATTCCATCCCTTCATATACACTTAAAAATTCTATAACATAAATCCTTTGGACTTTTTGCTACCTCAATGAATTTGTAGGTGCTTGTTTTCAAGTGGAGAGACCCCTATAGGTGCTACTGGGGTTAAAAAACATTATACATTAGCTCAAAATTGATAAAATTTATGTTTATTAGTGTGTATTTCATACAACATGCCCATTAAAATCATTCAATAATGCCTTATTATCACCTTAAAATGCTAAGGTTACTTAATGGTTCAAACCCTATACAACTTTCTGCTTGGAAACAATGATTTTGGGGCATATTTAGACTTTATAATCGCTGAAATCCACTAGTATTTTCCTTCAAAACTTAGAAAAGTCATTATATATGATAAAATATTCAAAAAAACATTAAAATTACCTAAAGGTCCTCAAATTCCTATCATATAATATTCATAAAACCCTCTTGGACCTTCGTTTTGTACTTCTAGGGATAAAGGGCCTAAACTTAGTCATCATACTTTTGAAGTAATTTTCATCCTCAATCTATGAAAATAACCCTGAAAAATTATTTTCATGATGTCAAAAACACATCAAGATCTCAAGGAAGGTTTCATATTATGATCCAACTCTTCAAAAGAAGCAAAAGCTCCTCTATTAAGGCCACATATAGGTGGGCAATCTGATGTATAGATAGTGAGAAAAATATGAGTAATATGCATTGATTTTATACATCTTGTGAGTTATTATCCATCTCAAAAAAATAAAATACATTCCTCACACCTCTAAGAACTTTAAACCACTATAAATGCTTTCATCATGTCATGACATCATCAATGAAGGTTGTAGGTGCATGGTGAATTATATATGGGAAGTGAAGATGAATTAGTCGAAGTGTTGAGGGAATTTTAATTCTCAAATAAGTGTAATATCCTCAATGTAGGATGAAATGGATTACAAGTATGTTAAAAATCAAATCCAATTTTTACACTTTCCCATCTAATGTTTAACTCTCTAAATAGAGCACTTGTAGGTACACATTGAGCTATAGTAGGTAGAATGTGCGTATGTGTATTATATGACTACAAACCATGAAAAATAAATTATATAAAGAGGATTAAATGTGAATTATGCATAAAAATAACCTTTAAAACATACAAATTACACTAACACAACCCCCTAAATCTATGAACATGCATGAAAATCTTAAAATAGGGAAAACTGCATGCAACTCATAAAATTATATCCTCTTGTAACTTTGAGATAATTGAATCATAAAAACACCTTGAAACATGAACCAAATAATGGGAGACATGAGGGTACATATTCAAAATTATCTGTCACCAATATCAACAAGTGGATTATATAGAGCTACTCAAACTAAGGCAAAACCTATAGGTAATATAAATTAGCAAGCAGATTTGAAAGGTCAACTTCTTAAGAATGGTTCATAAAGCTCAAACCACCATTCATTTGCAGCCAAATATAAAATGGATTCTTAATGAGTATATAATACATGCTTAAGATCATTTTTCTTGAAATCTCTTGTGTTAATCGTACCAAGTACAAATCTACAGGTCACTTTTGCTTGCCAAGATGGGTGAAAAAGAAGCATAACAATTTTGGGTAAAATGGCACTTCCAAAACACTTAAAACATTTAACTAAGGTTGAAGAATATAAAGAGGCATTTATGATATTTTTCCATGTTGCACACTTTCCCATGGGTCATACAAATGCCATTTTTTTCTCTTTTCCCAAGAAAACTACCTTTTCTTTTGATGAACCTACCACTTTCAGTTATTGATAGTTGATTAAGACCTCTTAGGACACATTTCATGTGACATCACCTTTTATAATCTTCACACTTCCCAATATATCCTTAAAACTCATTAAATTCCCCTTTTTGACCTCAAAATGACCCAAAAATGATATAAGGACTAAACTAATTAATGACAAAGGCTAGTATAACATTAAATGACATTAATTAACCTATAAAACACCTTGTAACATATTTATTAGATACATAAAATAATTAAAACTCAATGTTTTGCCTAAGGGTGCCCCTATTTGACCTAAAAATCAAATTTGGTTAATAGTATGTGTACAAGGCCAAGAGGAATACTTTGACATTGGGTGGCTATTTGAAGATGGTCTACATAAGATCATAGCGAGTGAAGTGTTAAGAAATAGGTCTGGTATATAAAGTATCCAATTCAAAGAGAAAAATGTTTGGCACTATTATTCATCTCATGAAGAAAGAGATGCAAGAAACTTTCCTTTTGATCCTAGAAAGAGAAGTATGCTTAATTATTAGTTGTATATAGTGGTTTGTTTTTGTAATTTACCTAACTAATTTGAGCACATGTGTGTGTGTGTGTGTTTTATTAGTCTACTTTCTTTGTTTTGTGTGTGTCTTTTGTTTTATGTGTTTGAGGTAGTCAATTGGTATTATCTTGATCCAATATTTTTGTTAATGGTCAAGGTCCTCATTATGTTTTAGACTTAAAATGACTCCCTAAGCCTAATGGACTACTAAGACTACTGATCCTTAGCTTAACATGCATGCTAACCTTATGAGTCACCAATTTATTAATCAAATTTTATCTTACAAGTCAAATTAGGACTCCTATAGGTAAAAATTTGATTTTTAGATGTTTTAGGGGTCTAATATTTTGTCATGGGGTATGCTATAATCCATTTGATGTAATTTAATGTCATATTAGCCTTAGTCATTAGTAATTTTAGGATTTATGTCTTTTGAGTCATTTTGGTAGTCAAAAAGAGAATTAAATAGGTTTTACAACCTCCTTGGGAATTATGAAGGTGTCAAAAGGTGATGTCACATGCCATGTGTCCTATTATGTCTTAATCAAGTATTTATAACTGAAACGTGGTAGGTTCCTCAGAAGAAAGGGTAGTTTCCTCTGAAAAAGTAAGAATTTGGTAGTTATATAACCTAAAAGGGAGTGTAACAAATGGGATAATGTCATGAGATGACTCTTTAGCTTATTTATATCAATTTATATTCTTGAATTACTCTGGAAGTGTCAAAATTGAGCTAAAATTGTTCTACTCCTTCGCCCTTCCATACACATAGAACTATTAAATATGTTTGTACTTGGTACAACCAATAGGGGAAGTTTCATGAGAAATGCTCTTAGGGGTGTATTCTACACTTAGTCAGATTCCATTTTATGTTTTGTTGTAGAGGACTGGTGATATTTACTTTATGAACCATTCTTAGGAAGCTAGACTATCTATTTTTCATGATAACTTGTGCATCCTATAGGCTTTACCTTGGTTTGGACAAGTTTTTATAATTCACTTGTTTATTTTATTTCCTAATGATTTTTACTCCATCCTCAAATGATTCAAATGATTTTTTTAGTGTTTTAAGGTGTTTTTATATGCAAATCATCTCAGGTTTCAAGTGAATGCACCATTCTATGTTGTAGGTAGTTTTTCACTATTTATAGGATCTTCATGATTTTATAGTGGTTTTAGAGGGTGAATATATATTTGTTTACATGTTTACAATGTTCTATTGATATCCTCCCATTTTAGGCTCAGTGTCCAAAGAAACATCCCATGAGTTTTTAATCATATGCAATAAACATAATTATGTAGTCATGAAGACACATTTGCAGGCATCCTTATAGAAAGATATCACATTGGATTATATGTTTTAGATATATTTATAAGACTATAATAATTATAATCAACAAATTTTTCAGTTTTTAAAGTTTCCAAGTTTATATATGAGGTCAAAATAATACTGATTGTACACACTTGCATATACTGCCTACATAACAGTCAAGGTGCACATATAGGTATCTCATAATGATGTCATGATAAGAATGAGAGACTTAGTGGTGATTTAAATAATTTTTAAGTGTGATGAGTTAATTTTATGTAATTGGGATGGGTGTATGACCCATTAATATCAAATATGATCACACTTCCTAAAATCATGTTTATTACATGTACATTAGAATGTCTACCTATAGGTTACACTATAAAAGCTATAAAAATACATGTTTAGGAGTGTTGAAACAAGTGTTGAAAACCTTCTTGATAACCTAGTGTGTTATTTATATAATGGAAACCATATTTTAAGGACTAATTTAGTAGATATTAGTAGAGACTACATTCAAAACATGAGATGATAGTATTCAGGGCTTCTTTCCCTAAAAACACAAAACAAAGGTCTAAGGCTTTTGGTCAAAGTCATATAATAAGGTTAACATGACTCTTGGTGAATATATATGTTATTTAATTATATAACCTATATAGGAGAATTATTATAAAAAATTTATAGTGTATATGATTAGTGGGGGATGGTTGTTGAGAGACCTAGAATTGTCCATTTATGTACTAAAGTTAGACTCACATCTATAATATTTTAAGTCTTTGAGCTACCCTTTTTTCCAATTTGGTAGTATCAATAATATAATAATGTTTGAATGAAATTATTGAGTGAAAATTTAGTTTAAGGATCATAAATATCATCAAGAGAAAAATTATTAACCACTACACCACCTACTGGCCTCTTTGTCATTACAAAATGAATACCTATAAGCTAAGTATAGGGTTACATTGAAAATCGGGTTAGATAGCCTTGATGATAGACCTCACACCAAGCACAAAAGGTAAAAATAAAGTTATAATATTGTTTAAATAACTTTTAGGATGGTTTTATTGTTGTATTCAAGTCCTATAACATGTAGTTCACCTACATGACCCCACACAGTCACTTGTAGTTGACTGTGAAATGCAAAAAGTAAAGGGACTATGTTTTTGATGAGGTATAACATAATAAATATTAAAAAATGAATAAACCCCAATACCAAATGACCTTAAATTAATATTATTAGGTTTTATACATTATATCAACCCTAAAATAAACAAGCATGCACCTACACGTCCCCCTCCAAGGCAAATATATAGTAAAAAATGGAACTCAGTCTAAGCTAGGCAAGGTGTATGAAAGGGTACATGAAAAGTTAGAGTTGTGAATTGAGATTGGATTTAATTTATTATGGTAATTATTTATCATTTATATCTCATGGTGTATAAGGAAAAAATAGAGGGAAAACCTCAAACAAGTAACAAACAATCCATTCCTTAAACCATTGTGCATAGTCCACTCCACACAAGTCTATTTTGGATATTAAAAGAGTTGAGGGGTAAAATTTCTTAATAAAAGGATAATTTTTTGTGAAGAGGGTATTTGTAACTTGGATAACCATCTAAAAAATTAAAACAATTTGATTAAAGAGGGTAATTACCCTATATTTTGCTTCTATGCACTTCCCTTTATGCATAAACTACCAGGTTTGAGAAAGGGTGATAGATGTATAGAATAGGAGATAAAAAAATATTAATAGGAGGTTTACGAATTTGAAACACAAATATAGAAAACATTGAACCATATCAAAGAGGGAGGAATCCAAATATTATGGCCTAGAACCTAAAACTTATAAGTAGGCCTACTAGGCATGGTTAGGCCTAAAAGGCAAATGGAGAGTCACTTTAAATTTTAACATGAGGTGATAATTATAACCTATTATAGCATGTTTTATGGTATTCATATATTTTTAAATATTTCACATTGCATAGGAACCACAAATATTCCTTTTTTGAGTTTAGAGATAATATTAGGCCTATGGAGATGGAGAAAGAGTTTGAGTAGATAAAGTTGGAAGCCAAAAATATTCTTGGATTATTTGAATGGAGATTCAAGGGGTTAGGATGAGTTATAAAATGTCCTAAAAAATAATTTTGTGTCATTAAGTTGATATTTTAATGTCAATTTTCTTATGAACAAAGCCTAAGATGGTAAAACATGCCTAAACTTGTCAAAACCCTTGCCAATGACGAGTTTGAGGAGATAGATAATTTAGTGCACCCAAATGGTATATTTTACCTATTATGATGATTGGATGTTGTATATAACTCTTCAATTATACTCCCCACCCCTTTGGACTATACAAAATTGTATGAATGGAGTATAAAATAGGTTTTTATTGACCATTTATGTGTTTTGTAAGTTTTAAAAGGACTATAAAGATGCCAATCACATGGAGAGGAATATTGAGAGTTAAGATAATTCTCCATGATATTTTATTCATTTATAACAAATCCTAGGTGACTCAACAAATAGCTTCCTCTCAACTAGTCAAAACTAACATAATGAACATGGTAGTGATAAGGGTTGAAAGCTTCAAGTTGGTTGATTTCAAGGTTTTCCTAATGCCTCTAAAACTATGTATGATATTTAAAAATGTAATTAACCCCATTTTATGGATTTTCATGGGAAACTAAAGACAAATTTGAAGTGAAGTGTGTAAGGTGTGTGAAAGAGGATTTTTTTTGACTATAGGTAGTGATGGCTCACTTTCAATGGAATTCAGATAATTAGGACTAAAACCAATTCATGGAGAGGAATTTATACAACCCCTAACTCTAATTACAATCATTATATCTTTCCATAACTAGTTTTGTGATGTTAAACAAGGCCTAATCATGAAGTCAGATTTTTAAGCTAGTAAAAGGAATTTCATGCCACATTTCAAGAGTCCTTCCTAAATTTAAAATTCATGATAAATTTTAAATTAATTTATTATGCACAATTAACTCATTTTATCATATTTACAAGTGTCCTTGTGACCTTTGTACTTCTTTATCGTCCTCTCTCTCTCTCTCTCAAGTTCTATAAAAACTAGCCATTTTGGCCTTTGTAAATAATGTTCCACCTAAGTATTGTGAATCCACACTCATTTTCATACCATGTATCAATAAATAGTACTTATTTTTACCTCTTTCATGAGTTTTCATAGTGTGTTCACTTAAATGATTGATCTTGCTTATGTGATGATTGTTGTTTCCTTAACATTGTTGTCTCATTCTCTCACCTATTTGTAGTTGGAAAGATTCTTCTTGTAGGTCATGTGAAGTGTTTTATGATGTGTTAAGGTTAAGTGAGTTAGTATATTTAAATAGTGCCATTCTAGGCCTCTTGTCTAGTCCTCCTATCCTAAACATTAATCATAACCTCATAATGAAATATTGATGTGAGAAGATGCACATTAGAGAAGTGTATGTTTAGTTATTCCCTTGTTCTCATTTGTAACATGCAGCTAGTTTGTAGTCATTAAATAATTTGGTATATAACCTATGTTATGATAGTTTACTTTCAATTTTCTCTCCCTTTTCCCTCACAAAGTTTAGGTGTAGTAATTATTTACAAGTGGTACATCAAGGTAGCTAGACTTATCTAGAAAGTCATCTCATTCTTAGGCCACCCATAGCCTATAAGTGTTTAAATTATGCCACTTAGATGAGGAGAGCTGAGACATCTCCTTAAAATGTGAAAATCCAAGTGATAATTGTAAGGTCGTTAAACAAAAAAATACCTAGAATCTTTAAGATAATGATAATACTGAGAAGTGAGATTTAAGAAATAATAATGATAAATAATATAAATCATAAATATAATAATTATTGTAAGAATTTGAATTCAATATAGATCCTAGGGTGGCCAATTCCCATGAATATCCCTAAATAAATTTTATAGAGTCAAGAGACCCCCATGGGTCTAGGTGAACCTAGCCAACTAGGCTAAAAGTTCAAGCCACTCCTACGGATTAAACTTATAACATTCATGACACCTAGGAAGGATAAACAAACACAAAGGTATAACCCTCAAGACACAAAGGATATGCAAGAGAATAAATAGTGGCAACACTAAATATCCTAATAGGGAATAATAGCATGACATAAATGCTCACAAAAGGGTGTGACTAATAACACTAAAAGCAATAACATAAAATAATATAAAAGGAGTTGGATCATTAATATATAATGCATTTTATACCTATTAGTATGACATTTTAACTTCTTAATCACCTATGGATATACTCAAGGTGTCCAAACCCCATGTCGAGCCTCGTTTAGGGCCTTTTGCTTACATCCACCAAATAAGACATCAATAATACCTAAATAATCTTGATATATAAATAAAAAAAAAATCATTTGACATGAAAAATATAAATCAAGTATAAATTTACTATAGCTAAGAAGGGAAAGATTTAGTCTTGATAACTATGAACTTGTGCACACCTTTCAAAGCATAATCAATCATTGTAAGAGTGATCAATGTCAATCAGTATCAATGAGACATGCTAAATAAATATCATATAATAAGCTAACTAAGCTAAAATACTTGTACATAAAATAAGTTAAAATGAATCCAATGTAAGAAGTATGCATAATAGGATTTGATGCATCTAATGCGAGCATTAACCCCAACATGTCACATCATAATAGATATCTAAGGTACCTACATCATAACCATTTTAAAACAAAACCAACATCAACAGTCATTGGTTTAAGTGTTTTCAAAGCATGCTAAAGTAGGTTATGGTCTAGTATCCACAAGGTGACATAAGGTTGGTTCATGATAGAAAAATAACCCATATATTAAAACTACAATGTCAATCAAACATCAATACTTATCACTAACTTATTTGATGATTTATGCCTTCAACAAGGGATTTAATTAGGATTTTATACATTAAAACCCACTAAAGACTTAAAATAAAATGTCACTACTATGGGGAAGTGTTTCCAACCACTCCTCTTCCTTTCTTTTGTTCTATGAAGAAACCATCATTTTAAGCATGTCAGTAATCAAATACCAGTTATTAAAAAACTATCACATGGTTACAAAAATGCCTCCAACACTTATCAACATTTTTTTATCTTTGATGAAACACTTAGTTTAAAATGATGTAAGTTGCTAACATCAACAATGCCAAAATGCATAAACAATACCATCATTGATTTATAGCTAAAAGTTAACTAAGTAAATCATTCTTCAAGAATGATATTGAGTACATTTTTTATAGAGTATTTTGTATACATGTATTACATATAGAGGAAATGAAATATAAAATATGTATAGTAAGATAGATATATATTTTGGATCAGGTGTGATACCATCAATTTTACCAAAATATGTGCCTGGAATCATTTATAAAATGTGTCCCTTGATCACTATTCAAACTCAAAAGGAATCCATATATTATAAAAAAAATTGGAAGGAATTGTGTTGTCATGGATGTAGTAAAAAAATTCAATAACATCACTTCCATCAATTGAGTTAAATAATTTGTGGCATTAATGATATAATGCAAGGCCATCCTATGTACGGATGGATATATGGGACAAGTAAAATATATATCCCATTTATTAAATGGATTTAATTATTGATATGAACTAGTTGAATTTCATCATAGTGTTTAGGATTATCAATCCATTGCCACACATCACATTTATGTGAATTGTGTTTTTCATCCTTGAATAATGTTGGCCATCATAGGCCAAATAATAATATAGTTAATTTATTATAGTCTCCTATGTAGTGTCAAACCACTACCCCTTCATACACTTATAATATAAATTTTATAAACTCATGATCCGTCACACACATACACAAAAACTCATCACATCCAATCTTTTATAATTCTCCCATAATGACTTAGTAGGGAGTGGCACAAACCATCATTTAATTTATTTCTTCAACATAAACTCACTAGTGGAAATTTTTGACATAAATAAATCCATTACCTTGGTTAAATATTTTGAAAGGTGATACAATTTATAAAATTAGGTATCTGGCATACCATCCTCTATGTTCTACACATTCTTGATTGATGTGATTTGAGATAGATGAATAGGTCCATAATTTTTTGTTTCTCAAATTCATTAACATTGAAAATTTAAACTCTTATAAGAGTAAAATCCACCTTTAATATTATACAAATAAATAATGATTGTTCATAAGGTATTTGGGTGGATCATGGTATATGAAAAACATGAATGTTATGGATAACATATATTGTAAAAATGTCTAATGTATGTAGATCATTATGAGTGATTCAAACATAATTATTGTATAGTTCTATCATCAAAGGTATACTTATAGTTAGAAAAATAAATAGAGTTATGAACCCTATTATCCATAATTTATGCCAAAATATAATTAATACATATTCATGATGCATCAAAATAGGAATAGAATGGATTATACTAGTCTATAAAGTGTAATATTAGTGCACTTGCAAGTTTCTCCTCTAGGGCGACAAATTATTCTTGTTTTTTTTATATTTCAAGGAATGGGCCATCCTTGAAGAAAATTTTGTATAATGGTTGATAAATGTTTACATAGTTCAATATGAAATTTAAATAGTAACCGATAAGACCTATAAATCATACATACCTTTGTATAGTTGGTGCTTCTAAAAACAAAAGGATACTTATATTATTTGTATTTAAAATCATTCCTTATTTATGAATGACATGATTAATTAGTGTCCTAAATGAGATTTCAAAGATATAATTCTTAAAAATGAGTTATTTTTTAATTTTTTGGCATCACTCAAACATAAAAAGAAATTTTATTTGGTGGTATTCTACCAACCATATACCATCTAGTCAATAAAATATACTTGGATGAAACTATGAATGAAATATTTGAATGCATCTAGAATGATGAGTGAGAACATTTTTGACATGTTATTTGACCCAAAAAAATTGATGTTATATTAAAATAATCCCCATTCAATTTTTAACCTCATATTTTGCATGTAATTTTCCCCATTTGACACATAATGATACCAAAATAACTCATTAGTGAAAGTTTATATTTTAAAACCTACCACTTCTTCCATAATATATATGGTGAATAGAGTTAGGAATGAGTTAGAAATATAAAAGGAATTGAGTAACCAAAATAAAAACATATTTATATAAACCCATAATCCTTGATTATAAATACCATGGAGCTTACCCAATCATATTCCTCAACTAGATAAATTTATCCAACAACTAAAATTTTACTTGTCTCTTCCTTCACCTTCACATGAAAATTAAGATTGATTATATACGTTATATTATTCATAAGTATTATGAAATTAATAAATTTTATTTTAATTTTTTGTAGAAGGAGATGAACATCCATCTTTTCATTATAACCATGGAAAAATTTATTGATATTTTTCCAATAATTCAATGATTTTATCTAGATCTTCATCGGTCTAATACTCAGCTATAGTGGAAATATTTGGTTATTATTATGATATAATTTTTTCCTTTATCTTTTTAATGGAATATTGATAATAATTAAAGAATTACCCTTGTGTGTCCACAACCTCATGCTATATATATGAAATTTATGACATTGTATGTCATGTTACATCTTTGAGTTGATTTTTATCCACCTTGTACACTAGTTTTTATTTTCCACACTTTTTATTATAATTTCACTCTATTCACACATCATCATATTCGTGATAGATTTATTGTTGAAATTGATTTTTTTTTTTAAAAAAAAAATGCTAGGGTCTTATTACCATTTTTTTATTACTCACTTCTCCATCATGACTTTTTTTATATAAGATGGCTCGACACACCAAAAAAAGTTTGATAAATATCATACATGGGTGAAGAGAGTGAGAAAGTATGAAAAAATAAACTTTTAACCTCCATCCAATCAGTCTTTTTATGACCCATTTCATATATAGTACTTATGATCAAGCCAAGGTCTCTAATGCAATATATAAAAAATTAACCCATAACCTTTTAGGGACCCAATGCTTAATTATAGTCCACACCTCTTCAAAATTTTGGATATGTCCTTTAAGAGAATAATTTATTTCATAAATAATTATTACAAAAAAATATTTCTATGTTTAAACCAATTGCATATAGCTTCATTTAAATCATCCCATGTTGGTAGGATTGACATCTACATTACCCACCAATGTGTGTCCATAATATTTATGTTGTATATTAAATTTATCAATAGCTCTTCCTCATTTAAATCACATGATTCTATATTTTCCAAAAACATATTCATATTATTGGACCTTCATAATGTATAAAACTGGTTAGTTTACCTTTACTAAGATTAAAAAACATCCTCATTTTGGGTGTTGAGCATGGAAACCAAAACTTGGTTCCTATATTTGAATTAAAATTGATCTTGGTATCCCTTAAATATTATTTAATCAAAAATGTTCTCTATTTTTATATCATTTCACCATAGTTTAACAAATTACCTCATAATATTCATGCACCAGTAGTTACAAGTGACACTAGTAGTGTTGGACACAATGTTAGCATCGCCCTAGATTCACACTCATTCATCACCAACATTAATATTTTATGTACCTTGAGTATTTTTATTACATATTTAACTTAACTCATAATATACTTCCCACATTCAAAAAAAATTATGCCATGCTTGTTATCGAGTAAGATAACTACATGTTTCTCCCCATTTTAAAATTTAATGTATAACTTTTTGAATCAGATATCTACATTATTTTCATAAAACCATTTCTTTCCAAAAAATTATAGATATTTATTATCCATATATAAATTAGTCCCTTAATTTTTTTTAACAAACTTTAATCCCATTATGCAAAAGAAAACTATTGGGGATTCCCAACACCTTCGATTGGGATTTGTTTGCCATAAAAAGCATGTAAGGTGAGGGCCTTAATACAACACTCACCGACCAATTCTAGGATTCTTAAGATTATTGAGTAGAAATGTTGACCTTTATTTTGGTTTAAATAATAGTTTCATGTACCAAACAAACATTTTTTATAGAATAAATTTGTAGTTCTTGGTCATAGTCAATATTTTACATGGTCTTAGATTCACACTCTTTTTCTAGGCATGACATGGATACTTCAATTCTTCCTACTAATTGTTGAAACAACTAGTTCCTAAACACTTAGATTAACCCTTATAAATTCAAAATAAATAATATTTTGGAGATATCGTTTCTAGTCTTAACCTCTCCATGCTTATTCTATAACACTTATTTGGCCTTCAATTCCAAGTCATGAGCATGTTAAAGCCCACCCATTCAAGTTTTCTATAACATCCTTTGCTTATATTAATTTTACCTTTTTCATGATCCATCAACATTATCATTGGTATAAATTTCCATGTGATGTAAATTCTCCTTTAGTCTAGTCTCGTAGCCTATTTGTAAATTTTAGTTGGAGTTATTATTCATAAATATCGAGTGTTAGTATTTCTTTGCATTATGGAATTTAATTATGTTCCCTTTATTTTTTAATAGCTTCTATCCTTTGGTACCTAATTGTATCTATGGTGCATAATAAATATCTTCCCAAATCCCTTCTCTAAATTATCATTTTGTGTTATCATTTGATATATATCAAGACACTCTTCTAGTTGATGCTTTTTATAACAATATTCATAAGTGAGAATATTTAGGAAATCTCCTTTATAGTGATCTCAAGAACCACACTTATAAAATGTAAGAGAGGTAAACCACCAACCATCTAATCCAAAATATACATGATGACTTACATTTTTTTTGCCCTAGTTTTATAGGTTGTCTATTATTTGTTGCATAAATCATTTGTGTTCCACATGAATCTTATCAATCATCATATAATCCTTGGTGTTTTGGGTGGATGTCTCATAATTCTTATAATATAAGGAGACCTAATTTTATCCTTTTAAAATAAGGGATATTTTTACACATGTCCATCATGTAAGATTTAATAAGATGTGAGGAGTTATCATATGATATTCCTAGGACAACTATTATTGTCATGCCTCTTAACTTCATATTTGATTCAAAAAAACTCATTTCATGTTTTCTATGCAATATTTTCAATGATATTTTAAAATTAAGATGCCATTTAAAAACTATGTGGTTTCATAGATAAGTTAATGCATGCATCGATGTTCCCAATGACCTCAAATATTATTATTAATTATAACACATTTCACATGTTGACTAAAGTCTTTATCACCAAGGCATGCCTAAATGAAAATATTAGTCCTCCCAAGGACCATTAGACATGTTGTAAAGGATGAATTGAAAATGAAATATTTAATATTTTTTTAATCTTATATCATAAGTGTGAATTTCCTCTATCATATCCTACTTTATTTAATTTATGACATAAATATTCTTATATTTAAATTATGGAATATTAAATTCATTAAATAATGTTTCCTTCAATAGGTCATAATATACAATATCCTGATTTAGGTCATATTTATGATATCATGTATGCACATCATGTAAAAATGTGTTAGAAACCTAGTTCAATTTCCTCTTTGGTACAATAACACCATTTTTTCTTCAAATGAGATGAATTTTATTCACATGATTAGAAATAATATCAAATCCTCTATATTATAAAAATCTTGAGGACATATATATATATATATATATATATAATGGCCACCATTCATATTAAAGTATTACTTATTTGTGGGTTGGATTAACATCCATATTTGGAGAAACCATAACATAATTTGGGCATTATTTTATGTTGATTTTGTAAAATATGGTCAGAAAGGACTATAATTTATTATATATTGAACAATAATATTTTTAATTCATGTCTCCAAAAGTCTCTAATTTGAGACAATCAACACAATCATCACTTACTATTTTTTTATCAAGATACACAAGTGATTTCACTTTGGGTAGATCTTATGGGGGAGTTTAATTTTATATGATATTATGAATGTGCATATGGATATAATCTTCTTCTATTTCCTTCTACAAAATGTCATCTTTTTCATTAGCGTGTGGTTCATCCTTATCAAATAATATCTACTTAATGTAAGAACCATCCACATGTTATCCCTATCTTATAAGGGTCCTCATAAAATCTCTTTAAATTTGATGTCACCTCTACATATGGTATTTAGTGGTATATTATTTTTAAAAACCTCATCACACCTACACTATTTGATTTCACCTTCATCTAGGTTTTCCATACTAAAGTTTAAATCTTTTCTCCTTATTAACACATACAAACCATATAAAACCTCTACATTTTATTGTCCTCATATTTTACAAATAAAATAAAAATATCCAGTAGTAGGTATATTCCAAATATCATAATATTCTATGAGTTTATTAATCTGTAAAGGTATTTTTGTAATATAATAAACTATAGGTTCATGCATTAATTGATATTCAAATTTTGGACATGGAAAATTTGAGATTACAAAGTTCAATAGATAACTATTCAAATTTCAACACCACTAAAGACAAATCACTCTAGTATAGATAATATCTATGTGATTAAACTACTTTATACATTATTTGGCCTAAGGGTGATTTTTCCATAGTTTATAATCCTACCCATAACATATGAAAGAATCCATGTATAGAAATGTATAATAAACTCGTATAATAAGACTTATTATAATGAATCATGTATAATATATTTTCCCCATTGTTTATGTTATTGTTCTCCATTCTAAGATGATGTATTAAAAAATCACAATCTAAATAAACATCAGTCAATGTTTTCAATGATTTATGGTTCACCATCTCTTCTCATCATCTCAATAAATTATTCAATTGGGTCTTAAAAATGGTACCAAAATGTTGGGTTTTTTATTATACATCCAATAATCTACACCATACATGTACTTAAATACTTAAGATGTCATTATGGCACAATATAGAGCTAATAAATATCATGCTCACTTGATGTAAAGAGAGAGTACCAAGTCTTAGCTAGGTTAGTTGTGAAAACATGTCATACTCTTAATAACTTTCTATTGAATACAATGTGAGTGAAAATAAATACATTTTTTCTTCCTAGTAAATTTGTATAACCTAGTTCAATCATAAAATTACACTAAATTTTTTTATGTAAAAGTATATTCATAAACCATTTGTAACTAATACATAATCTTAGAAAGGATAAATAGGTTTGGGAGATCCTAAAAACTCATGGGTTGATGAATTTAATCAACAAAATTAGTGGATATAATAAACACTTGTCAAGGAAATTTGCTTATCAGTGGGAAAACCATGTGGTCATAATCAATAATGTTTCTATTGAGATATTCAAAGTTCCCACTGCCCAAGTCACAATCCTAAAAATAAAAGAAGTAAAGTTCATAAAATTTAATTGAAATTAAAAGAAAGAGAGGGAAAAATTATTTAAATAAAATGAACACATGCCTCAATGCATTGGGGGATTCTTGAGAAAGGACATCCTAAAACCCTTCGATAGAGTTGTAAAAAAAATAACAAGGCATGTGACCTTGATCTAAAGGTATACTCTTGTGCATCATTTCCATTTTCCTTTTATGAATAATTTATTACATATTATCCCCCTAAGTCTAGAACCTTTTATCTTTCATTATCTTGAATCCTCATTATATAAAGTAAATATGGTTAAGACAAAAGATCATGTCCACCAAGCTATGATTTTCCTAATTCACAAGTTTTTCTATTCCTCCAATCCTATCTCAACTATCATTCCTAAAATGGAGAAACATAAACCTAAAATAAAAATCCCTCCCAAAATCCTTAGAAGTTTTTCCAAATCCTCATCCTCCTCTCAAAATTCTAAATACCCCATTTTAATTGATAGTAACCTAAATAAGCAAGAACTTTCCCCCTAGTCAAGAAGAAAAAAGATGAAAAAAAACTAGTTGACCCTTTGTAAGAACTTTACCCTAATTTGAGAATAAAAATTTATGAAAAACATTGTTGACCCCTCCATTTCTCTCTCCATCCCCATCCCCTCCCCTGTTCCCACTCCTCACTCCATCTCTCACGATCCTAATGAAATTAGAAAACGAGAATAAAATACTAAAAGCCTAAAAATTCTAAAATAAAATATCCCTACCTCTGTTATTGTTCAAAATTCAATTTTTTAGGAGGCTAGTCCCACCCCAAAATCCTTGTAAGCTAATCCCCCTATAATTAGAAGAAATCATGGAGGAGCATAAATACCAAACCAAACTCAACAAAATCGAAGATTAGGTGGATCTGCACAAATATATCATATGTTGGTTCTTAAAAGACCATAAAATATTCAAATAGGAAATTAATGAACTCAATCAAAATGATGGTATCTATTTAACAAAATTTGGCCTCCTAGAAATCAGTTCAAATTTCCAAAATATATAGGAAAGATTATTCCCTTTGGAAAAATCAAATGAAAATCTCAACATGCTTATGGATTATAGTAGCCTAGTTATCATGAAAAATCTTCAATGTATGGAGGCCCTTAACTCCCTCACCAAAATAAAAAATGAAAATTCCAAGAATATTAGAATGGATAAGCAGATGAATAGAATTATAGAGGAGAATTTTGAGCTTTGAACTAGCAAAAACAAAAATCTCCTATTAAAAAAAATCAATCATAATTGGACTAAGGAGTATGAATAATAGATGGGACCTAAAACTTAATTTACTAATTTTTAGCTAATTTTCTATTTTTTTCTGGCTTACTTCTATGTATTATCCATCTTGGCATGCTTATTGTAATATCTAGTCTCAAGACCACAAATGCTTCTTTTTTGTAAAGGCTAGGGTCCCTCATTAAAACCCTGTTTTACTAGTACTAAAAACTAATACATAACCCATTTGATAAACATACTACAAATTTAATTAATAAATTAATAAATGTCATTACATTAATTTTAAGATGTAGTATATAATTTTATATAGATTTAGCTTAAATTATCTAAGTACCAATGGTCCAACATTTTAGCAACATAATGGCACCCAATCTAGTTATTATTTTTAAACAATGGTTTAAGGTTGGATTTTATAGAGTTTAAGTACCATGTTGTAGTTGTATTACATTAATATGCACTTCTAAACATACACACCAACTTTTTATAAATAACATAAATAACTAATTTTACATTTAATGCATTATTCCTAATGACCCCTACATCTATGTGATGATGTGCTAAATTTTCTCAATGTCATTTCTTACAACCATTTTTTTCATCATGTTAACTCTCTTTCAACCATAAAATGTACCTTTTTCTTTCACACTCTGTAGTCTAAAAAATTCATTCCCAATCCTGGTTTTCATTATCTCATGTTAACCAATATCCCATAATTGGAGCATATCCATACTTGATTAGGTTTATATTGAATTATTATGGGTTTATTGGCTACATCATGATACATCATCCTTACACATTATTTTAAATTTTTGGAGTTAACCAAAAATGGCTCATTTCCCTATTGGAATTACTACTTTATTCAGTATTTAATATGAATTAATTGATTGCACCATCTACTCCCTAAAAGTTTATGCTTCTATACTTATCTATAATTAGGATCCAAAAATAAGGTCATTGAATTAATTTTAAAATTCCTTCCTTACTATTTAATTAATCAAATCTTAATATGTAATATCTCTCAAGGAAAATGCATACAAAATAACAAGTTTAAGGTATATTTTATGTTTGTGAGTAGTATAAAAGCATGATGGGGATAGTATAAAAATGTAAAAAAAAGGAAAATTAAAGGCCTCAACATTTACCACTCATATTTAAAATGTTTCATATCCTCATGAAATTCATTAATTGAACATAGGGATGCACATCTTAATGACATACATCCCTAATTTCATAAGTATGTGAGTCAAATATAATAAGGTAATAACTATTAAGGTATTTCAAATTATTCTAAAATCTTAGCTTTATGTTAAAATTTATTTCAAATTACATGTTTAGATAGGAATATGATAACATAACATAGCGATTTGAAACTTTATACCTATAATATTTTTATTTAGATTCTTTAGATCCCCTATACATAGGTCAAACCTTATAAAAAAATTAATATTTGTAATACAGAGTGGTTCTCTATTATTACTACTAATAAGAAGTTTTTCCCAAATTTTAGTCATACTTTGGAATGCCACCTTATTAACTATAGCTAACATATATTCATGTTGCTTCAAAAATTATTCTTACTAATCAAAATTTAGATCCTAATGTACTAATTGTTTACACTATGCCTAATTATATGTAATTATTACCGATAAAACACTATTGTAAAGCATTAACTATTCAAAACATGAGTTCATATACGATTTATTGGAAACATCATTGTGGGGTAATCTAGACATATTCATGGTGATGATTCATAAATTGAAATGGAGGAGATTTTGTCACATAGTATAACCATCTCCCAATGTTTATGTAACCTTCAGTGTGTGTGATTGGAAATATTGTAGCCAACCTAGTTTTTATTACACCACCAATCTCCATACACCTATTGCTTCACTCCCATACAAAATATTAAAAATTGAATTAGTAAAAGTGTTTCTTCTTCTTAATGGTGGTATAGTTAAGCTTCTTGGCAAGCTCTAAGATTTAGAGAGTATAAATACATGTCTTGAAAAGACTAAAGGGATCAAATTTTTTGATGAGAATTATATAATTTGGATTCACAATTCATATTGTAAGTTTGATTCTTTGTTCTTATTGTCTCATTATTTTTTGACTATAGTTGACTAGTTCATTTTTTTTGGAGTCTATAAAAGTGTATGATACATGCAAATCATGATTTTGTACATGTTTTGGGTAGATTTTTCCTGGTTTTATCTCCATGAAATAATTTTTTTGTAGTGCCTTGTATAACTATCAAATTAAATAGTGGAGGAATAATTAAATCACCTCACTGACTGTATTTTTTCCCACATCAAGTTTATCCAAGATAACTCTTGTGTTGTTTTTGTGTTTAGATCTGTCTTATGCCTAATTTTCATGTGTGATAAGTTGAAAATTTCATTTTCAACAATTTTTTTTCTCTATGTTATCATTATTAATTTCTTTGAATAGTCATATTACCAATAACTATTAAGCTATGAGTGGTAGAATCTATGTTGATAAAACTTAGAGTGGAATATCCACCTAGTTTATAGATCACCTATAGATTCAAGATAAATTTTTGGAATCCTTTTATCTTTATTTTCTTCTAAAATTCATCAATAACCTAAAGTGGCCTCACATGTGAATCTATTATAGTGATATTTATTACTATTTGTGATTTTTTTATATGACAAAGCTTCTTAACCTTTCTTAGTTTTATTTTGATAGAAAATAAGTAAAATCTCAAAATAATAACTACCATATATGGATTAAGGTTCCATTTGTATTAAAAATTAGATACTTTCTAATTGTATGGATAAAATTTAGTCAACTAGTTCCTACCTTCAAGATTATTAGAAAATAATTTGTGAAAAATGGTTTGAGGCACACTAACACTAAATAGGAGGTATAAGGAATTATCCAAAATTGATACTTATACCTCTATTTTCAAATATACATAACATAAAATATACTAGGGGAGTGACAACCAGATATTTACATAAATAATTTACATACCTTGCTTATTATTTTGTTTATGATTGGTAATGTTATCATCCCTATCCTAAAATTCTTGTTTTAGGTAATGATTTTCTATTTGAAAATTTTAAATCGTCTCTCTTTTATGATCATAAAAAACATGATTTTTATCATATGTCTTATACATTTATTTAATTTTTAACACATATATTGGCATGAGGTGGACCAAATTATACACTTCATTATCTTTGATCGAGTTAAGAAACCTTGCTCCTTATGGTTTTTATTTTGATTTCCCACTCACTAGTCTTTTCTTTCATTGTAAACAGTTTGATATTAATAATATCATGGTCTTCCTTTTCTATTTTGCCTCTCAAGAAAAGGTTATTTTTGGTTTCTTCTAGAAAGAGTCCTTGTCTAGATGAACCTTAACATTACCTTAAATATATTGTGTTTTTAAGGATGGAATACTAAGTTTTACTTATTATATTGATTTAATTAGTTATTCTATATTATCATCCTCAACATTAATTATTATATCCATAGAAAATATGAGTTAATTAACAATATCAAGGGATTTAACTTCCCTTTTGTATTTTGTCCCCTCATCCTTGAGCTAATGTAAAGAAAAAAAATTATAATGAATTATAAGATAAAATGATAGTAGGGAAATCTATTGTTGTATGGATGAAGAAGGAACACCTTTAAAATATCATTATGCTTTTGATACTAGGGAAAGAGCTTATCAAGGTGGGTGTTGTGTTGTTTACGCCAATCAAGTATAAGTTACTAAAGGTTTATCATATTTCATTTTTTTTGGAAATTCCATCATTAGTGGAGCCAAGAAATATTCCAAAATGGATATTAGATGTGCAATATTTAAGGCTTAAATTACCAAGAGTATTTATGGAAATTGCACTTCACATTTTTGTGGTATTATTCAAAAAAATTATAATGAATAAATTCATATTTGATTTATTCCCTTGCATATGTTTTAGGAAATCTAAAATTAAGAAATGATAATAGAATAAACATGAATATACATTCACTAGTAATATATCTTCAAAGAATGATGGAGATATATGGACATGGAATTAGTAAAGAGATGTGAACTATTCCATTTTTTATAATCTTCAAAAATTTCACCTAAAATATTTAATGTAGTATTTATCTATACAAAAAATACCTTGATATTAAATAGTATTTCTCCATTGACATGAAACCCTATGGCCCTTGACATAAAATATTAGTTTAATTTTATATGTAGGATCCTAAAAAACCTCTTTGAAATATCTTTGAAATTTATCTAGTTATAAATTCATCATATTCATCAAAATATTTAAATAAGGTCAAGTAGAAATACCTAAAATTTCCAATATTTCTATATAAAAAAATATATAACAAAGTGCATCATGTTTAGTCAGATTTATTCTCTATATATCACTTGTTATGATAGTTTTTTTAAAATTCTTACACTCATCTATGAAAGAGAATTAATCTCTCACAAATTTAATTATTTATTAAGGTGATCACCATGTAGATGATATTTATGGATTATATATCACCTCATTCCTATACACTCAAAAAACATAGACCTTGGTTATTCCTCTCAATTATGAACCTTTCCCACTTTTTCAAGTATCACACATGCTCTATCGTATACCCCCTTGGCATATATATTAGTTTGACTAGTTCTATGTTGATGACCTATACCTTATATCTTTATCACAAAGATTAAAATATACACATACCCTTAAAAATTATGATTTTATACCTATTTTATAACTACTAAGGAACAAGCATTAGTACCACATTCCTATATAAATGTTAGTGTCTTATGCTAATGCAAATGTCTAGTTCCATAAAGTCACCTAATTTACAAATGAAACATATCCTAATGGTTGGCCTAGGTGATTTAATGTGATTTATTTATCTAATAGGATTGTTATAAATATAATATCAAATATCATTCATTCCTCATCTATGAAATACCTAATGCAGATGAAAGTACCTTATCAAAACATTCAATTAAACAATCAATAAAGCAAAATATTTTTTATTTTCTCTTATTCTCATATAATTCATAGGAATAACATACTAATATAGATGTTGCCCCTACATATTGGAATTATATTCTTGAGAGAATCCAAAAGAAGTTAGATGAGTGGAAAGGAAAGATTTTGAGTCAAGGGGGAAATTTTCAAATTTTGAAGACCTCCATTCATGGAATCCCTATTTAATTCCTCTCTCTTAAAAATCCCCAAATACGTTGAATAGAGATTCAAAAAAATCTAGAAAAAATTACTATGGATAGGAATGGAAGTGAAAAAAAATTGAACTTGTCAGCTGGGATAAATTTTGTAGTTATAAGTTAAAAGGAGGTCTAGGAATCAAAAAAATCCACATGACAAATAAATCCCTTATAGATAAATTTTTTTGGAACTTCATGAGAATTAGTAAGGATTGGGGTAGCATCATAAATTCCAATTACTTACTAAATAACAATCTTGATGATTTCCTTCATATAAATGGTATCCCTATAGGATCGATGATATGGAACAATGTCATTAAAAGTAAAGCTCTTCTATATAAGGGCATAAAATGGAAATTGGGGGATGCTAAAAATATAAAATTTTGGGAAGATATCTAGCTAAAGGACATCCCTTTATGTGAAATATAAAATTTACATATAATTATAATGAGCCATTGTCCAATTTTGGAGATTAGTAATGGATTATATTTAGCCTAGCAATAGAGACCAAAAATAGATGTCTGACTGATATCAAAATCAAAATGTTCTTATTTCAACTATTGATGAAGTTTAGCTCCTTCTTAGAGAATGTAGAATACCTATATTACCCACAAGGGATAAAATTTTGTGGGCTTAGGATAGAATGGGAGTTTTTATGGTTAGGATGGCTTATAACCTGCTCCTTGATTCTAATGGGGATCTTAAATTTTGAAGAAGCGTTTGGAATCACAATATCATTTCTAAAATTAACCACTTTTGGTGGTTGGATACCTATAATAATATCCTTACTTTGGATAATCTCTAATATAGAGGCTTTTAAATCCCCAATTATTGTATAATTTACAATAAAGAGGAGGAATCAGTCTCACACCTATTACATTATGAACACTCTTGGGAAGTTTAGAGTGTATCTCTAAAGAAACTTAAAGCTTCATGGAGCTTAAATTAAGATATCACTAATATAATTATAGGGTGGGTACCCCCTTTCATACACCTTATTTACAAAGAGATATGGTCTCAAATCTCTCTATCCTAACTTAGGAAATTCGGAAGGAATGCAATAATATAATATTCAGAGATAATGATAAAGAACCTAAGGGGATATTTATAAAGTTTACTAAACTATTACTATAAGAAAACATCTCCTTAGTGACTTTAAAATATGTTGAATTCCCTCAAATAAAAAGAAAGAAAGTATCATTAATAAATGATGCATGTTGGTCCATATCTATAGGACTAATAATTCTAAAAGGTCTACTCAAGATTCTACCAAATGGGCTCCCTTCTCTATTGGTTGGGTGAAGCTTAATTTTGATGGGTCTACCAAAGGAAACCCATCCCTATCAAGTGGGGGGAGTGATGAGTTTGGATAAGGGAGATATTTTTATAGCCTATGGTGGTAGGTTAGGAGAAAACTCTAGTAATGGTATGAAAGTTAGGGCCCTCCTTTAGGGAATCAAGTTGGTTAGTTATATTACAATAAAAACCATATTAATAGAGGTTGACTCCAAAATTATCATTGATCTAGTCAAAAATAAATCTAGAGTGGGATGGAGGTTTGAGGATATCATTTAAAACATAAATCATCTACTTCTTGGTTTTGAAGAGATTGAAGTCAAGCATATCTATAGAGAGGGAAATCAGGTGGTGGATGTAATGGAAAAATTGGGATAAAATCTCTTCTCTCTAAGGTACTTGAGGAATATAAATATTCTACCCACTAATTTTATATATCTCCTTCTTTTAGAGATCCAACCTTTCTTGAATTAATGGCCTACATCAACTATTATAGATTAGAGCACATCTTATTTTATTATTTATTTGGTATCCCCATATTAGACATTGGCCACATTAAGGTCAAGAAAGGTGAATTCATTAAAATTAGGAAGATGACATATGAGTTAAATTTAAGATATGATTATTTCTAGCTCAATAAAAATCAATATCACATGAGGCAGATTCATTTCCTAATAGTGTTATCTCACATGAAAAATCCATATAAGCTTCCCTACATGTGCAATCATTACTTGACTAGCTTGTATAATATGAAGAAACATGTTTGGGATTTTAGTGGTATTAGAGGATGGTTACCTAATGATATCCATTCCATTTGTTGTATATTATTCAACACTATTCTATTTAATCCTTGGTGGCTGATTTTGATTTTGGTCTTGACCAAGTATATTAACAATTCTGAGAAGCTTTTAGTCATGGGAGGCAATAAGGTTAGAATTAATCCTTTATCATATAATGAGACAAAATTAGATTCCATGTTTTTTAGTATCTATTATGAAGGAGGAATTTATACTTTCTTGGAATGTCTTATTGGTTATGATGAGAATCTCTCAACTCAGTTTGCCTTGAGTTGAGATGGAGACTACAAAGTTTAGGTTAGTGGTATTCAATTTAAAATAAGCAAATAATATATTTCAAAGTCTAATGGTATGCACTATGAGGGTATAATCTTAAAGAGACTTGTGAAAGTATAAGACTTGGAGGGGATGAAAAGATTATTCAGAGAAGGTGAGTCTCTAGTGAAACTATAAGGAGGTTTTGATAGGGAAAGTTCGATTAATCCTTGGGATAAGATATGATTTACTATCATGAATTATTTCACCCTTTAGGGTCATTTTAAGTTTTTTCATCATTACCATTTTGATCTTATAAATCACTTTCACCATAAGGTGGTTGTCAACTTTCCTTTCTTCCTTTTGTCATCCCTAGATACCTTTATAATTTCTTTTGAAAATGCTATTGATATTAGCGTGACTACCTCCATTATTTCACTCCACCAAGGTCTTATTTTAAATCTTTATCGCTTTCACCTAGCTTTATGTCCATCTAAACCTTTAAAGGATCTTGTGATTAAAGATACCCATGAAAGTGACTCAGATGACCATATCCCCCTAAGAATTAGATTTGGTTCTCTAGGTTCTCATGGTTCCCTTTGCAATTCAAAGTAAATTATCACCCCTTCTTCAAATTTCCCCCTTAATAAATATTGATTTTCCCCTCTCTATTGGGATCTATTTGTCCATCTCTAGAAGTTGCAAAATCTAGACCCCCCAATTTTTCTCAATATTTAGCTATGGAAGGGTTGTGTGAGTTAATTACTAGTCCTTCTATTTGTGGAAATAAGAAGAGGAAAGTTATCCCTTAGGATGTTTCTATGAATGAAAATTTGGGAAATAAAAACAATAAAAAAGTGGTGGGTGAATAGCTTCTAAATCTAGACATAAATAAAGAACACCTAGATGTCTAGATGCAAGGGGATGTGGATGCAAATGAAGAATCTAGAATTAAACTCTAGAGTTTCATGGATATAAAGACAAATATCAAGAGTTCTAGTAGACTGGCATGGGGTAAAACCCATTTGCTAAAAATTATTGATTATCCCTCTACTTGAGATCTGGGGGAAGAAGTGGGTATTTTAAAAGTCAAGCCCAATTTAGACCAATAGATTGACAAGGAGGGGACTAGTAATTTTGAGGAAATGAATATGTGTGTGTGTGTGTATGTATGTATGTATGTATGTGTGTGTATGTATATATATATATATATATATATATATATATATATATGTATATATATATATATATATGTATATATATATGTATATGTATATGTATATGTATATATGTATATGTATATGTATATGTATATGTATATGTATATGTATATGTATATGTATATGTATGTGTATGTGTGTGTGTGTGTGTGTGTGTGTGTGTATAACTCAGTTAAGGAGGATTATTAAGACACTAGTGATGATGGTAGTCAAATTAAAAGATTTGGTTCTCTAGGTTCTCATGGTTCCCTTTGCAATTCAAAGTAAATTATCACCCCTTCTTCAAATTTCCCCCTTAATAAATATTGATTTTCCCCTCTCTATTGGGATCTATTTGTCCATCTCTAGAAGTTGCAAAATCTAGACCCCCCAATTTTTCTCAATATTTAGCTATGGAAGGGTTGTGTGAGTTAATTACTAGTCCTTCTATTTGTGGAAATAAGAAGAGGAAAGTTATCCCTTAGGATGTTTCTATGAATGAAAATTTGGGAAATAAAAACAATAAAAAAGTGGTGGGTGAATAGCTTCTAAATCTAGATATAAATAAAGAACACCTAGATGTCTAGATGCAAGGGGATGTGGATGCAAATGAAGAATCTAGAATTAAACTCTAGAGTTTCATGGATATAAAGACAAATATCAAGAGTTCTAGTAGACTGGCATGGGGTAAAACCCATTTGCTAAAAATTATTGATTATCCCTCTACTTGAGATCTGGGGGAAGAAGTGGGTATTTTAAAAGTCAAGCCCAATTTAGACCAATAGATTGACAAGGAGGGGACTAGTAATTTTGAGGAGATGAATATGTGTGTGTGTGTGTATGTATGTATGTATGTATGTGTGTGTATGTATATATATATATATATATATATATATATATATATATATATATATATATATGTATATATATATGTATATGTATATGTATATGTATATGTATATATGTATATGTATATGTATATGTATATGTATATGTATGTGTATGTGTGTGTGTGTGTGTGTGTGTGTGTGTGTATAACTCAGTTAAGGAGGATTATTAAGACACTAGTGATGATGGTAGTCAAATTAAAAGGGAGATGGAGGAAGTAAAAAATGGTTTGCACTCACTCTAGAATAAAATGAAAGTGTTGACAATCATCTTCGTAAAGGTTATTCATGAAGTTTCTTCTTCTCTAATGATTCTATAATAGGTCCTAAACAAAGATAAGGATATTGAAGGAAAATTTCTAACAAGGAAGATATTCTCAGTTTTATTAAAAATGACTGGAAATATTTGATTAACAAGTAGTGCTTTTCCATTGTTGTCTTTTAGTCTATTTTTGGTTTGTTATTTGGCTATCATCTATTTGTTATGTATCTATTGTTAGTGGCATTTGGCCTATCCTGTATCCCATTGTGAATTTTATAGATGGGATCTACACTCTTTTCATAGACTTATCTTATTAAAAACATGTATACATGTTTAAACTATTAAAGGAGTATCCTAAGAGGCTTATTTTCCAAGTTACAAGATAGGTCACTATTTTACTTTCTTTCCACATTTTGCATGATTCACATACAAACCAACCTGTAGGGGAGAACTACATCCATCTAAGGGCCTCTTCAAATTATTGGATATATAGGTATCACTCATTTATATAGGGGTATTTGGAGTAAACTATACATCATGTTCCCACTAACCCTTTTTTATCAAATTTATTATGAAGATGAATAAATAGGGTTTTACACTTTTATGAAGAATGATAGTCCATGACCTACATCTTAATGGACCATAATGAAGGTGAATAAAAACCCATAAGCATCAATGTGGTCACATAATTTTATATAATTTATTATATATAGGACACATGTGTCTAATTTAGATAGTAACATTGACATAAATACTAGGATGATGCTAGTGTCCACATCTCCAAAAGCACCCAATCTAGAATTTGGCAACTATTTTATAATCTTTTTCTAGTTTGATTCCTACATATTCCAAATCCAAAACTATGTCAACATGATAACTAAATAATTACATTATTTATTTGTATTTTCCATATCTATAATAGTTGTACTCATTATTTTTATCTATCTCAGCTTATTAAATTGTCATATGTTATATCTAAGTTTAACATTTAATTGCTCAACTATAAGGATAATTTATCACCCTTGTACCTCAAGTTATCTCTATCATTTTTAACCCTCAATTACCTAATCTATATTTTTAGGTTTAAACATTTGGTGACCCTGATATTTGAACTTCAAACCCTAGGTCAATTATGGTTTTCCATTTTTTATGGCTGATCCAATATTTCCATAAAATTTGTGCAACATGGATACATCCACCACCCATTTTGGGTTTCAATTCATAATAGTTATTATAGTTTACTATATCACTTACCTTGTAAAAAATTTTAAGAAAAATTGTAAACATCATGAGAGGGAATTAAAGTAGAAACATAGTTAGATCTCTCTTGAAAATTCTTTTTGTAATACACTAGAACAAGTTCATTCTAAACCTAACATCATAAAATGTGGCCTTATTGATAAATTAGTTTGCATGTATCCTAAAATTTCATTGTTTGAGATTATAAATAACTCCACTATCTAAAAAGATATACTATATGATGTTTTATGTGATACGCAAGTACCAATTGTTATAACATTGGCTAATTTCATATATATCATAGAAAAATTAATATACAATGCAAACAGTATTACCGTTGGTGTAAAAGAGATGTCCTCAAAAAACATCATTTATCAAAAATTACCTACAAAAATGTAACTTACTTATCACAATAAAGAAAACTAACTTATGCATATTCCATCAATTTTAAAGACATATGATGATGCAATTTCACTTTTAAACTTGTTAAATAAGTCACCAACTTATATGGTTATTTTTATGATAGCATTATAGATGACAACCTTGATGTAGAATGTAGAGTCACCACACATTACCATCATGTTAATGGAATACATTTCAAAACCTGGTGATCAATATAACTAGAAAATCATTTAATGATTATTTGCAAGGTCATTTAAAAAAATTAATAATTATAACAAGCACACACTACACACATAGAGATTCAGAGTAAA
The DNA here is from genome assembly GCA_037957365.1 of Torreya grandis. Lineage (NCBI taxonomy): Eukaryota > Viridiplantae > Streptophyta > Pinopsida > Cupressales > Taxaceae > Torreya > Torreya grandis. Next base: position 794,383 of record JARHVA010006283.1, read on the forward strand.
CAAACTAAACATAATCAAGACAAAAATAATTAGACAATCACCTTATTCATGGGTGGCACTTATTTTTGGCATAACCATATTGGTCCTATATTAAAAAATACTACTTTTCACATAATGAATTTTTAGTAGCTTGGTTTTTATATAAATGACTTGTAAAGAAAGGTCAGTTGAAAAAACACCTTGGGCAACATAACAATACCAATTGCTTAAGGTACTAAAGTAATTAAAACATGGGTTTGTTTTATACCTACCATATCTCCATATGCATTTACACTAGGAACTCTTTGGTTATACCAAATGGAATCTAAAATTTATCCAAATAATTATGGTATTTATTTCTATCATGAACTAAAAGTAATACATATTCTAAATGATAACATTATTCATATAATATACATGTAAAGTATGAGGAGGAACATGTTATATACCTCTTCAATCAATCTAATCATTATGCAAACAATGTAAAAGATCCAACTCAAGGTTTTTAGGAATAAAGTGGAGAGACACCTATGACTATCCCTATGATTAGATCATAGATTAGTCCCTTAAGTATTACAAAAATACCAAAAAAATAAATAAACTTCAAAACTCCAAAAATATTTTTAGCAAAAACATGTTCTATTGCTCCCTAGAATCTATGTGTTAGTTCTATGTTGATAGATGGTATATCAGTTACTCTTACATAAACATGTGTATAACTATTCTACTTGAGTCTGATACATAGATACATAATATTTTCCTATTTCATATGTTGGGCCTTCCCTCTACTCATGTCATATGGACACTAGAGGCATTCTCTTATTTCATTTTGATAATACATTTGTTATATCATTCTATTATCTCTTCATTATCATTTTTGAGACCTTATGTACTTACACATGCATTTATCCATGTTTATATTCTTCATAGGGTACTTTATATTCTATGTAATTGAATTTTTTTCTAACACATTTTATCCATAGGATACTATGACATGTTTATGATTGTTTCTTATTCTTTCCTTTATGCACTTACTTGAGTGTCCTACCTTTACACCATTTTCTTATTCGAGCATTTGAATATGATACTTTGTTTGTGGCCCATGCACCTATGTGTGATTTATTTAATATTCTAATATGTCATTGTTTATGGTATGTACATTTGATTATGTCAATATTAATTTTTGTTACATTTGACTAAGTCATGTACCTTTGATTGTGTAGTTAGTCATGTACCTTTGATTGTGTAGCATTTGAACATGCCCTTTGTTTGTGGTCCCCTAAGACCATTATATGTTGACTTTATTTTGAGTGATCTTTTGTGTGTTCTTTTTTTCCTTTTTGAGATTGTTATATTTCTATCTATACATTGAGATTATCTTTATCATGAATCTTAGGCACTAATGTGATCATATTATTTTTTATGTTTCAATGTTACATTTACCTATACATGTTTTTCTATATTTTCCATTGTTCTATTCATAGAATATTGATTTGTCTTATCATTTTGAGGTGAGGTAACTACTAGTTTCTATTCTTCCCTAACATCAAAGGGGGGTTATATTAGAGGGGTCATGTCATATGGAATGTTCTCCAAACTTGGAATAATTTTTAGATTCATTGGAGGCATGCTTTTGAAGTATGTTATCCACACTTCTTCATTATTTGACACACCCAAATTAGGGGAAGCATGATTTTTAAGTATATTATCAACACTTTTCCACACTTGGAATATTTTTCATAGTTTTCTATATATAATGGAGGCATATTTTGTAATCATGTTCTCTACACTTCAGCAATTTCTAAATTCACCAAGACACATAGTTATATAATTCAAATCAAATTTTTGATAGAATTATTCACATTGGTACAATTATTATACATAATTTAAGGACGAGAAATTTCTAAGGTTAATATGATATGAAATGTATGCCTAATTTGGAAAAATCTAAATCAATTTTAGATTTGAAAAAACTCTCAAGGATTTTCACCACCCAACATGTTAGACTTTTACGGACTATATTGAGCTAGTCTACTATAGTAGGTGGTTCTCTTTTGGTGCAATTGAGGTTATTAAATAACTCAATATTGATAATTTTTTAGGTTGGACTTGATTTTATCATCTATCTTTAGTAATTTTATAGCTTGATTTGACTTGGTTCACTCATGCTCACCAGGTTATAAGTATGATAAGGTTGCATGGTTGATATAATCTCACCTATAGGGTAGCAACTCACCTTTTATCCAAGGTTGGGGGAATGTGACTTCTAATATCTATTTATCTATATCTCCTTATATATATATGCACTTTCAATATTTATCATAATCTTGGTTTTAGAGCTTTATAATGATATCTAGTTTCAAATCAACTTGATGATGGGCAAGGCATTTATATAAATACATAGGTGTAATCTTAAACCTTGCTCTTTCAATATTAATATTTTTCATACTTTTTAATTTTATATTATATTCAGTAATTATATATTTTATCATCTTATTGGTTTCAGTTGAATCACCATAAACTCATTCAAGTTGGACTCAAGCAAAGGTAAGGTGTGTTATACACATTTGGGTACACATTTATTATCATTTAAAACAACTTCATTAATAAATTAACTAGGGGCGAATCTAGATGATATCTATGGATTATATAACAACTTAATATTTTATAATTAGAAAACTTAGATCTTGGTTATTATTTATAGTTCTATATGTTTCTTACTTTTAAAAGTCTCACGTCTACTCTATCTTGTGACTCTTGGCCTATATCTAGGTCTGATTAGTCTTATATTGATGACTGAGACCTTATATATTTTTTATAATTCTTAACATATACTTATATTATACACATATAATTTTTAATCCTATACCCATTTTCTATCTACTAGGACACAAACATCAGTACTAGACTCCTACATTGATGTTAGTGTCCCACCCTGATGCAAGTGTCTAGTGCCATAAATTCATCTAATTTTCAAATGGAAGATATCCTAATGGTAAGACTAAATTATTTAATTATAATTATCTATAAAAGAGGATTATAATAAATATAGGATCAACCCTCATTCATTCCTCACCTTCAAAAAACCTAGTATAGATCAAGGAATCTTATCAAAGCATTAAAAAAAACACAATAAATCAAAATATTTCTTATTCTCATAGTAGTCATAGGAAAAAAAATACATAGGTATAAATTACTAAATTAGAATCCTAGGATCTTGATTTTATGTGTTTCAAGATATGCCATTATTGGAATTACTTTCCACATATTACATGATTCACATAAAATCCAACATGTAGGGGAGAACTACATTAGTTTGATGCACTCTTTGGAGTATTGGATATGTAGACAACACTCATTAATAGAGGGGTATTTAGAATTAGCTCAACACCATGTGCCAACTAACCCATTTTTACCAATTTCTCGATGAAGATGAAGAACTAGGGCTTTATAATTTAATGAAGATCAATAGTCCATGACCCATATCTAAATGCACTAGAGTGAAGGTGAAGACAAATACATAAGCATCTAGGTGGTCATATCCTTTTCCTATAAGTATTTCATATATGACACATGTGTCTTGTTTAGATAGTAGCATTGACATAACCATCCTAGGTCGACACTAGTGTCTATGACTCTAGAATCCCCCAATATAGAATTTGGGGATTATTCAAAAATATTATTCTAGTCTACTTCCTACCTATTATAGATCTAGAACTGTGTCAACATTAGAACCTTCTAAATAAATTATTTATTTGTCATTTTGATATTTAGCATAGTTATACTTATTATTTTTAATACCTATCTTAGTTTTATAAAATATAAATAAATTATAGCTGAGTTTAGGATTTAATTGGCCTAATATAGAGATAGTTTATCACCCTTATAACCAAGGATATCTTTATCCCCTTTAGCCCTAGATTCCATAATCTAAAATTTTAGGGCTAAACACATCCTATCTTATGAATTTAAATCTATATACTACTAATTTTATCATTTATTGTTGAATGGTTATATGATTATAATAATTAAATTTAATTTAATACCAACAAATTCATTGTCCCATCCACACATGATCAATTAATGATGGCTTGGAAGATATAAATTTGGTAAGTATTTTATAAGCCAATATATTTCAAATCTTTTGTTATTTATTAAGATATGTGACCATATGTTATCACAACATGATCATGTTTAATCCTAAAATGCTTATCTCATTTTAATTAAATTTTTTATCATTATTAAATTAGTTACAAATCCTTCCACCCCAAGATTTAATAAATGTAATCATTCCTATCACCACACACTACACATTTTCATTAGATGATGGATGTTATAAATGGTTAAATCAAATTTAAACCCATAAAATATAGTTTATTTAGATACATCAAAATTTTAGTTCAAGCTTTCAACTATAATGTTGTGTCTACATAAAAAAAGGTAGAATATCAACATCATTCAATGATGTAATTATTTCTCTTGAAATAAAAATAACTATGATAAAAGAAAAAATAGTTACATTCATAAGTAATTATTTCATAATAATATTTTTACACAAACACAAATCTGATTCTAAATAAAAAAAATGTGTTGAATCAATATAAAGTGTTCTACTTTGTTAAAAAAAATGGTTATCTTTAGTAACAAATGTGTGTCAAATGTTGGCTAGAGCTAATATGATGTAGTAATTATTTATTTATTTGAGATTATTGGTGTACTGAAATCTATTTTTTAGGTCAATAATTATATAGTGATACCAAAGGGTTTTTAACACTATAAATGTTTACATGATAGGTGGTCTACTATAAAAATACTTTTGACACCATCTATTATCACACAATGATTTGGGATTTTTATTGGTATATTTTTTGAATATGGTGTAAGTATCATGATTTAGATAGAAAAGTAAACACGATTCCTTCCATCACCTATATATTATAATGTTATTTTAGTTCCTTCATAAAATCATCCTTTTACATGGGTTTAGTATAAAGTTTTAACTAGTTTTCATTGACCATCAAAAAAATTTCACCAAGTCAATGGTTCTTCAGTTGAGATCTATCCATTTTTTAAAATGAAATCAATTTAATAGGAACCCAAATATAATTCTATGAATTTACCTTATGTATGTATGTATGTATGTAGAGAGTGTGTGTGTGTGTGTGTGTGTGTGTGTGTGTGTGTGTGTGTGTGTGTGAGAGAGAGAGAGAGAGAGAGAGAGAGAGAGAGAGAGAGAGAGAGAGAGAGAGAGAGAGAGAGAGAGAGAGAGAGAGAGAGAGAGAGAGAGAGAGAGAGAGAGAGAGAGAGAATCATATAGGAGTGCACAATCACTATAATTAGACCATTGGTTCTTAATAATCTAGTCATGCCATATGATTTTTTTTAATTATAAGTAAATTCAATATGGAAAAGTGATTATTTTCATATATCATACAAGTTATTGAAATTATTTATCTATTTATTTTGTTCTTAAACTAATTCTATGTCTATTTCAAATTTTGTATTAAGTCTATTGATCTTAAACTATATTAACAAAATAAAATTATTATCATGGTTAATTTCATATAGGGTGAACCCTATAGTAGTTTTCTATGTCGTATGATAATAGTAAAAAACATCAAGGAAATGATTTTCCAAATATTATTAGTGTAGAGTGATGCTTTTGGTCAAAATAAATTTCAACTCATTATTTGAAACTTCCAGTTGACCATTATATTGTGGCTGGTAAAGTGTGGAATTATTGTGGAAAATCTCATATTTATATACCAAATATGTAATAATATCATAAATATATTGAGTCCTATGATTTGTGACAATTTATATTGAGACATTGAACCTGGAGGATATTTACTCATATACTAATTAAACTAATTTCTCATCCCTAGAATCCTTAAGGGATTTGACATCAATCCAATGGGTACCATAGTTTCTTAAAGCAAGAAAGAGGCAAAATATGTCCCATAAATTCAATTACCTATTTTTAATATGTTTTTTGAATAATTTTGGTATCATTGGAATCTTATTATAATGTGTGGGTTTCCTCATGTTGGCCACACTAACAAACATATTATTTTTATTTTTTATGTAATGAATTCCAATTGTAAATTTTATGGAGTATCCTAGATAATATTCTATTAGAAACAATTCCTTCAACATAGTTCATCATGTCATGATCAAAATATATAAAAATTAATTCCTCTAAAACACATTGATCCATGTGATAACCTAGACTAGTATGGAAAACACGTCACTTTATTTTAAAAATCCATTCATTATTGTGAATAATATTATTACACTCCTTAGGTGAGAATATTTGTTTAAAATTTCTTATATATAAATATTTATAAATGTATGAATACAATGCTATGGTTGTAGATAGGGTAATAAATATTCATCTAGGAAGGAGACATATATGTGTGGACTCTACTCACTAGATTTAAAATAAGATTTAAAAGATAAAATAATAATGTCTTGACCATGTTTATATATTATAGTTATATTAAAATATTCCAAAACAGGTAACCAATTAATAATTCTACCATTTAAAACATGAATTTTCATCAAATATTTAACAATGCAATGGTTTTAATGAATAAAAATAGGATATATATCTATATAATGTCAAATTTAAATGATTGAATACATAAGAAAAAAATTATTTTTCACTGATAATACAATTGAGTTTAGCATTTGAGATTTATGGAATAATTGATTTTACATTTTATATCTAATAAAGACTCTTAATGTTATTTTAAAGGTTTATATGTGAAGATGAAATGATAATTTCTAGTTGAGTCCTCAAAGAACATAAAGGATCTATGCCAAGATCATGATTAAGTTACATTGAAAATTCAAAAACAAAATCTTGAAATAAAAATATTACCTTAATAATAGACCAAACCATAAAATTTGAGACACAAGTTTTGAATTGGGAATCCACCAAATGGATAAAACCCATGTGTTTATTAATAAGGCTTACAAACAAATGTTCTCACGATACAAGGTGAAAATGACAAATAATTATGAAGAGAAGAGAGTTTCAAGTAAAGAAGATAGGAGTAGAGGACTCTTTAAATAGATATAGAGGGAGGACGAGGGAGTTACAAGGAATCCCATCATGACCTTACAAGGCATTCTTAGCATGTTAAAAATGTTTGTATTCCCTAAAATATTAGGGTAAGCGTGTGCCAAGTGTGCAGGGGAGTTACTTGAGAAATTAACTCCAAAGTTTCATACGCAAGTAAAAAAGAGGTGTGATAACTTATGATATAGAGATTTATGTGAATTAAAAAATCACATAAATAAATAAACTACACATAAAATTTAGTATTAAAATATTAACCTAAATAAAGGGTAATATTAACACTCCCCTTTAAACTTTATTTGGGTTTAAAAATAAATAAGGAAGGGAGGGAACATTAATAACACTCCCCATTGATGTTAACTTTGATAAATCCTAAATTTTAAAAGACTACAATTTTTTCTTTACATAATGGCTTAGTGAAAACATCAACTATATGAAATGAATTAAGATATTCATGTAGCTTATCTTTCCTAGTATGTAGACTTGAAGAGGATAAATCAATTAAAACATATTGGATAATTAGTTATATTATTTCATGACCAATTATATCTAATAAACCTAATTAGAGTAGATCTTATCACATAATGTTAATGGTGAGGTTTCTATATCCTCTAAAAAATAAAAATAATGAAATAAACCTAACTAGATATCTAGTAATAATTAATCTAATCTAATGTTATAAAATATTAAAACACAAATAATGAGAATGGTTAAAATATAACTAAAATGGGTAAGGAACCATGGTAGGCAAAGGGAGGCCCAAGTCACCTAGGAATGTAAAACAATAAGTTTGAATAACCTTGTAGCCACACTAAATGAAGTGTAGAATATATTCCAAAAAAATGTTATAATTTCAAAACTATTGATTCTACAATATATATCTAAATGAAAGAGCTAAATTTCTAAATACATACCTTGAATATAACCTATTTAGCCTCAATGTCTCCCTTGGCCAATGGTGTTTTTAAAGACGTTTTTGTGGTTTTAAGGACCAAAATGGATAAAATTAGACATAGTCTAAAAGACCTTATATTTTCATCCAATACTCCAATAAACAAGCTATTTCCCTCCAAGACAAGATCTAAGAAAAAAAATCTCCAAAATGTAGACTAAAGTAGAATTGTAAGAAATAATAGTGTGAAAATGAATGTTTCTCTCTATTGGATTGAAATTATACTTATATTTTATGAAGTGAGTTGAACCTAAAACCTTCCAAAGTTATAATCAACAATATTATCCAAATTTGATGTAGTTAAAAATTTATACTTTACCCTTAAACTAGGTTAACCTAGGTTGATATAGTTGTGAAGTGTGTGTCATTACTTTTGAAACTAAGTTAACGTAGGCCAACCTAGTTTGGATTTTTATGGTAAGCAAGAATAATACATTGACCTAGTTAATAAAGTCATATAATATACTTCTTATCTTAGTTAAGAGATATTTAGGATGAAAATTATTTACGATATCAATCAAGTGGGATTGTGTAGTTGATATAAACATGATATATATAGAAAACAATATTGTGAAATACCAATGGTTTGTCCATCCATTTCCTAGTGTACCCTTTAAGGGATGAAGTCAAAGAGATTGAAATTTGATGGGTTTATACAAGGGGAAAAACATCAATAACTGTTAAATTTTTAAAAATATTGTGTTTATACATATGGCCCACTCAAATCTCATCATGTGTCACTAGAGTATAACATTGGATATTAATTTTAGAAAGAACATATGAACATAATAATTGAGCTAACACATTTTATTATAAAGTATACAAGAATTAAATTAAATAAATCAAATAACATAAAGTGTAATATACATACCATGACTTACCTTTATCATTTAATTGTCACATGTATTTATAGTCTTGATTTTGGATGATGCAATAACTTTTTTGGGAAAACCCTAGAGATACAAGGATAAATATCAAGATGAAAAATCACATCAAAATCAAATAAAAATGAATAAATTTCATGAAATTTTTAAGTGCTTAGATAATTTTATAAGCCAAGATGAAAAATTTTAGAACCTAAAATTCCAAGTTACAAGGTATAAAGGAGATAAAACAAGGCTAATAAAAATCTAAGTCTATTAAATTAATTAAAGACCTATAAATTTATATAGAGTAATGAAATTAACCATCTATATCAAACCAAGTAATCATGAAAAAAATGTAATCAACATCTATGTAAGAAAATTAACAATCCATACTCAAACAAAGATGGAAAAACTATAAGTGTAAACACCATCAATGAAAGGGAAGTAACAATCCATACTAAATAAAAAATTGAAACATAGAATGTAAATAAATGGGATGAAATGTCCCTAATATATTTCAAATTAAAACTTAGGGCCCCAAACATAACTATGGGAAATATGTAAAGGATAAGACACTGAGTAAAAATGCATCTCGTAATAACTTAAACATATAGCTTCTATTCTAATGATGGATAAACTAAAAATGTAATATTTTGATCAATTAAAAAAATATGAGAATGACAAATAAAGAAATTTGGTGAAAATATCAAAAAATAATGATATTTATCAAGGGTAGAATGAAATGTATTGATAGAAAAAGGGTAGAACTAAGGTGACAACATAATATTTAACAGAGAAAAGACACATCAAGCTGTATAAACTAACAAATTATTGACATAAATTTTATTTAGATAAATTTACTTAAATATGAAAGTTTGGGATAACTATTGAAGTACATGTAGCATCCAATAAAGGCTAGTATGTATGAAAATTAAAATAGAGATACCTTTCCACAACATGTTCCCCATTCCATAGGACCCATTAAAAATTTGTCATTCTACTATAAATATTGGGTAATTTCATGAGAAATTAGGTGGAACTTATTAATTTATGTGATTATGATACCTTCTATTCAATTATATTAGTATACTATACCCCAATGAAATTTATCTCTATAATTAGGCTAACTATGGAGTTTGAGCTTCAACTAGACTAGGATAAGTATCCAATAAATATCACATCTTTTGTTGTCATCTAAATTTTGTAAATTTTATATTTTGATCATTTCCTTTTGTTTTAGTATATATATTTTAAATATTTTTTATGTTTTATTCCTCCATACATTTTTATAAAACCGAAAATGGGTACTAAAATGATTATTTATAGTCAACTAAAAGGTTTAACTAAATATTAAGAATGCCACTTTAGTCAACCCATACCTAGGATAGATATACATCCATTTTAGAGTCTTAGACTTACATTTCTAGTCATTTAGCGTATGATAGTCACCTATAGCCAATCAAGACTTAATCCCAAAATTATCATCCCTGACTCCAATACAAATTACTTGGTAGTATATAGAGAGTACATTAGAGCCACATTTGGGACCCTACATCCACATGGCATTGGTGTCCCCAATTGGGTGCTACTATGCTTAGCCCCAACTCTTCCCAACATATTTTATTTAAACATGAACCCCTCCTAAGGTTAGCCTAAGATCATTTTCTTATCCTCACAAGAAACATAACCCTATACATACAAGTCTAATATAATTCTATTCACTAGATGGAAAATAGATGTAAAAGCTATTCAAATCAAGGACAAACTTGTGAAAAATCAAGGTACTTTATCCCTATTATATAACAACACTAAGTCCAATTTTAAAACACTCCAAAGCTCAAGCACATTTAAAACATCTAAGGACACTCTCATTATAACATTCACTTGAACATACATAAAGCACTAGGTAGGAGAACTACATTGAACTTGATCTCTCTTTGGAGTATTTGTATGTAGGAAAATATCTACATATTAGGGTGTTGAGGATGTCTAGTCCATCCTACTAAAACATACTCAATCCTTTCTCATATCATACTTACAAAGAGAACTATGGGTTTTAGATAAAATCAAGATTACTAGGTATAATACACAACTATAGGTTTCAATCACATAGGAATATAACATATAGACATAAGTTCAGGTGCTCCAAAAAAATAGGAACAATCCCACAAAGCGTAAATTAGCACCACATTGAGGACATTACATAGATGACACTACTACTATCCAAACTAGGTGTTATTATCTAGTGAATAAATGAATATAATAATTTTGTTGATGACATAGACTACTAGCCAAATCTCAAATTTCATTACCCAGATAATCTATGATAGTTTTCAACTAAGTCTCTATTTATTCCTATTTATTAATATTAATATGAAACAAATTAAAAATCATAAAAAATTAGTAGCTTAATAATTATAATTTATTTATGTAATTTAGACATCTCAGCCCTTCAACTGAACATAGGAATTACATTTGGTTAAAACCCTAAAAGTTTAAATCATTTGGTGAACATGTCTTACTTAGAACATTACATCAAACCCTAGATTGAATTAATTCTTATTGTTGTGCAATATATTTAGGGATGAATACTTCTATTTTTCTGATTTTATTAGGTAACCTAGATAAATTAAATCAAAATTTACATTAGAGATTCAATTTATTTTACATCTAATTTAAATTATTACAAAGAAACCCTAGTTTTAAAAACCCTAACCTTAGATGTTATTAGGGTTTGTATCCTTTTTATCCTATTTTAATTAGCTCCTATTAATTAATAAGTATTTATATATTATATTATAGTAGCTTTATTTTAATTTATTTTCTATATGCCATATAAAAACACTGTCTCTCTTCCCCTAAGAATAAGTGGTAATCATATAGATAATCTTCAAATTCTAGCTATCCAACCCTATAACAAGGACAAGGAACTTATTACAACTCTAGATATGAATCCTTCACATCATGATTATATGGAATTCAATAATAATACATATGAGATGAAAAATATAACTAATAATATGATCAGGTCCATATTGAGGATCAAGTCACACTACCTCCACTTAATGATAATCATATGGTTGTGAACAAATATGAGTTATTATAGGGCTTCAGAGATGGAATTTGGGAATAACACCATGATCATGCACATATTTTATAGTCCATATTAGAAATAAATAATAATAATGATAATGGTCAATCTTCAAACCCCTCCAGTAAATGATGTTGTTATACCTTTAGTGGGGCCCACTCAACCAACTCAGATAGCACAACCCAAGCTTGTTATTCAACCATTAGTGAAAATTACACCACTTATGGCTAGTTATTATCTTTCTAATGTAAAATCCCTTATGCAAAAAGTTCTTTATGTATAATATAAGGTGTTACATCTTGATCAGGGAAAAGCTAAGCTTTACATGCTTTGGATTCCAACATTTATTGCATACACCAGTATAATATCACATTGAAATAACTCTTTTATGATGCAAAGAATACACTTGATCTATGATTCTCATCTGCCTCTAATTCCTAAATTAGTAATTCATGCAACCAAACTTACCCCTCTACTTTTATTGTCAATTTCCCTTACAGCTTTATTATTGTCTCTTCTTTCTTATCTATGCATTTACTATATCTTTATCCATATTAGTTTACTATCCTTGGACTCCATTATTTTAAATTATACTCTTATTAGCTTTCACTAATCCTTCTAATTCCTTCATAGCTCTATTGAAAATAAGCATTGATACCTGACTTGTATAACATCGATAATTGAATAAATTAAATTAGCATATCCCTATTAAATTACTCCATATTATTCAACATTATATTGTGTATAGAAACTCAATCTTAGGGTTTGATCTATTAACATGAGAAAAAAAACAATCCTTTAAATATTTACTATCTCCCACAGTATAGACTAGATTACCATCTAGATACAGCTTTTATATCTTTCCCAAAGTCCAAATTACCAAAAAAATTCAATGTGCAGATGCATTTCATTGATATATTATTATATCAGATCTAGAATGTAAAATTATTTCTTAGCTATGTCAGGAATTCCAATTTCTCATATCATTGGTCCATTTCTTGGTGGTTTGAATTACCAAATCACCAAGATCAGTTGATGAACTTGGAAATAGGTTAAGAAAAGTTTCATTCTTGTAACCAATAGCTATGTTTGGTACCTATCCATATATATTATATTCAACAAGAAGAATAATGCTAATTTAAAATTCTCCTTTTTTAATTTGTCTTCATAAAAAATTGATAACTCAAACTCTTAATATCAGAATTGATTCATTATCAACATATAACATGGGATCTGGATGTCTCTAGAGCATGCTACTAGATTCATCTCTATCCAAACAAGCTTTTCCATGTTTAGTAATTATCATTTGGGTTTTTTAGGACCTTCATGAAAATATCTAACTACTAGTTCAACTCAACAACCACTCCAGTCATCCCATACAATTCATTCTAAATCAATGAATAGAAACACATTGATTCTCATTTATGTTGAATATTAAATACTATCAATAAACTTAAAAATCCTTTATTCTATTGATCAATTCTCAAATAAAATGTTCCTTATCAAATTGTGCATGCATTTATAGAATCTACATAATATTCTCCAAATGCCATTTCAATCTTAAAATATATTAAATAACATTTAAATAAAATGATAGGGTTCATGTAATTGAAAGTGTATTACCCATTGACATCATACAACCCATTACAAACAATAACCACTTCTTATTATATTTTTTGAAGTATTTTTCCAAATTCTATTGACTCACTGTCTCAATTGGTTAGAAAAAAGGAATTAATTTTGGGTAGTGAACACCATAACACATAGGATTTGTTTCATTCTATGAAGATCTTATGCATTCGATTCATTGAAAATGCATACTTAACATTGACAAGGTGTAATACACATTTATATACATAAATCATGTCCTCAATGAATTTTATACAATAATCATACTCACATGGATCACCAAGTAGATCTCGTAACATTCCTCTAAAGACTTGACTCCTTTGAGATATACTTTTTGATCACAAATATAGTATTTTTATTTTTACATTGCATAATATAAATCGATTGGCTTTCTTGATGCCTCCTAATTTCCTCTTATCTACTTTCTCTCTACCATATCTTCTTAGACTCAATGATTCAATATTGAACTTTTGTCTTTTATAAATTAGACTCTTATCTAATAATGAAAAGACCTAATCAACATACAAATATGGTTTAAGATAAGCACACCTCCAATATTATCTCACCTTATTTTCGTTTGTTCCTTTCAATATGGGATAGGTATAGAAGGATTTACAAAGTGTAAATATGTAGTTTCAATATATTAATAGGCTTTATAAGACCATTACACAATGTATATGTCTTTTAGGAATAGTTAGAAGCCTTTTACAAGTATTTATCCCAATCTCAAATGTATATTTTAGAATGAAACTTACTAATATATCCTATTCTAGTATGAAGCCTTCAAGACTTATTATTGACCTTATACGTAACAAATGAACTTATTTTCATGTGTATAATATGACTTGTTGATGCTCCTACGTCATTCTTCTAAGCTTATAAATTTTCATAAGCCCCTACTCATGAAACTTTTGACTTGCCCTTACTATCACCATTTGATTTTTCTTTGTATTGTATGATCAACTTCTCATATAAATGAACCTATTCTTTTGATCCACAACTAGAATTTTTCTTTTTATTTTAATTACTCAGTGAACTCTATTGTTGAAATTTTTTTTCATGTTTAACTTTATCATCTTTCTATTTTTTATTATTTAGCATTTTATTTCTCTTTCTTTTTGTATTTCTTTCTGCACATTTCCTACTCAGCTGCAAACATCTAACTTTCTATCCCACTTCTATGTGAAGCTATTTATTCAATCTCTGGCTGCTCCTATTCAACTACACAAACTACACCAACTAGATTAATATCAATAAGCTACTTAGTCTACTTTTTGTTACATGATTTGTGTCATAAAAATATCTTAAAATATGTTTTTCTCCAAATTTAGATTCCATACTCAATCTCATTCTTGTCTGAACTTGGAACCATTCTTTATATTCTTTCTTAATTATCCTTTCATCAAAAATTAGTTTATCTTCTTATCCTTAGTATAAGGATTCTTGCTTCTCTAAAATGTTTGTGAGTTCTCCTATGAACTCTTGTATTATTATACCTGAAAAATAAACAAACATGTAGATGAAAACTCTTCTAATGTGTTCTTCTTCCATCCCCATTCTAGAGGATCTTAACTAACTTGTTCATCTTGAACTTCTTGTCTAAATATTTATTTATTTTCTAGCTCCTAAATGAGCTTATCAATTTGTTTTGAATCTTCATCTATTTTTACTAGAAATATTAACCTTTCAATAGGGTTAAATAGTTCATCCAACATTCTCATTTCTTCTTTAAATGAGAGTTCATCTATCTCTCAACATTATTCATCAAATGTAGGGATTGCATGTCCTCTATCTTCTTCTGAATTACCTCTCATCTGCATTTCATTTTTTATGGAAATTGATTTCCAGTCCCTCTTATCAATAATATTATTCTCATTCTCCAAACTTTGTCTTTCCACTTATCTCACATGATTATTAATTGAATCATTTTTTTATCAAAGACATAAAATTAGAAACTTTGTGTTCTTCATGTTATTTCATCCCTTGTTTTGGCAATTGATTCTCTTTGGGTGTTAAATATGATCCTTCTCCTTTCTATACGTTAACTCTTATAATGATCTCATAACTTGATTCATCAGTATTTTTATTGAATTATTTAATGTATCATTACTCAAATAAATTTATTTACCTTTCACTTCACTGGTATTATTCTTTTTCCAAACTCTCCTTGGGCTTACATCTATCCTTCTAGTTTGTTTCTCCTTTTTATTAGTTGGTGGGAACTTCCTTCTATCTTGAGATAGTCTAGAATTTATCCCCAAATCTTCTTTTTTCTATATTGGTATTCCATTTAAGTTCTTAGACTTAATAATATTTTCATTAAATCTTGCATTCTTCACTTCAATAACTAGTTTCTTCATCCATTTTAGAAATATATATTGATGATTTATTGCAAGTTATGGATATTTAACATTGCCTTAATTTTGATTCATCTTAACATAAACAATCTTATTTTTAGATATAAGATTAAATTTAGAATTTAAATTTTTAATTACCTATTATATGGCCTATTCTATTATCTTATTGTCTTTCATATTTTATTTTCTTATAATTATCCTCTTTGAGTGTGCTTCCCTTCTTTATTCCATTGGGATACTATCTAGAGAATAAAAAAACTCTACACTTTCTTCCATTTATTTATTAGCATGCTGAAGGATTTAAATTTCCTTCCAGGGAACTTATACAAATTGTTATTTTTCAATGTCAATTTCACTATCAAATTCATTTGACTTCATGGATGATTTCATTTCCCTATTCTTTACAAACTACAAGGCCTTATCTTTGACCCTCTTTTCGAGGTTCTCCTTTATTACATACAAAAATTTAAATACAATGTTAAATAACAAGATCAAAGACCAAAATGTCCCTTTGAGTGCCTCTTTTTTTGACACTCTCCTCTTTCTTTTCTTAGATACTTATTTTTGATTTTTTCCCTCTTTTATATTCTCCTTAATGATAACCTTATTTTGTTGTTTACCTAGAAACTCTCCACTCTTCAAGCCTCTATGGCTTGTTTTGCTCATGACAATTATCTCTTGCCTTCTTTTCTTGACAAGTGATTCTATAGGGCACTTATTTATTCTCTTCAAATTCTAGCCACATGCTTGGATTCATTCTTCTAATAACTAACTCATTAAAATCTCAAGATCCAACCTTTTTAATTATAATTTTAGACTAATTATTTCTTTCTCCATTTCCATTTTACAATCTTACAAGCTTCCTACTTGCACTTCAAAACTACTACTATGTTTTCTTGTTAAGAGAAAATATTTCCACAATTTCATAGAGCCACACTTGCATAAATCATTAGTTTCCAAAACAAATCATTTCATCTATCAAATCAAATCAAACCCTAATAGACTATATCTATGATACCATTGATGATGTAGAATATACACTTGATCTCTACTTCTCATCTAACTCTAATCCATGTAATTAGTAATTCACAAAACCAAACTTACCCCTCTACTCTATATTATTAATTACCCTTAAATATTTATTGTTATTCTATCCTTTATTGTCTATGCATTTACTTTATCTTTATCTTCATTTGTTTACTATCATTAGACTCCTTCATTTGCACTTATACTCTCACTAGCTTTCACTACTCCTTCAAATTCCTTCATAACTTTATTTAAAACAAGAATTGATACTTGACTTATACAACATGGAAAATTCAATAAATTAAGTTATCATGATACCTATATTGAATTGACCTAGCTTGTTCAACACTTTACTATGTATGTAGACTCATTTTTGCGGTCCAATCTATTAACATGTGCAAGAAAACCAATCCTTTGAATTTTTACTATCTCCCACGATATAGACTAAATCACCATCTAGATATAGATCTTTATATCTTCCTAAAGTCGATATTGTCAAAAAATTTCAATATGTAGATACATTTCATTGATATATTCTGGAATCAAATCTAGAATGTAAAATTCTTTCTTAGTTCTATTAGGAATGCCAATTTATCATATCATTGGTCTATTTCTTGGTGGTTCAAATTACCAAGTCACCAAGATAAGTTAGTGAAATTGGAAAGAGGCTAAGGAGAGTTTCATTCTTATAATCACCAACTATGTTTGGTACCCATCCGTATATATTATATTCACCAAGAAAAATATTGGTAATATAAAATTCTCCTTTTTGATTTATCTTCATCCAAAATTGATAAATAAAACTCTTAATATTAGAATCAATTAATCATCAATGATAGTGTAGGATTTGAATATCCCGAGAGCAATTTAATATCTCTATCTCTATCCAAATAATCCCATATATCTTTAGTAATTATCATTTGGGTTTTGTAGGACCTTCATGTAATTATCTAACTACTAGTTTGACTCAACAACCACTCCACTCATCCCTTAAAACGTGTTTCAACTTAATGAGTGGAATCACCTTGATTCTCATTTATTTCAAACATTAAATATTGTTAATAAAATTCAAAATCCTTTATTCTATTGATGAATTCTCAAAGAAAATGTTACTTATCAAACTATGCATGCATTTATGGAATCTTCATACAATTCTCCAAATTCCATTTCAATCTTAGAATCTATTAAATATTATTTAAATAAGATTATAAGGTTCATGAAATTAAAATAATATTACCCATTTCACATCATAAAACCCTTTACAAATAATAACCACTATTATATTTTACAAAGTCTTTTCGCACATTCTATTGACTCACTATCTCAACTAGATAGCAAAAAAGAATGAATTATTTGGGTAGTGAACACCATAACATGTAGGATTAGTTTACTTATATGAATATCTTATGAATTAAATTTATTCAAAATTCATATTAAACATTAACAAGGTGTAATACACATTTTTGTATATAAATCATGTCTTTAATGAATTGTATACAATAGTCATACTCACATGGATCACCAAATAGATCTTATGACATTCCTCCAAAGACTTGACTCCTTCAAGATATCTTTTTTGATCAAAAATAAAATATTCTTGTTTTTACATTTCATAATATAGATCAATTGACTTTATTGACACCTCCTACTTTCCTCCTATCTACTCTCTCTCTACCATATCTTCCAAGACTAAATGATTCAATCTTAAAAATATATCTTTGATAAGTTAGACTCTTAATTAAGTGTAAAAAGACCTAATCAATGTAAAAAATATGGTTTAAGATAATCACACCTCCAAGATTATCTCACCTTATTTTCCTTTATCCTTTTCAACATGGTCTAGGTATAAAAGGATTTACATAGGGCAAATATGTAGTTTCAATATATTACTAGGATTTGTAAGACCATTCCATAATATGTATGCCTTTGAAAATAGTCATAAGCCTTTTATAAGTATTTACCCCAATATAAATTGTATATTTTGGAATTAAACTTACTAATTTAGCCTATTCTAGTATAAGTGAAGCCTTCAAGACTTCTTATTGACCTTATACTTCATAGATGAACTTATTTACAAGTGTAGAATATGAATTTTATGATGTTCATGCATCACTTTGACATCCAGTTTCATAGCACCCAGGCTCACATTATATGATGGCAAGGGTGACCTAGAGTATCACCTTATAGCATTTCACACAACATTATTGGAATATGTGTCCAATGATTGGATTATTATGAAGTTATTTCCACACATTCTCAAGGATTATTCCCTAAAATGTTTTTGTGATTTGCCTAACCAATCTATCAAAACATTCAATACTTTAGAATATATGTTCTTAGCACACTTATCTATAACCATAAGTGATAAGATATCATATGCATAAGTGACATAGTTAAATTAAAAGTCAAATGAGCCCATATCTAATTATGTCTTATGATACAAGATAATCTTATCAAAATTGACTAACCCCATGGTAGATAGAGAGATATTTAAGATGTATTAAAACAAATTCTATTAATAACATTTCATAAATAAATATTATTCAAGAAGTTTCCCACATTTATAGATATGTGCCACATAGTTAAGGAAAGAGAGGTTAAGCTCTTCTCAATGGGAAAACTCAAGTACACAAATGGACTAAAATCAAATATTAGGAGTAAAAATCAACGTCTATATAAGGTTAGGGAACTAGACAAAAAAAGTGATAAAAAAATCCATAGTAAACATAGCTTTAAATCCTTCTCCCATATTGGTTTTATCAGCTCCTTGGCATAGATTCTTCACTAATCTACCATAGTCACCAGCATGAGTTCTAAAATAACTATTGGAATGAAATGTCATATCTCTCCCTCCCATTAAAATTTTTGATACAACATAGCCTCTTCCAAATAGTAATGATTAAAATGCATTTTTTGAATATCATAGAGCACTGGGCCACATGAAAAATAGATGCATTATCCTAAAGCACAAGATACAATATCTTATTGAGGCAAACATTATTTATGTGAGCACACCCATAAAGGCACTAAAATAATAAACAAAGGCAAAGACACTTAATATATGTTTATATCCTTTCCTAAAGCATATAAATAAAGAGATAGGGGGTAAATTAGGTGTTCTTTATACATACCAAGCTCATCCACCATTAGCTTCCTATCACATAGTTAAAGAAGAGATGCATCCCTTGTATAAAATTATTACTATGTATCACACTATAGTGCCACCTAGACCACTTATCACATTCTGAGAGTAGGTGGACAATGACAGAAATTTAGATGCACTCTTCATATGATCATATATATACCAACATCATATTCATAGTGTTAAAGGTTGACAATGGGTCAAGTATAAGCATGTGCACCATGACACTTTTACAACACTTGGGCTACATAAATAAGGACATATTCCCTATATATATATAAACCATTGATGAATATATATATATATATATATATATATATATATATATGTATATGTGTGTGTGTGTGTGTGTGTGTGTATTCATCAATGGTTTTAGTGTCCATATTTAGAGATCCATTGGGGAGATAATGCATCCATTATAGGTTGGACCAACACACATAGCCACTCAAGTTTTAGTAGTACCTAGTACGGGTGTATTCAATATATTATTAGGAGGGCCATGGCTACATCAGCAATGGTTTATCTCATCTACTATAAAATAATTACTCATGTATATACCTGATAAATAAGTGGTTAATATTGAGGGTGTCCCATATGATTATTGTCTTCCCATCCCATAGATATTTCAAACATAGATTCTAGTCACAATTCCAACACTGACACTAGTTAAAATTATAATTTTATTACTATATATTTCATAATTATTAGTCATATTAAAGAGTATAAATCATATACTTACATTATAATGTTTATAAATTTCCTCATAAGAGGATAGGTCTATTTATCTAGTGTTTATATGCACACATAATCTTCCTTAGAGACCATTACTAGAGAGACCATTGCATCAGAGATATTTCACAAATTATAGAGTAGCTGTCTCTACATATTTTACACTAAGATAATTATATTGGGGTCTAAGTTTTCTCATCACAGGGAACCTACATCACCTACAACTTATAAATCTACCAAATGGGTCCCTAAGAGCCCAACAATTCAGAAAGTATCATAGTCAGTGCCACTGCATCATAGCATCACTAGTAAAGAAACTTTAAGTTCAGATTAAATAGCATCCCATATCATGGGCTCATAGTTTCCCTTTCAAACTACACAAATGATCATAGTTTCACTCTTTGACATAATTCAAAATTATGGTGAGTCTCTCATGATACTCATAGGTTAGTATAATTCCTACCCTTGTACATACATCCTTTTATCTCTTTCTCCTTGTATATAATTTATTTTCATTTTCTTTTATAGGTTATACATAGAAAATACTAAAAAAATATAGTATGTCAAAATAGAAAAACATTCAAATAAAAATATATAGTATGTAAAAATAGAAAAACATTCAAATTTTTCAAAAATACCAAATTTTATAAATTGTATGCATTGCTATGTTTAAATTTCTACTCTCTACTATATATTGCATATTACTAGATATCTTAGTACCATTAGTTTTATCATACACATATGTTTCACTTTTTTTCAAAGTTATTGTAGATCCCATATAGGACTTCAGTCCACTACACTAATCTAGATTAACTATCATCTATCCATTAAGGGAATCTACACTGATATAGGGTTATACATTACTACATATGTACACTTGGGGGAATCTCCTACACAATTGCTATAACAAGGTTTTATATTTACATACTATACATTGTAATTATGCATTTATTTATATTTATATTGATCATTATTATAACCATTTCCCAATTTTCTTGTTGACTATCACTAGTTAGACTCAACATATATGCACTCTAGCATCTTCATAAGTTTATATTACTAGTTATACATGCTTTCATTTCTAGTTCCTAGATTAGACTTGATTGTGATTCCTATGCTTCTTCCATATTCAATGGCATTTGAATATGTCATTGTTATTTTGATTCTATGCCACTTATCTATTTGTATGCCTTGGACATGTGCCTATGTCCCTTGTGTGTGCTCTTTCATGCTTTCATATGTAGACATTTGAATGTCCTTATAAGTGGAATTATGCCAAATTTATTGTTGTTTGATTATATAAACATTTAAGCATGTCCTTGTATATATTAATATTGACATGTGTTCATGTCTCTTTTATTATGGCCCCTTGGCCTCATGTATTTGTATGGTTTTTACTTGTCTGATTATACACCATGACACTTGTATTTTCTTATTACAAACACATAAGTTTTTAATGACATGAGAGATATTATGCATATAATCTTCATACTTGGGAGCCTTGATAGACATAATAACCCATCTCCCTAGGTAATTAATTATATTTAATGCTATATACATTGGTTAAATCTATATTGACACCCTTTTTCTAGGTTAGATTACAACATACATCTTGAATTTCCTACTTATGCTTAAGTTTTACATTATATTGGAATATCATGCACATTCTCTAGCTAACAGGTTTTACAAATATACTTATTTAGAGGGAAATTATTATATAGATTTCATAACTACCCTAAAAAGAGAGGGAATTTATAGGGGTTGTCACAAATATCAGGCTCCTATATTAATTTTCATAGATAATTTTTAGCACATAGGATCATTTTTAGATATCATACTAAAGTAGACATACAATAGAATAAAGATTCAACTATCAATTTAAATCACACAAAAATTAAAATTGATAGTTATTAGTACCTAGATTATGACACTAGTGTCATAGGGTGTTATTTTCCATTATAAGGAACTACTATCCAATAGCCTCATATTCAAGATATTATAAATCATTTAGATTAGTGTAATAGGTACAATACAAATTTATATAGATACAATCACATGTTTGGTAGTTATGTTTAGATTTAACTTAGATTAATTCATTTCAATTCAAATTCATAATAATTACTTAGATTTGTGTACATCATGCATGGCATGATCACTCATACATTTATATTAGGTACACATATTAGATTTTACATACTTGATTCAGATTTAGTATACATAGATACCAGATTGGGGGGCATGTGCATGACACATATTTTCCATATACTCAGCTTCAAATAGGCTGATCAAATGGAATGGAAAACTCCATGTCATTATCTAAGATTAATACACTTTATATCACATATTATTTTTTCACCATATTCATGCCTTCATCTACAGTTATTGGAATTCTTGCATGACCAAGAGATAACTAATACACTTGAGTGGTTGTAGAGTTAAATACATGGTCAGATTAAAAAGTTAAATAATTTAAACACTTTGCATAATATATTTAAAAATTCATCTACTTCACATAATAATAATTGATGGAGTCATGGCCTAATTGATTTCTTGATCCACTTATATGAGATGGTTTGACACACTACAATCTTATTTAAGCTATTCACAGAGATCAAGATCCACCAATTAGGGGTGAGTAATGATGGATTCAAAATTGGATTGAATTATTGAGCCACCCATATGAGGATTGATCAATCCATATTAATCTATTAAATTATATGATCACCATGTAGATTCACACACATAGGTTATCACCAAGTTCATGCATTGGTTCACATACCCAATGAGGTATACTCCTTCCTTTCCTCTCTCTTTACTTGGCTTTACTCAGTTATTTCATTTAAGCATAGCCTTTTTCTTTTGATTATCTCTTAAGTAAGCACTTATTTTTTCATTTTTCATTACAATATATGTATTTGTATCATGTTACACATACACAAACCCAAATTCATATACTCAAACTCAGCTACACAAGCTTCACTTCTAAGGTAAGTCTAAGTACACTTATTTTTCCTTTATACTAGTTATTTCACTTGTATACATTCATAGTATAAATGGGTGGATTTTAATCACCTAAAAGTTTTAATTGGATGCTAATAATGTTACATGAGTTAACCCATACCTAGGCTAGCTATAAATCCATTATAGAGCCTTAGACTTAAATTTCCAATCATTCATCAGATCTTAGTCACCTATAGCTAGTCAAGACATTATCCTAGAACTATCATCTTTGATTCCAATCCAAATTGATTGATAGTTTTTAGAGAAGACAATAATATCACATTTGGGACACTAAAACCACATGTTGCTAGTGTCCCCAACTCAGTGCTACTATCCTTATACCCAACTCTTCTCAACAGATAGTTTTTCAAACATCTACTCCTCTGAAGGTTAACTTAATCTCATTTTATTATTGACATAAACCATATAGCCATAAAAATACAAGTATAATCCACTTCTATTTACTAGATGGAAAATATATTCAAAATCTATTCAAATCAAATATAAATTTTTAAAAAATCAAGCTAATTTATCCCTATTCTACCCTACTTTTTTCATACTACCATCCACATCAGCCCTTAGTCTAGTTTTTATAAATTCTAAAACTCAAACACATTTGAATCATCCAAATCCACTCTCATTCTAATATTCAATTGCACATACATGAATCACTAGGTGGGAGAAATACATCATACTCAATCCTTCTTTGGAGTCTTGGTATGTATACAAATATCTACATAGAAAGATGTTGAGTATGTCTAGTCTATCCTACAAACACACACTCAATTATTGACCATATCATACTTATAAACATAACTAGATTTTTTAGATAAAATAAATATTTCTAGGTATAATACACAACTATAGGTTTTGATCTTGTAGGAATAGAACATATAGATACAAGTGTAGGTACTCCCCCAAAAAAGGAATAGTCCCATAAAGGGGAAATTAAAACCACAGTAAGGATAGTAAACAAATATATATACTATCTAAATTTATAATTATTATATAGTGAACAAATTAATATCATAATCCTGTTGATGGCATAGATTACTACCTAGATCTCAAATTGCATAGCCTAGATCATCTGTGACTATTAGTTTTTAGCTAAGTCTCTATTTATACCTATTTATTAATATTACTATAAATCCAAAAAAGGTCAAAATCGTAACAAATTAGTATCCTAATTATTTCAATTTATTTAACTAATTTATACATCTCATCCTTTGAACCAAACATATGAATTACACTTATGTAAAATCCTAAAAGGTTAAATCAGTATCACAAGAGAGCTTACAATTGGTGGTCTAGAGAAAAGGACCTAAAGACTATGGTGTATAAGATTCATAGAATTTAATGTTACAATAAAGTACAATCTATAATCTAACCTTTGTGTGACCAAAGGTATAGAATTATTAGGTTTCCCCAACTCATAAAAAATGTTTGTTATTGAGGATGGTACAATGAAAATTAGGTGTGGATAATCATCATGATAAACTATGAATGTGGATGAGGACATGATAATATACCAATATATTTATTATAAAAAAATAATATGATAGACTTTGAGTATATGAATCCACAACACTTGACTATTTACTCATATTTTATGGGAGACATGTAGCTAAGGTTGAAGATAAAATCAATTTTATGAATTTTTGAGGAAGGCCCAGTCCTATTCGAGGTCTTACAATGTAACTCACAAATTGAAAAACCCAAAGGTGTAAACTATGACACAAAGTGATAATAAAATAACAAATGATTTTGAAAAGACCAAAAAACTAAATGGTGTTAAAAATGATAACTAGGAGAAAAATTACTAAATTTATGAATGAAAGTTAATGCATATAAACATAAACATAAAGGTGTGAAAAGATATTAAGTTGATGTTATGCTATAAAATATAGATTCTAAGTAAGACATAAATTAAGTGTTATCTTAATAATATATAAAATAATAAGTATCAACATATAAGTAAATAATACAAGAATATAAATACAAAATTAATATGTAATTAAGAAAAAAATATTACCCAAAAACATAGCATTGGTCAGTTCTTTGAAGATGTGCCCTTGATTAGTTTGTAATTAGTATTTACTAAGTACACTAATGTCTTCAAATAGATAAGGAACCCACCACTTTTGGGATTACATTCCTTCTTTATCATGGGTTTAATCTAATTTGAGCACTCATTTTTCAACATTTAAAGTGAATAATTTTACCTTTATGGTATGTTGTTTAGCAACGTAAGCTTTATATTAGTAGATATGTTGTAACACACCCATAATGCACTCATAAAGTAATCTAATTCATGAATATGAGATTCATGTAGTTATTCATAAATAATGATGGCATGGAGAAAAAAATTATAATGAAGGTGATAAAAGTTATATTGATAAGAAAACTTTGGATCCATATAATAATGATAATGGAGCTATCCCATTGTTAGTACAAATGCTAGTACAATGATCCCAAAGTGAAATATAAAGTTTAATATTCCAATCAGAGTGAGAATATAAAATACTCTTTTGAATTTTCTTTCTAATTATTTTAGTAATGGATTCAACTTGACTATTACACTAAAGGTTATATAGTGTGTAAAATTTATGTGTATTTTTGAATTTTTCACATAGTTATTTCATGTCATTATTTTTGAATTTCCCACATTTATTAGAAATGATGGTGTGATAAATATAAAAAAATTACTAATAATTAAATTTTAAAGTGGTTATTCTAGTAACATTTAGAATTGGAGTAGTTTCATCCCACTTGGTGAAATATTCAGTAGCTATAATGATGAAGACATGTCCATCTTATGACCTACGTAATTTTCTAATAAGATATAATACCCTTATAGAAAATGGCAAAGGATACTCCAAGGATTTAAATTAATTTGGAGTAAAATGAATAATATCATCATGAAGTTGTCAAGTATTACATATTTATATGAATGTAATGACATTTGTTTCAATAGTAATCTAGAAGTATCTCATGCATAAACATTTATAACATATAGTGTATTTATTACAATGACCACCATAAATTTCCCCATGTCCTTGTTACACAACAACAATAACCTCATATTGAGCAAAAAATATAGAATGGTACCTTTGGAATTAGTATAATACATGATGTCATATCAAAAGACATATTTGTATGATTGTTTATGAATTTGTTTATTTTCACATTAATTAGCCTCTAAAGGATAAGTATTATGCTCAATGAATTATATGATGTGTTTGTACTATGAAATTTGGTTATTAATGATAAATAAGGGAATCATTCTTGGAATATAAATTATATGGTGATTTCCTCATATGAATGAGGTTATGAATCATGGACTATTTGATGAGGGTGAAAGAGAGAAGCTTATGAAGCAAGAAAATCATCTATAACATTTTTCTCTTTTAGGATTACTTCAATTGTAAATGATATTGATTATTTGGTGAGATTAGTATAAATTTGATGATACAGAATAGTATTTTCACATTTACATAGAGAATCACCACTAAATTTATGACATATGAGTTATGAATCTTCTAGGGCATGTAAATATTGGATGTCTAAATTTATGGCCACTTCCATCAAAATTATTTGAGATTCATATTAAACCATGTTATTAATGACTTAGAAGTTTAATAAAAAAGATATATGTATGATTTTACCATGATGTTTTTCTAGGGCACAACATACCCCAACTCCCTAAAGGCATTTAGAACCATCAAAATGAAGTTTGTAAGTTTCTTCATGAAAATCTATTATAACTCCAAGTACATATTTGGTGATGACTTTGGGTTTATGTTTTGAAATTAAAATATAAGGTTCTTCTAGGTTTTATGCTTCAATATCAATGGTAAATTTTTTTTTAAAAAAAAAGTATTGAGTTAAATGGATTTATTTAGGCCTTGAATATAAAAGATATATTCATCAGGAATAATATTATAAAGGTTATTAGTAGTTGGGATATGGGTGGTAACAAGTTGATCGACAAACTCTTAACCTTTAACTAATTTTTGCATAATAATTATTAAGTCAAATTATATTAAGAGAACCATCCATTTTCCAATTCTATCTCTATGTAAGAAATCTTTGGAAAATAAATGAAGTGTATCAGAATGTACAATGATAAGTATTTTTTATAATGTTTAATGTTGAAGCTTTTCGATAGAAAATAGATAGTGAGGCAATAAAATTTTTATTTTATATAGTGCATTTAATAATCTGTTAAATCCTAATTGATGTAATATATGGCATATTATCATTATATTTCATCTTTTTGAGCAAGTAGTGACCTAAATAATATGGGGGTATATTAATTATAAAATATGAGGTGGTGATCAGAAAATGTGGTTAACGAGTAGGAGGATGAAGTAATGACTCCTTGATGTTTTCAAAATATTGTTGACATGCATCTATCCATCCAAGATAAATACCCTTCTTAAAGAGAGAATTAAATGAATAGATATGATAAAACATCTTAAGAACAAATCATTAAATTTTCTTAAATTTAAAAAGATGTGTTTTATGTCTAAAATGGAATGATGGATAATCACATTGATGATAGCTTTTATTTTATCTAGATATACATCAATCCCTCTAAGGGAAAATAAAAATTCCAATAATTTGTTGGAATTAACACCAAAAACCCATTTGTGAGAATTGTGTTTAATTTTTTATTTGATGATTTAATAAAATATAAGAGAAAGATCATGAAGATTATTTTCATATATTTTTATTTTACAATAAGATCATCCACATAATTTTCAACTATTTTATTTAGGAGGTCATGAAAATGATGAATCATTTCATGTTAATAAGTAGCTCCAATAATTTTTAGGATAAAGGGCATTTTAACATAAAAATATGTTTCCCATTCAATGGTGAAAGTAGTTTTATGTTGATATTATGGATCCATATGAGTTTTTTTGTAGCCTAAAAATCATACATGAGATATAATATTTCATATCCATCCATAGAATAAATAATAGTGTTAATGGATGGTAAAGGAAAGTTTACTTTGAGACATGCTAACTTGAGATTATGAAAGTGTATACATGTAAATGACCATAGTGAATTTTCTAATAATAGGAATAATTTTGGAAACCCATTCCAAGTAAATGAAAATTTTAATGAATTTACCATCCAAAATACTAATAATTTATTTGTGACACATGGTATAAATCATATGATTAAATTTGCATTACTTTTGACACATGGATTTTGCATCAAGATAGGTGGTGATGTTATTAAACAAAAAATTAGGATTAATAGAAATAATTTATTTATATTATCAAGAAAAATATTGATAATATTTTTTGAATAAATTATAGTTATTAAATTTTTTAGAATGAAGTTATTTAGAAACAATAATAGGTCAAAGAGTTTCCATGGCACCATAATTTATTGTGCTAATTTATTCAATTAGAATGTCATATAAATATAGGAAATTTTATGGATATAGACAAATATTAGATATAGGATGCATTTTTTTATCAATACTAATGACAAAATTATTGAATCAAGGAGCCCTTTTCTAAAAATGGTCAAGATTGTGATATTTAGGGATGTTGAGGTTCACAAACATGGAGTGACTATAATATAGCTTCATCACTAAGAAACACTTGTAAAGTCCATATTATTTAAAATATAAACAAAGTCAAAAAATTTATTACCTTGGCTATCTAAATGAGAATGTATTTGTCTTACATAAGTAGCCTTAGTTTATAAGGTTATGTCAGGATGTTGAGTATAATATAAATATTTTAAATTGATGATATTAGGATGATCATTATAGTTGGATACAATGGTATTATTAAAAAAAATATAGGTGGATAAATAATAGGAACATGTTTTATTATATTGCATTAATCTATTAGAATTGATGAATTAGAAATAATTGTATCTATTAGGTATTGGTTATTGTTGAAGCTGTTAGATACTAAGGATTGAGATATGTTAGGTCAATCAATACTATAAAAATATGAGAAATAATGTGAACATTATCATTATATTAAAGAGTGTTTATATCTCAAAGAGTGAATTAAATAATATCATGTTTATCAATATCATTAGAGGTTTTAGGTTTAAATATTTATTTGATAACCCATGAAGGATATTATAAGGTTGGATTGGTGTCAGTTAAAATTCAATATTGGATGATATATGAATAACCTGAACATCATGGTTGAAGGCATGCATTTTATCTATGGTATTTTTATAATTCATTACATACAAGTCTCATGATTTATCTTGGGATACAATGTAGACAACATCACAAAATGGAAAAATAATACATGTTTCAATTTTAGTATGGTTATTGGTAGTGGATATGCCTAAGTTGATGAAAGTATGAGGAGACATGGTTAAATGATATTGAAAGAGTTTGTTTACCCCATATTAATTACAAGAAAAATAATTTTATATGTAAGACACTTCATAAATGTTTCATGGGGAGGACTTTCAAATATGTTATCAATTCAAGTAATGTTCAAATCTCATGTAAGTAGAGAAGGAAAAAGCTAGTATACTATGTAAGGAGGTAATTGAATTATATTAAAAATAGTTTGTAATTACTTGGGTTCATTATCATCAAATTATGCAATAATGACATGTAAGTCATATTCCATATTGATGAATTCGGGGAAAGGAGGACTATTCATATGATCAATCATATGAATGGGGTATTTATATTTAGGATTTGGCATTTGGATGATCCAGGTATTTAAATTTTCCTTATGCTTATAAAATTTTCCATTATGGATAAATTTGACACATTGGCTACTAAAATATGCAATAAATATCATACGATGATTCCATGGACATCCTAAAAACATATATAAGATAAAGGAATAGCAAGCAATATGAATTTAGTTTGAGTTATTTTAGGTCCAATTATGAGGGAAATCCAAATAAAACCAAGTGGGTTTTGGTTAGTTTTATTATATATGTGATAAGTAGGGTGAGGTTTTTTATGTTTTCTATGTAGTATATGATTTTATTGATAAGCCAAGGAGTGGTAACATGAATGACTAAACCTTTGTCTACAAATAATTTTATAATTAGGGTATTATTAATAGTAATTTTGATAAAGAGTGGTGTATCATCAAATCAAAAAATATTTTCATCATTAATCATATCATCTTCAGGTATTTCTAATGTGGGTTTTATATAAGAAGATATTTTTCAATAATGTGAAAATTTTAGGGTGAAGGACCTTCATAAGGTAATATAGGTACCTTGGGACCATTATATGGGTGTTATTATATGTCTTGTATTTTTTGAATTAGAAACTTATAGTGATAATTATAATTTATTAATAATTCCATGAGTGTAATTTTACAAGGTACAAATTTAAGTTCATCCCAAAAATTCCAATGATATTTGGAAGAGTAATTATCACAAGGCGTAGGTGGATTAGAAATGGTGCTTTTTATAATAATTGAGGAACTATGTTAAGGATTCACATGTGGGAATGACCCAACACTAGTGGGTAGTTATGAATATGAAGGAGTAGTTGTAATATATCTTAGAAGTTGTTCCTTAGTGGAAGACTTACGTTTGGTGATGATATATTTATGAGTAGGTTTACAATGATAACTAACTTTAGTTATATTCACATATTAAGAGTTAGTATAATAACAATCATTTTTATCATCAATATCAAAAAATATTTTCTTTGCATGTTTTGTATTAGGATTTGAAGAATATTTTTGAGATAATAGATTTGTAGATTTAGAAAAATATATATTTTAAGAAGATTTTAGGTATTCAAAATGATGATCTTTTATCATAACCTCATGATTGAAAACACCTCCTAACATGAAGGAACCCACACATTTTTAAAATAATAACATGTTTCATTAGAGTGACCAATATTGGCATGGAACTAGAAATTTTTATTAGGATCATACTTTATACAAAGGAAAGTGAAAATTATCTACAAATTAATCTTAGCTCAGAGAAGATAAATCAAACTAGCCCTTCTACTTGTTGGTACCTTTAGAAAATATGGGTCATAACTAATATGGATCCTCTAGACCTAACTAAGGTGTATCTTACCACATAATATAACTAGAGGGGCTCCCAAAGCCTCTAGTCAAGTAATACCACACAATAACCCTATCTAGGCCCTATGGTTTCAAACAATGTAAATGAAAAAGTAAAGTAAATATAATCTAGTGCTACCCAAATCATGTGGCACAAATGAGGATAATAAACATAAAATTAAACATTCAAATATTAAACATAATCTCGTAAATGTAGAGGTAATCCTAATGCATGGAGAGAGAAATAAATTCACAATCCATTACTTATGTTACTTATATCTACCAAAATAAATTAATAAGAGTTAGGAATACTTACCTTGAAGATGAAATTATCAAGGCTCAATCTCTCCCTTGGCTAATGGTCATTTTCTACAGGTTGTTTTGGTTTATAAGTATCACAAATATAGGTCATCTATAAGTTATAAAAGTTATCCTATGCATCTATGGAGTTTCCATAAGATAAGATTCTTATCCAAATCTAAACCCTAAGAAATGACTCCCTAAGTATAATGGTGGAAGAGAAGATTGTAAATAAGTGAAAATGAATTATTATCTCCTCTCTATAATGAAAATGGAGTGAATTATGTGTTTATATAGCTAGATCTAACCCTACATACTTCTAATGTTCTAGCTACCATAGTCATCCTAGTCAATTCAATTCTATAAGAAATAAATTAGTTAGGTTCCAGAGTAATTTGGTTAGGTTGGTTTAGTCTCATAATGTGCAAATTTCTATGAACAAGGTTGGCCCATGTGACTATGTTTGGTAGATGATAAAAAGAGGTTTTGGCTTAGGTAGGAGATAATTAAGGTGGTGAATTACTTAGAGGAGTGTATATGGGAAGTGTCAAATATTAGGGAAACATATAAGAAAGGTTTGTGTTGGTTCTAAGTGGTGTTATAAGGAAAAAAAATCTTATAAATCACCACTAGTGTACCCACCCCATTCTTAATGCACCCTTAAAGGGATGCAATTAGAGATATTGAGTCTTGATGGGTTCTTGAAAGAGATAAAGAATAATTAATTGATAAAGTTTAAAAATATTGTTTGTATACATATTTCCCACTTGAATCTCATCATGTGTCATGTACTTACAACATGAGATGGTAATTTGGGAAAATAACAAAGAAACACAAAATAATGAGATAAGTAAATTGTAGTAAGAATGAAATAAGATAAATGAAAGGATAGAATTTAAAAATACATACCTTTACTTATATTAGTGTTATAGAGTACAAATGAGGTGAAAGAAATGCAAACATGCCCATTTTGGGTAATATTAGGTGAACCTAAAAATTAAGAAAATTTTATTTTTTCTAAAAAATATAAATATAATATGTGGAAAAATTCTCTTTGACATCAGGATTCTAGAACATATTTTGGTTCAGAAAAAGACCTAGTAGAAACAAAGTTATGGCTAAAAAATAGAATCTAATTATAAAAAATTGATAGGAAAATAATTTTGAATAGTAAATATGAATATTGTTAAAACTATTTCATTTTTTATTTTTATTATTATAATAAAATACTAATTTTAGAGACCTAGTTGAGCTTAAAGTGTGACCATGGTGAATAAATAAAAGCTAAGATGTGGAATATGCCTAGCAACCACAGTTAGTGTAGTTTAGGTAAGTGGTGTATTAATTTCATTTTTTGTTAATTTCTATTAAAATTAAGCTAGATACATAGAAATAGGTGTTAGAGGAAATGTACGTACCAAAAATTTCCCTAATAAATTTTTAGGTAAATTAAGAACAAAACATAATATTGGGAAGGAAAGACTTAGACTAATAAATGCCTAAGGCATTTATGGTAAATGGTTAAAAGGTCAACATAAATTATGAACATAGTTATCCCTACCAACTTAGTTGTAAAAGATGAGAGTAAAAAATGTGGATGACTACATATCAAAAAGTTGATTTAGTATTGTTTGGGTGACTAACTACATAGTAGGGGGTTGAAACAGTTAGAAAGACAAACATGGCCATCCTAGTGTAATATGGATAATGTAATATATACTATGGGGCTGATGTATTCTACTAAATGGGGTCAATTATGTAGCATAAAGTGGATCTATTACGCAAAGGATGGGAAAGGGACAATTTAGTATAATTTTTTTGACTTAGTTTTAAGTAATTAGTCGACTATGTAGTTGAGGGATCACATGGTTGGTAAGAGGGGTGATAGGGGTGATTTAGTAAAAAAGGGCCAACTATGTAGGAAAAGGGTGACAAAATAGAAAAATAAGTTGATGAAGTAGTTAATAATTGATAGTTTAAGAATTTTATTAATGTATTTTATCATTTTTATATCGAGATCTAATGCATTCTATGGTGTTTGATATTTTGTAGAGATGATGAATATTTTGGCACCTAGTGGATACATTATTTCTACCATATTTTCTAGAGAGAATATCAAATGTGGATCAATCATGGATATTTTCCATGGGATTTGGATTCATGATAGATATGTGAAGGATCCCTCTCAGTGTTGATTTTGTTATCATGTTCCTAGGATCATGGGATCAATTGACTAACAATTTCTTATGGGAGGTGGAGGGGGATACCATAAAGTTAGGCATCACCTTGGAGGATATCCATGCCCTGCTTAGAATTCCCATTATCAAGGCTTATATAATTTGTGATGCTCCAAAGGAAAAATATGAGAGGAAATCCCTATCCCTTTGGGTGACTAACTCAGATAGGATTTACCTTTAGTTATGGGTTAGCTTGTTTAATGTATATATCTTGACCATTTTTAGATATATGGAAGGCCATGATAGGAATTGTGATAACACATTTTTTATGTCATAATTTGAATGGGAAGGTATTATTTTATGTATTTACCTTATGTTAGTATATCCTACAGTAGGGTGTTATGTATTATTTGAGTTATATCATTCGGTGTAGCTCATGCATGATATGTTGACCTGGGTGTAGAAGACTATGGGCCCTATGAATTTTTTGAGTTCTTGTATTTATAAGAGATTTTTTATGTATTAACCATCTAGGTTGCTCTATGTAGTGGATGGTAGACTACCTTAGGTGGTGAGGTGGTGATTAAAGCATGCAATGGTGATCGTGACCCTTGCCCCAACCTTATAGACATTACTAAGGGCCAGATAATATGGCATCTATATATTCATATTGTATCTAATTGGCCATTTGGGGCTACTATTGCTACTAATTTAGCACACATTCACATTCAAGGATATTATACCACATGGGTAGAGAGACATCCATTAGTGCATGTACCTAGATAGTTGAGATTATCACATTTGGTGACTCCCCTAGTAGTTTCTATTTATTAGGCATGGCATCCTAAATATATTAGAGGTATAGGGGTTGTAGGAGTGCCTATAGAGATACCTATCATTTATTCATGGTAAGTGAGACCTTTGGTAGGTTAGGTATAATATCAAGGGATGGTGATGCCAAAGACATATGATATATAGTATTAGATGTATAGGGTGATAATACATGTGAGGTAATTTTGGATCCATAATAGGGACTATAATGGCCACCATGATCACATAGAAGATAATAAAATTGTCATAGAGAGAGAACATAAGAGAGAGTTTCCACACATGGTGATCCCATGGTAGAGGTTGGACTAAACTAGTCCATAGAGAAGTGGGTGAGGAGAGGACCATGACATACATGGGTGGTGACTGTAGGATTTGTACTCACACAAAGGAAACATACAAAGGAGGTGTTTAGTGGGCAGGTTGATGGGGAGACCATGGTTGGTGACACTAACATGTGTAAGAAATACTTCTAGATTTTTTAGTTTTTGACATAGATCACTAGTTGCACTATTGTTTATGTACTTCTTATAGGTATATGGTTTGGAGATATATATAATATTTGATGTATATTTGTTTTTTACGAGTATGGCTATGAAGGAGATTAGATGGGGTGTCCTAATTTTTTCCACACACCATGATATTTTGGATGGGGCATTATCAAATTATGATCCATACACATTGGTGGATTATGTGATATCATATATCCTAGCTTATGTTATTTGGTTTCAACTAGTTGGGGATAAATCTTGATAATTATAGGCATGAAGAAATGGCCTACAACTACCTTTATGATTTGGAGAGGCAGAGGCGCTTTCCTAAAAAACTATTAGTGAAAGAGAAATCTACCCATATGGGGACTACTATAGAGTTTATATGTGTATAAGCCCAAGTGACCAATCTAAAGGGATAGGTAATTAGTTTGAGGTCCTAGACTACCTCTTTAGAGCATACAATTCATAAGGGTTAGTCATAAGCATCTATGGGTAGTGTGGCTTGGCTAGAGGATAGTTATGATCAAGTATAGCCTTATAAATGTAGCTATAGTATTTTGTATTTCTATTATGTTGTATCTAAATCATGTTATATATATTTATATCTATATTTCATGATCTATGAGTTGTATTGGTATTATTTATGGATGTATGGATGCATTTCCTTTGTATCACATGTGATTTATGTTTGTTGTATATGTTATGGGAAATATGTGATGTATGATTTTTTTATAGTATTATGTGACACACATGCATGGTTAAAATGAAAATAAAATAACTTGGAAAAGTATATAATAATCATAAAATATAATACACACTATAACATGATGGGAAATGTGTAGAACAAAGGATGAATAAATATAGTAAACCAAATTGGTAAAGTAAAAGGTAAAAAGTGTTTTGAACCATGTATACATAAATATGGCACCAAATTAACATATATATAAGTCATAATATATCAATTTGATAATTATAAAATTTTGTAAGAAAGATGAAAACATGTGAAAACCAATGGTATAAAAAAATGAATAATAAATTTAATCAATCATACTAAATCAAGATGGGAAGTATGAAGAAATAAATAAAAATTGAAGAATAAATCAATTTAATCACACTAAATCAAGATGGAAAGTATGATAAATTTAATAAAATGATTGTAAACATATATGCAATAAGGAAAAAGAAGATAAAACTAAGTTTTTATATGAATTAAGCATAAAACATACTAAATCAAGATGGGAAGTATGTAAATGACATGTAAATCATAATGTAACACACATTATCTCATATTTTAAACATGAAATTTTATTGCTACTTGGTCATAGTATAAAATTTATTGGAATATATTTTGAGGAATTATTGATCCTATCCAAGGTCTTATACTACAAATCACAAGGGGGACACACTTGAGATGGATATAAATGTAAGAACAAATTAAAGGGATTTAATATGGTAAATTGTGAGGAATGCTTGGTGTTATCCAACGTATTATAATGCAATAGTGCAACATAAAAGTTGAACACCAATGAGGTGAATGATAATAAGGGGAAAGATAAGGAATTATGTTATGAGGAATGATTTTTCCTATCCAAGGTCTTACAATACACCTCACAAAGGGGAAAACCTAAGGGTATGATCAAGTAATAAAATAATATTCATCAAAGGGATATATTACGATTGTTGTAATGAAATAGACAATGTAATATGCATGACATAGGACTTTATGAGAGAACATTAGTAAACATGAGGCATACTAGGTAAGAAGGAAATACACTAAGAGGCTAGTGACTATCAAAATACAAAGGATGTCTGCTCATGATAAACACAAAGATGTATAAGAAAATAGGTTTAATATGAAGATCAGATGATGAAGGTTATATAAATAGGAAAGTAAAATGGACCGAGCTTCCCACAACATGTATCTTGTTCCTCAAGACCTCTTATAGAACCTCCATTCTACTTTGACTATTGGGTACTTCTGTGATAAAGTAGGTAAAACTATAGAATTTTCTGATTCTGTTATCCCAATATACTAGCCTACTACACACCAAAATTTTTTGGCTCTATCATAAGGCCAATGGTGGAGTTTGAGCTTTGATTATTAATAAGAGATGTGGTGAAGATTAGAAATCACATATTTATACGTGATTAGACTTTTATATTTTTTTCATTTTAGATCATTGCCTTTGTTTAAAGTATTTGTATTTTAACATTTTATGACTTTCGTAATTCCTCCTCCATAAATTTTTTTAATAACCTAAATGAGTGATAAAACTGACACAAATGAATAATCTTTGGGATTTGGTTATTCGATACTATGTAACTAGAGATATGATTGAATATAAAACTTAGGCTTACCTATAAACTAGCATGTAGTCTCAAGTTTCAAACATATGTATGCTTTGTATGTGAAAAAGGATGAAGAGAAGAAAGGAGATAAAATAGATTAGTGTATATAATTAGTATAATGAGAACTTATGTTTACTAACTGATCATATGGTAAAAATAAAATACTAAGGGAATGAAGGATGTATAACCAAGTCACAATAATATTTATCTTTATTTGAGATTTAAATATAACAAATAATCATCACATATAAAACAAAGTAATCCATCTGAAATAATTGAAACCATAATATAAATATAAAGAGAATGAAACCATTTAGAACACATAAAGCATAATATAATGGTTCATACAAAAGAGATAAGTGAAATCATGTTTGACAAATAGTAAAAAATATAAGATATTTAAATGAATCACCAATCTAATCTAAATCATGTAATACAATGATAAATATTTTTATATAAAACCATGAAATGTTCATAAATACTAATAGATCTAAACACAAATGTTATCCATAACATCTGACACATCCTTATGTAATTAAATTATTATGTTAGTTAGACTCTTATCAATCTTTATAGAAAGATATGAAAATACTTCCTTCTATATCATCTATACTAAAAACATAGGTGTAATGGAATATTAGTGATGCCCATGTGATACTTCTTATGTTGGATACTTAATGTAAAGAATAGTCATATCAATATAAATGGTATCTACAAGTCTTTGACTATGTATCACTAGCAGTGAAGGAGGAGCCTTGATATGTAAGTGACCTATAAGAGGAGGAATAACTAATGCTAGTGTAGATTATGGGAAATATCAAAGATGCTATTTAAGTATGCAACATTTATTTAAATGATGGGTATAACACTAATTCCAATGATAATAAACTTTCCCAAATTTAAGGATATACTCTAGAAATAGTTTGGGAGGTGGGATTGTTTTTGATTTAGGTTGGGTAATGATTAGTCATAAAATGTTGATGTACTACTTAATATTTTGGTAGTGGGTAGAGGAATGGTTATTAGTTTCATGGAAGTAACAAATACATCTATTAGTAGAATGTGGAGGTCTATTAATTGAATTGGTATAAGAGGAAGCCTCCATTTATTGATACAGATGATAATACTTGGTCTAATGATCAAAAACTTTATAAATATCACAATAATGATCATATTTATGTTGTGAAGATAGGGGATCAATTTGAGGTAATTATAGAATACCATCACCAAGGAAGGGAGAAGATAGAGTGAGAATTGGACTAGGATCATCTATAGGTAAGGTTGGATGTGCAGTGGGTCTAAGTAAAGTGGTTAACATCTATGGAAGAAACATAATAGAAGGGCCATCATATATGGCAAAACAATAATATCCTATCATTGCATTATCTATGGTCATAATCCTAAGAGGCTCTATGTGATTCTAAGTGTAATACATGAGTGTTCCATCTATAACATATGAATAGTAACATAACAACTAATATTAGGTACTATAAGAGAAGGAATGATAAAAGAACTAAAAGATTGAAATAAAGAATAATGATATCTAAGATCCTTGAAAATTTTATTTTGGATTAATTCAACATAAAATGGGTCATCTAAAGAATAATCATCATCATAATCAGGTGTATTTAAGTTGATATTACATGTGTGAACTATTTTGTTAGTCAAGAAAACATGGTGAATGTAATGTCTATTTTTGGTTAAAGTATTTGGTATGTCATCAAAAGAATATTGAAGGGATCAAGGTTAAAAATAAGGAAGAAATTGAGTAATGATGTTTGGAGAGAGATCAGAAGTTTTGATCATGAGGATTATCTCATTTGATTCATAATCATTAGAGTTTAAGAGGTTATGTGGAATATTTTTGATTAGTTTTAGATGACCATTATAACCTCTAGTGGTGTTGATAGTATAGTTAAAGTGTTATGGTTAATGAAATGGAATGATAGGTAAGGGTTTAATGGTAGGTATTTTAAATAAACCTTATGCTTGGAATTGTTTGAAATTCCAAGGATTTGTCTCTCATTATATATTTTATATATCACCATTGTAAATTAATTTGACATATTGGCATGTAAATGAATAAAATTATCTCATATGATGAGTTCAAGGTTAACCAAGTAAGGAATTGTAATAAATTGAAAGTTTAAATATCATGAATTTCATGTGGAAAGTAAAAATAAGAATAGTAATGGTAAGTCAAACATAACCTAGAGGAGGCATTTATATTATGTCATAGCCTTGGCATATACTATGTGTATATTTAAGGTTACATTCACAGAATCCAAGTGTTATAATAAAGGTGAGGGAGGAAACAAAAGTTACTAAACCTTCATTAATTAAATTATGATTAACTTCTATATAACATATTTTAATGATAATGAATAAAGGAGGATCATTTGCATGAAGTAATATCTCATCAAGAATTATAAAAGAGATAATAAACTTAAATGAGAGGGAAATGTCCATTATTTCATCAACATAGATGGACATCTCTTCACATTATTGAAGTATGTTATCTTCATATTTAGATATGATAGATTATTTAAATATAGGAGGAGGATGAGGGATGTTTGTTTTGAAAAATAATTGAATTAGATTATTATGGTAGTAGGGAGAAGTTTTCATTAGCTCTAAGAAGGGAATTTGAGATGCTAGATGGGAATGTTATACAATAGGATCTCATTCATTATAACTTGTGAAAGGCTTATTAGATAGAATTGCATAGTGTTTTAATATATCCTTTGAATGGGTTTTTATGTACAAAAACATTTATATACATAAGGGATGGTTGGTTTAGGTTTTTTTTATTTAGTTTGATTGACCTTAGGTGATGCAGTTATTTGTTGAGGTATTTCTTATTGTTAGGTAGAAGAAATATTATTCAATGTTTGAGGAATGTTTTCTTGAGGGATGGAAGTTGGGGAAAGATTATAATTAATACCAATGGTATGAGATGTATGGTAAGTTTGTGTCTTTTGGGGGCATGTTTGTATGTGTGTTGGTTCCTTAGGTCCCAATTCTATGAGATGGGATAAGGAAGTGTCTTAAATAATGTGAAATGTTGAAGAGGTGTGATGGTTAGGTGGTGGTTTTTTATCAATATATGTATCTAATATTATAATATTAGTCATTTTAGCCAAATTTTCATCATTGGTGTTGAGATATATAAGAATTTTAGTGTTTAACTTTGTAGGGGTAGGTTTTGTGTAAAAATGGAAATGTAATTGATATATAAATCTATCCTATCTCAGAGAAGATAAATCCTAATTACATTTATAATTATTGATGCATTAGATATTCAAGGTCATGACCAAGATGGATCCACTAGACCTAACCAAGGGATATATTACCACACTAATATCACTAGGGAGGGTTCTAAAGCCTCTAATGAAGAAAAACTATGCAATAACCCTAACTAGGTCCTATGTTTTCATTTTCATGAAAGTAAATGACAAGTAAACTGAATTCTAATTTATTCTCACCAAATATTATGGAACAAAGTGGGGGTATTAAGCATAAAATTAAAGATGCATAGAATATATATACTCACACCAATGTATACAAAATCCTAATGCATGAGAGAGAAGTACAAATGGTAATCTATTTACTCTTACAAATAAGGAACAAAGTTAGGACTATTAACTTTTGAATACGAAGCTATTAAGCCTCGATCTCCCCCTTGGACAAGATTTTTTGTAAGAGGTTATTGTGATATGCAAGGATAACAAGGATAAGTTATTTTTAGGATACACAACTTATATATGCATTAATAAGACTTCTCTACAACACAAGATTTGTATTTTTGAAAAAGTATTGAAACCCTAAGATATGTTCCTCAAGTAGAATGGTGGATAAGAAGATGCACAATATAATATTTTTCTTATTCTCTCTTTTTATAAATGATGAAATGAGTATGTATATATAGTTGAATCTAACATTATTATTTTATGAAAATTTATTCAATAGTTATAGCCCAATTGACTTTGTATCATTATTGACAAAATAAAATTAGATCTTGGTTTAAGTTAGCTAAGATCCAACCTAGACCCTAAATGAGTTTTGTCAATTAGAGTACATAGTCGATGGGGTCAACATTTTATCATAAATTTTTAAAATGCATTTTAGGATAGGGAAGGGATAATGGAGGTAGAAAATGAATAGAGGAGGGTGAAATATAAGAGACAAAGCCTAGGGGAATGTTTTTAAGATATGATTCTGTAGATAACAAGTGGTAGTAAAGGGACAACAATCTTGTAAAGACCAATGGTCTACCCACCCCTTTCTTGGTGAAAAAGAGAAAAAAGTAGTTATTGATAAAGTTTGAAAATATTGTGTATAAATATTTCCCACTCAAATCTCATCACATGTCACTCAAGTGTAGCAAGGGATGGTGCTTTGAGAAAAAAACATAGCAACACATAATGTTGAAGCTAAATAAATTATAGTAAGGAGAAAATAAGATAAATGAAAGGATAAAATTAAAAAACACATACCTTTACTTACCTTACTATTATAAATATATGAGGATATGAAATAAATGTGAAGGTGTCCAATGTAGGGAACATTAGGTGAACCAATAAAAATTAGCAGAAAGAGAAAAAAATCAATTTTTTGTAACATATAAATAAAATAGGTGAAAATATTCTCTATGATGTTAGGATTCCAAAACATTTTATGAATCATAAAAATATATATTAGAAACAAATATATGATCAAAATATAAAATATGGCAATAAATATTTAAAAGGTAAATAATTTTGAATAATAAATATAAATAGGGTGAAAAATAATTCATTTGTTATTTTTACTATCTTAAGAAAACAAAGCTCTGAGATACCTAGTTAGATACTAGAGAGACATCATGGTGAGTAGATGAAAAATGAGATAGGGAGAATGCATAGTGGCTACATTAAGTGTAGTACAGGTAATCAATTGTAAATTTCAAATTTTTGAATATTTTATGTTAAACTAAGATAAAAATAAAAAATTTCCTGGTAGGTAAAATATAGGCACTAGAATGAACCCTAAGAAATTATTTGGTAAACTAGGGGTAAAATCAGGTATTTGGTAGGAAGAAATTGGACCAATAAATGCCTAAGGGATTTATGGTAAATGGTCATAAAGATGCCACTATGGAACAATAGAATCAATCTAATTGACTTAGCCCATAAGGTGAGCTAAAAAGATAGGGCTGATAGTATAGTAGTGTGCCAATTTAGTATGTTAATAAGAGGCTAACTACATAGCAATAGGCAAACTTAGTTCATAAGGGGAAAAATGGTTGACTACGTATGACATGACTGACTTAGTTTGTTAGATAGAGTTGATGTATATAGAAAGAGAAGTGGATAATTTGATATCATAAATAAAATACATGTTTGATTTAGTATTAAATGGATTGATTCTATAAAAGTTTGAAAAAGTAAATAAAACTAACTGATTTAAATGGGTAATTTATGAAACTTTAAAAATGTATTTTGATTATTTATGACATAGAGATTTGATACATCCTGTATTATTGGATATTTTTAAGAGACATTAAAAGTATTAATTTTTGATAGATTAATCTTAGCTTCTAGACCTATTAGATCAATTTATTGACGTGAATAGAGTGAAAATGGTCACATTCAACTTTGGATGTATTGTGGAGATGAGATGAATCTTGTTTAGTGTTGATCTCATTGTCATTTTCCTTAGATCATGGGAATGATTAACCAACACTTTTTGATGGGTGGTGGATGGGGATACCATTGAGGTGGGTATCACACTAAAGGATTTCCACACATTACTAGGAATACTAATAGGAGGGACACTAATGATTACTATGATACCAGATGATCTAGAGGGGAGGTGAACATTAGCATGATGAGTGATGTGCTCAAATA
Source organism: Torreya grandis (assembly GCA_037957365.1). Lineage (NCBI taxonomy): Eukaryota > Viridiplantae > Streptophyta > Pinopsida > Cupressales > Taxaceae > Torreya > Torreya grandis. The sequence continues at coordinate 838,319 of JARHVA010006283.1, forward strand.
TGTTATAGATTGAGGGTGAGTTATACATACATATATATATATATATATATATATATATGGACATTATGGACATCTATAAGGCCATGGCAGGACTTGTGATAGCATGAGTGTTGTGTCACAAGTTAGATGATAAGGTACTACTATATGTGATATCATTGTGTCAGTCTATCTTAGATCAAATATCACTCTATGATTTTAAGGATTTCATATAGGTCTAGATAATTCATGATATGTATGGGATGCTATCTATAGGGTAGAATACCATGGGGCCTATCATTTTATTGAGTTCTTGTATATATGAGAGGCTCTCCATGTATTGTCCAACTAGGTTTCCCTATGTGGTTAATGATAAGTTACCTCAAGTTACAAGATGAAAGCAGGACCATGTAGTTCAAGTTGTGCCCCATGTGCCAACATTAAAAAAATATCACATGAGGGGAGATCATGTAGCATCCATACATGCACATTAATATTATATGACCTATTTGGTTGACCATTATGATAGGGTTATCATGGGTGTGGATCATGGGCCACTACACCTCATAGGTAAATGTGCATCTAGTGGCATGTTTGATAGGGAAATTTACACTCCCACACCTAATGACCCCTCTAATATTGTCTAATTATTAAGCATGACATGATATTGAGGTAAGGGGAGAGGAAGAGAAGTACTAATGGAGATACTTATGATTAGGCCACAACATGTTAGACCAAAGACTAGTCAAGTATGCTAAAAAGAATTAACATGAGGAGAGGATATAGATGTGGATGTAGGCCCATAAATAACAACACAATAAGAACCATGATGATAGTAACATCAATAACCACCCCAAACACATTTTATAAGGAGGCATCACTAGTGAGAGTAGTTATAGCCATCGGCTATAGTGTAGGTGGACCTAACAGCTACTCTAGGGCATAGTTGGTCCAAATAGGCACCTATTAGGACATGGTCACAATGTATTTAAGTGGTGACTCATGGATTTACATTGGTGTAGAGGTTATTTATAGGTGAAGCACTTAGTTAATGATCAAATTGAGAGACTTTGATTGATGGATGAGAAGATGTGGAGATGGTGGTTGGTGACACTAGCAACGGTGAGAAATGTTGTAATTTTGATTTAATATTTGATATAGGACACTATTTTCATTATATTATAGTAGATAGATAGATTTTTTTGAGATCTTTCTATGATCTTATATCTATTTGGTTTGGGTTTTATAGATCTTGTAGTGGTAGAGGCCATATTAAAATATTTGGTTATGGCTATGCACCATGACATTTTAGATGGGGTGATAGCATCATAAGACCCCACTACATTAATTAATCCATTAGTTACATCTATCTCATCCCAGATAAGTTAGTTTATACTAGTTGGGGAAGCAATGAGGAAATTACAAACACATGGGGATAGATTGTAGTCACCGACAAGAGTGATAGAGGGAGAGGCACATGCCTAGTAGGCCTTGGCTTAGGAGAGGGTAGCACACGTGGCTGCCATGATTTCACTCAGATAGGTGTAGTCCTAGTTATCCAATATATAAGGACATGTAGTCGGTTTGAGATCTTGGAATGCCTTGTTATAACATACCATGCAAAGGGAACATTCCTAGGCATCTATGGGTATCATGTCTAGGCCATAAGATAAACATGATAGAGCATAGCCTTAGAGATGAATTGATTATATTTTATACTTTATATCATATAAAACACATGATATATAGATATGTTTATTATGATAGTCATATTTGATCTCATGAATTATATTTGGTTGTGGATGTTTATGAATAGATATATTAATTTCTATCACATTTATTTATCTTTTTTTGTATATGCTATGAGAAATATATGTGGAGTATTTTATTTTCTATAATTATTTTATACATATGCATGGTTAAAAATAAAAAGTAAAAAATGAGTTGGAAAAGTATAAGTAATCAAAAATAAATGCACTACACACTATATCATGATGAGAAATGTGTAATAACAAAAGATGACTAAATATAATAAATCAAATATGGTAAAAAAATGGGTAACAAATGTTTTTAAACATTTTAAAATATTTTCACAAAGCTAAAACAAGTAAAATCACACTATATCACATTGCGATGTATGAAAATAATGTAATAAAATATAAGGCACAACAAAACCAAATGGTATAAAAGCAAAATGATTCGGTTAATAAATAATATTAAATCACATTGGGAAGTATAAATAGAAACAAAATTGGAAAAATGAACTTAAATTTATCATACTAATTCAAGTTGGGAAGTATATAAAATTTAATAAAATGGTTGTAATCATAAATGCAATAAAAAAAATAAGAAAATAAAATTTAAATATCAATGAATCATAAAATATACTATATAAATATGGGAAGCATGTCAATGACATGTAACTCATTTTCAATCACTACTTATCTCAAATTTGACACATTTAATTTCATTTTGACATGGGTATTAGAATATTTTGTGAGGAAGGATTTGTCCTAACCACGGTCTTATAGTGAAACTCATAAAGGGAACACCAATGAGCTAGAAACATTATGGGAATTATTTTAAAAGGAATGTTTGTAATGTCATAATTTGTAAGGAGGGTCCAGTCCTACCCATGGTCTTGCAACACAACTCAAAAATGGAATCCCTATGGGTAATGATCAGTTGATAAACAATATGTTTCAAGGGTAAATATTAGGGGTGGTGTAAATGAAAGATAAAATGTAAAAATCACAACATATCCATCTATGATAAGACCTTATGAAACATGAGGCACAGTAAGGACACACAAAAGACACTAAGTGGCTAGTGACCATCAATATATAAATGATACATGTTTTAGATTAAGGTAAAAATAGGTTTTGAAGGGACCCCAAAACCCTATACAATAAGGAGAAAGATGAACCATAAAGCACATCTAGGTTTTTAAAGAACCAATTTCTAGAAAAGTACCAAAACCAAGTTTTACATGGACCTGTTACCAACAAATATGACCAAATAAAATTGTTGTCAAAACATTGATCTAGATAGTAACAAACTAACCACCCAGATGAGTAACTAGAAAACTAGAAAAGCAACCCTTTTACTAACCCCAAAAAACCAGTTAGCATAAGGGACCATTAGATATTCCTTTGAATTGAGGTTTTTTTTTACTCGACCAAAGATTCATGTCTAGAGGGGGGACCAAAGGCTTAGACTTCTTCTTCTTAACTGTTGTCCATCCATCCTCTAACTTTGCTACCTCAGCAACCCATGCCTCAAAAGGCATTGATCCTTGAAACCCAAAGGACCCAGAAGCCACAACAAATTCCTTGTGAGAACCAGACAAAGTCTAGCTCTTTGGAGGATCCTCTGAAATAGGGGAAGAGACCACAACCTCTGCCACTAGCTCAGAGAGATCACTAACCACATCCTCCATAGGAACTTCATTATAATGTTTCATCAAAGATTCCTCCTCAACCACTAGCTTGGAATGAATACTTTCCTCAGTATCAGAATTGGATTTAGTCAGAGCTTCCATAGGTTGTTTAACAATATTATGTTCTGAGGAACTCACAATCCACCAAGAAGGTGGTCATCTAGATTTGGAAATCCTTGTTGTACAATGAGTAAGAATATGACCTATTAGGTGGCACTTCTTGCACTGAAAAGGGATCCCCTCATAATCCAACATTTGGGTCTAGAAACCCCTTGGGGAATCCAGGCTAATCACCTTAGGAAGGCCCTTAGAAACATCCACATCTACCAAAAAGCGTATGCAAGTTGAATGGTGAAAATCTGTAATACTTTCCTTCACAAATAAAAAATCCCCTATAGCATTCCCAATGGTTTTAAAAACTGACTCATGCCACAGATGTATTGGAAGATAAGGGAGCCGCACCTAGATAGGGATCTTGTTAAAGGATTCTAAGAGAGGATTAAAATCATTATGCCAAGGTTTGGCCATGAGAGGATATCTACCCTACCAGGAAAAATTATTGTGGCATAAAATAATCTTCCTATCATCAGAGCATTGAAACAAAACTATAAAAAAACCCCTAGTACATGGGATGATTTTGGCATTATTTTCAATAAGTGGCAACCAGGTCTTGCAAATCCAGTCTTGTAGCTCTGCGAGAGAGGGCCAGAAGCCACATAAATGAAAAATAGCAGTAAAAGAGGAAAACTGTTCTTCTTTTTGGAAGATTTCTTCCACTGATTCAGAATCTAGAGTTACCCTAATAGGTTTTAAAGCACTTACAGTTGAAGTATGGGAAGGCCCTAATGATACGTGAGGTAGAGAATCATGTAGTCTAGCTTCAAAGGTAGCCACATCTATAAAAGTCCTTCCCTTAGAACCAAAACCTAAACCAGAGGCCTGGGACCCATTAACATATCTCAAGGCCAGAATAGAGCCCCCACTTGCAGCTTTAGGGGCACTCTAGACCCTCCCCCCACATGCAAAAGAAGCCCCACCCATAGCAGTTACCATAGCCACACTAGCCTCCAAATTCACTACATTCGGTTTCAAATTTTGATTTCACATGCACGTAGGATCCATGAGAAGCAGAGTGTTATTAGTGTGTGTTACTCTTTATAAATGATACATGTTATCAATAAGCACAAAGATGTATATAAAAATAAGTGAGATACTAAGATCAACTAATTTTGGTTGGATGACCAAGAAAATTAAAATGGACATACCTTCCCACAATGTGTTCCCCATTCCTTAGGACCTATTACAACACCATTTTTCTACTACGAAGATTGCATATTTGTGTGAGAAATTAGGTAGCACTAAAATATTTTTTTATTCTCCTTTTCCATTCTGCTAGCCTACCATAACCCAATGGAACTTGAATTTATCATGAGGCTAACTATAGAGTTTGATATTTGATTAGAAAAATGATGTGTCATTTGAATCACATCTTTTAGTATGATTTAATTTTTTAAATTTAAATGTTTCCTTTTGATTCATTGCCTTTTGTTTAAATGTTATGGCTTTTAAAATTATATGGATTTTAAGATTCTTCCTCCATATAGACTTGGAATAATAAACATGAGAGATAAAGTGATGCACATGAATGAGACTTGAACTTTATCTAAAGGAAGCTAATTATCCAAAGACATGACTGACTAAACACTTAGGATTCCCTGTGAACTAGTATGTTATCTCAAGTTTTAACCATGTGTATGCTTAGTTTACAAAACTAAATAAGGGGAATAAAGGGAGATTAAAAGTAGATAAGTAAAATAGGATTACAAGAAGAGGAATTATTTACTAACTAATCACATGGTAATTAATTATTTACTAAGGGGAAGAAGAATTATATAACCAAATCACAATAATAATTATCTTTGTTATGGAGATAAGGTAGCAAACAAACATGGGAAAAAACAAAGATATCCATAGAAAGAATTTAACTCATAAAGATAAGAATGTAAGAATGAAAAGAATCTATAGGAGATCAAAAGGAAATAAAATAAAACCATAGACACTACATAATGTGAAATATAAAAATCCATGTAAGATAGATAAATGAAGTAAAATATGACACAAATTCAAAGGATATAAAGTATGTGTGTGTGTGTGTGTGTGTGTGTGTGTGTGTTTGTGTGTGTGTGTGTGTGGATCACATGTCCAATCCAAAACCATAATGAAGAATAAAGTGAAATAATAACATGTTATGTTCACAAATATTGGTAAATCTATCCACAAAATTTATCAATAACATCAAATATGTCAATATGAAGCTAAGTCCTAAATGCAGTGAGGGTTTCATTGATATTCAGTGAAAGATATGAAAAGACATCACATTGAATAAAATATATGAAATATGTAAGTATATTTTAAGTATCATGCTCATGAGGGCCATTATGCATAGAATACTTAAGATAAAGAATAAAAGTAGGATATGTGGGATACAAAGGAGCCACTAGTGGAGAAGGGACTATATGAAATCAAAATTACATGGCATGCATGAATCAATCCTAGATCAGATAAGATAGATCACACCTAAACTTCCAATTTAGGCACACACTTGTTAATTGGGAGCATGACCAATATGAGGATCTGCTAGACCTGATTAGGAGATCACATGTATCATATATCATAATTCATCATGCTAGGTAGGGTTCCAAAGCCTATATTCTTACATAATCACATAAAAACCCTAATAGATTCCTATGGTTTCTATATTCACTTATGATAATAAATAATAAAGTAAACTAATCTAATAATAATAAAATTAAACTAATCTAGTGCTCACCAAAGCTTGTGGCACAAAGTAAGGTGTTAGATGCAAAGAAATCAAACACATGTATGGGGAACTTCAAATAAATTAAGTATGAGTAACACCCTAGTACATGGAATATGAGGAGTAATATTATTCAAGCCAACACTTATATTACTTCTATCTACTCAAAGAGAGGAGAACAAAGTTAGAATATAGTTACTTGAATGTGAATCCATCATGACTAATATCTCTCTTGGTTAATCAAGATTTTCAAGAGGTTGTTATGGTTCATAAATATAATTTTTTTAGGCCAAAGCATCCAAGACCTATTCTCACAGCTAATATTCTCCAAATAAGAAACCTAAGCTAGGACTCCTCACGTATAATGGTGGAAGAGTAGATTCTGAAGAAGTGTGAGAAAATAATAACTCTTGATTATATTAATATATAAATGACCAAAATTACTTTGTATATATAGGAGTATCTAACTAAAAAATCACTTGGACATGTAGTAGGTTAGCCAAATAGAATCTAGGCCTAAAGAGCTAAAGTGACCCCAGACTGTGCTAGGTTGACCAAGTCAACCTATCTTATTGAACAAGTAAAAATGGTACTAAGAAAGAGAAAGAAGGATAAAAAGATGAAAATAATAGAGGAATGTGCAAGGAATGAGAGATATATTAGGAAAAGGTTTTAGAAGTTGAATGGATAGGGAATAATAAGGTAATAAGGGACAATAATCCTATGAAGCACCAAAGGTCTACCCACCCCTTTTTTAATGTACCTCTTAAGGCATGCACTCAAAGAGATTGAGTCATTATGGGTTATTGCAAGATTCAAAGCATTGGTAATTGATAAAAATCTGAAAATATTATGTGTATACATATGACATACTTGAAGCTCATCATGTGTCATAAAAGTGTAACAAGGGATGGTGCTTCAAGAAAGAACATAAGGACACACATAATGCTGATGTTAAAAAATTGCCATATTTTAAAAATCATAAAATAATTGAATGTAAATGATATAAAAGTAAGCTAACTAAAAATTAAATAATTAAAATTGTAAGTAATGCATACCTTGACTTACATTTATAATGGGATGTTTATTAGCTATGTTTTAGTTTTGTTTATGGAGGGTGTAAAGACTACTTTAGAAAAACCTATAAATACAAAACTAAGGAGCAAAAAAAAATGCAAGGAAAACCAAGATAAATGTTGCTATGAGGATGAAATGTACTTGGGAATTTGGAAAGCTAGGTGATAAGTGTTATGTTAGACCAAATAACCAAGTCAAACAAGTGTAAATTAGGTAACCAAAAAGCCAAGGCTACTAAAGACCAAAAATCTCAAACAAGTAAACCTCAAGTAAGAAAAGGCAAACTCACCAAATCAAATCAAGGATACATGTCAAACAAGATGGTAAAAAGAAGATTAAAAAAAAATTGGTAAAATAACATTGATGAGTGAGAAGTAACAATCCACATCTCAATCATGAATATAAAAAGGGGATGCATAAAAGGGAAAATAACATTTTTAGGTGAGCAGTGACAATCCACATCTCATGCAACAATGAAAAAATGGTGTCAACTTGGGTGTCTACAATAGTAGAACAACAAAATCAAGATAAATAGGAAAATAAAATAAAATTAGTTTTACTAAATATATGGAACTTAATGAAATTGATCCATAGTTTCTCAAACATGTTTTTTTACATCTAAAGATAAATTAAAAAATGAAACAATGTAGTGTTAGCATGTTTTTAAGAAATGAAGAAAAAGTAATTTAAATAAAGAAAATATTTTTGTAATCATATTTTATCTATCAATGGGGGAGAGGAAATGGGGTGGAGGGGAGAATGAAGTAAAAACTAAGGTAGAGGAACTCTTTATCGAAGTCAAGACACTCAAATTTGGTTTTTTAGAATAAAAGGACTGTCAACCTTAAAGGACTCTGAAGAACTTCTATTAGCTACATAATTCTTAGGTCAACAAATAGAGTATATAGATAATCCCATGAAGGCTATATGCTTGAAAATTAAAATGGACCTACCTCCCCGTGACGTGTTTTATGCTTTTTAGGACCCATTATAGAGTTTTTAGTTTATTGTGAGGATTGGGTACTTGCATGAGAAAGTAGGTAACACTCTAGATTTTTTTTAAATCCCCTATTCCAATTTACTGGCCTACCACACCCCAAAGGATTTTAGGTCTATGTAAAGATAATTATGGATTTTTAGCTTTGATTATAAATAGGAGATGTGATTTTAATCATATCTTTTGGTGTGATTAGACTTTTAATATTTGTATGTTGCCTTTTAGATAGCATTGCCTTTTGTTTTCAAATGATTGTCTTTTAACTTTTTTTATTATAACTTCCTCCTCCATATGGATTCGAAAGACCAAACATCGGTGCTAAATATGACTTTCATTTAAAAATTTTGGGATAAAGTTTCTAAGAGAGATAAAATCAAAGATCATAGGGTTTAAAAGTCTAGTAAATCTAGGTTATTTTATCTAAATGTGGAGGTGAAAGAAAGGGGGAAATCAAGAGGAAAATGACACATGTGACAACTTTGAATTTATTCAAATTATAAAAATGTGAAAAAGGAAAAAAATTAATACATCGATAGCAAAGGTGTGATTCCTTAACATAAGACTATGAGAAGTGGAGGAAAACATGTTAACATAGATTATTTATATATTCCATCTAGAAAAATAAGCAAAATCTAATGTCTAAATAACATAGATCACAAATAAAATGGAAATAAAGGTAATTTTATGAGGAGGGATAGGTTTTATCTATGGTCTTACCAAAAAACTCATAAAAGAGAAAACCACAAGGGTGATAATAAGAAAAAAGTGAGGAAGCCTTTGTATAAAGTACCTCACAAAGAAAGACCCAAAGGATTCCAAAAAAACATTGGCAAGAAACAAAAGAATGAAAAGGAAAAAATGAGAAATAAAAAGAATGGTCATTTTATGAGGAAGGTCAGGTTTTATCAATGGTCTTACCTAGCAACTCATAAAAGAAAATCCCAAGAGGATGCTAAAATAGACTTTTCAAGAAAAAGGAGAAAGAAGATAAAAATATGGTGGTTTTGTGAGGGATGTCAAGTCCTATCCATGGTCTTATAAAGTAACTCACAAGAAAAAATTCCCAAGGTGCACAAAATCAAAATTGGTAAATAGAAGGAAAATGAAAAATAAGATAATGAAGACTATGGTACATCAAGAAACCAAAATACCAAAAGGGAGGACTAAAGGTTTAAAAAGAAAGAAAATGAATACTATGATACATCAAGAAACCAAAATACCAAAAGGGAGGACTAAATGTTTGAGAAGAAATAAAATGAATACTATGGTACATCAAGAAACCAAGGGACCAAAAAGGAGGACTAAAGGTTTGAAAATAAATGAAACTATTGCATAAGGAGAGACCCATGCTAAAGTAACTTGAAAAAATATATTAGATAGATATATAGAGAAAACATAAAAAGAAGGGAAATGATTAAGAAAAGCATTTCTTAAAGAATGGTGAGCTCTTTGAAAACATGGCCTTCATTGGTTTGAAGATGATAAGTACTTGGACCAAGAACATCTTTAACTAAGTAAGGCCCCCACTATTTTTGGGCATACTTACCTTCATTATCATAAGTGTAATCTAATTGAAGGATAAGATCACCAATATTAAATGTGTATTTTTTAGCATGTTTGTTATGTTATCTAGAAATGCAATCCTTGTATTAGTGATTGTGATATAAGGTGAAAAGATGATGATCATCAAGTAGATCAAGGGCATGAAGTTGAGCCTCATGCAATTCTTCATCATGAATTATGTCATGAAAAGATATGTGAAGAGAAGGAAGATCAAATTCAAGAGGAAGAATTGACTCGAAAATATAGACTAGAGAGAATAGAGTTGCCCTAAAAGTAGTATGAATACTAGTCTAATAGGCCCAAAGTGTAGGACAAAGATGAAGATGTCAATCCTTAAGAGTGTCACTAATTGTCTTTTAAATAATTTTATTGAGAATTGTGTTGGCGGCCTCATTTTGACTATTAAATTATGGATGATAAGGAATGAAAAACTTGTGATTGATTTTGAATTTGGTGAAAATTTATTTAACATGTTTATATTTGAAATTACCACCATTCTAAAAAATGATGGTGTAAAGAACACCAAAGTAGTAAATAATTTGGTTGAGAATGAATTCAAATATAGTAGGACTAGTAACATTAACAAGGGGCATGGATTCAACCCACTTGGTAAAGTACTCGATTGTAGTGATGATGAAGACATGCCCATCTTTGGAATTAGGAAGATTGCCAATGAGATTGAATCCCCATGTGGAAAATGTCCAAGGAGATTTGATAACTTAAAGTTCAGCTGGTAGTGAATGATTGAGGTCATCATGAAGCTGATAAGGATTAAACTTTTGAACATATTAAATATAATCCTTTTCTAGAGTAGGCCAATAGTAACCCATACATAGAAATTTGTGGGCTATAGCATGTCCACTATAATGACCACCACAAATGCCCCCATGTGCTTGCTTAAGTAGAGTAGGAGCCTCATCTGGCATGACACGACAAAGCAAAGTACCTTCTACATTATGATAATAAATGATGTTATGTATAAATACATACTTGAAAGCTTGTTTTCAAAGATGCATTTTTTCATTGGAATCCAAGTTAAGAGTATAAGTTTGATGTTATAAGAATTGGATAATGTCTTGATACTATGGGCATTATTGGATGGTGACACCCTTGATGTGGTAGATAATTAAATTTATAGGGTGAGTAGATGATGGGGATTTGATTATTTATATGATAAAATAAGGATAAAAAATAACTTGATGTGGGTGAAAGAGAGAAGTGGAAGAATCAATAGAATGAATAATGGAATTTTGGTCTCTAAGAATAGGTTTAATTATAAAAGAGGACAAATCCTTTGTAAGAGTGGTAGGAATTTGATGAAAAGTAATAATATTTTCACTTTTAAATTGATAAGCACCACTAACTTGATGGAAAATGACTTAATAATCTTCCAAAGCATGAAGATATTTTATGTCTATATCAAGAGAAACTCTCATACCTAAGATAAGAGATTCATAATCGGTCATATTATTGATGACATCAAATTCAAAATAGAAAGCTAAAAGAATTATTATACCAAAAGGATGAGTTAAAATGTAACCTATCCCAACTCCTTAAAGGTATTTATCACCATCAAATTTAAGGGTCCAAGTATCCTCATGTAATTCAATGTTGATTTTAGGGATCTCTTCAATAATTAATTTTTGTTTGGTAGTATCAAAGGGAGTGGAAGGTTCATTAGATTGATTGACTTCAACATTTATAGTAAAGCAATGGAAATAATATTTAAGATAAATTTATTTATTAAAACCTCCAAGGTAAGGAATATTGTCATCAAGAAGGTTATCTTGAAGTGAAGAAGTGGCTACAATTGGAGCTGGGGAAAGTTCGTTAGCTATGACTTTCCCTTTAATATATTTTTGTGTGATGATGTGAAGATCAAATTCCATAAGTAACACCATCCACTTGCTAATTCTATCTCCTCGAAGAAATTATTTTTATAAGAAGTGATGAAGGGGCTCAGATTAAATAATGACATAGGTGGTTTGATAAAGCATGTATTAAAGAATCTTTTTAGCTACAAAATAGATGGTGAGCCAATCATGCTCAACTTTGGTATAAAATGTTTCATAATTAGTGAGGCCTTAGATAATGTAATAGATGTCATACTCCTTACCTATATCATCTTATTAGGAAATCATTTCTCCAACTAAAATAGGTGTGGAAGAAGTATAAATAATCAAGGGTCAATCGTTGGAAGGAGGATGAAGTGTAGTTGGATGAATAAATGACTCTTTCATGTTGTTAAATGATTTTTGACATGGATTTATCCATTCCAAAGATGTACTTTTGTTGAGAAGGGATTTGATTGAGTGAATTCAATAATCCATCTTAAGAACAAATCATCTAATTTCCCCAAGCTTACCTAAATAGGTATGAATGTCAAGAATATATTAAGTGATAGGCATTTTGATAATTGATAATAAAATTAATATTGGATAGATAAACATTAATACCATGAAGAGAGGCTAAAAAACCTAACAATTTACTAGATGTAACTCTAAAGACACATTTGAAAGGATGAATTCAAACATTATATTTGATGAGATGATCAAAGATGATGGCAAGATTAGAAATATGGTTTGTGCAATTCTTATATTTAATGATAAGATCATCGACATATGTTTTAATAATTCTATGGATGAGATCATGAAATATATGAGTCATAGCATGCTGGTAAGTAGCTCCACTATTTTTGAGACCGAAGGGAATTTTAAAGTAATAATAGGTTCCCCATTATGTGAAATTAGTCTTATGTTGGTCTTTGGGAGTGATATGAATCTGATTGTATCCCAAAAATCCATCCATAAAATATAATATTTCATATCCAGCCATAGAATCAACAATGGTAGTTATCAAAGGTAAAGGAAAGTTATCTTTAGGATAAACAAGATTAAGATTGCAAAAATCAATGAAAATACAAATGACCATGATGACCTTCTTTCAAATAGGAATAATACTTGAAACCCATTTAGAATAATCCATAAGTTTAATGAATTTAGGATCGGTAAGTTTGATGATTTATTTATGGCATAAGTTGGTAACCTCAGGAAGAAACTTGTGTTTCTTCTGACACATAGGTTTGGCATTAGGATAGGTAATGATTTTATGGACCACTATGCTAGCGCTAATTTCAGGCATATCTTGGTAAGAGCATGCAAATGCCTCTCGATACTTATCAAAAAAAATAGGTTGAAATTATCATGTTTAGAAGGTGAAAATTATTTGGAAACTATGATTAGTTGAGGAGAAGAGGGAGTACCATAGTTGATACGAGTTGTTTCTGTAATAAGAATGGCATTACCATCTTGAAAGTGGTATGCATTAGGTAAAGGTGAAATTGGATTAGATTTATGATAAATTCTAGAGACAAATTCATTAAAGTGAGGAATTTTATTTTTAAAATGTCCAAGTTTATTATGTTTTCATGGGTGATATATTTCCTGAGCATAAAGCAACTCCAAAATAGCTTCATCACTAGGAAAGGTAAGAAGAGGACCACAATATTCCATATATACTTCTAGATCTACAATATGATTTCCATGTCAATCATATTCTTAATTTATTTGATGGACATTAGTTGTCATGGAATCAAGTGTGATTTTAAGAGTAGAATAAATAGATGGAGAGATGATGGGATAAGAATTGGATTCAATTAGAGAATCCAAAGGAGGTAAAGAAGATGAAAGCACTTCTAAATATTTAGAAGGCATGGTTTGATCTACCACCTGAGGAGAATCAATAAGAGGAGGATTGATAAGAGGCACATAACCCTTAGGTTTTAAGTTATGATCTTTAAAAATGGTATGTACATCCTAGTTGAAAACATGAATTTGAACTAAGATATTTTGATAATGTAAGACATCCAAGTCTTGAGATTGATCTTGAGCCATGATATAGATATCATAATATATGGGAGAAATTGTGCATGCTTAAGATTCAAGAGGATATTTAGATTAAAAAACCCTAAGATTACTGAATGTTTGAGGAGTCATGATGAGAGGGTCTTGAAATAGCATAGCCACTATAAATTCATTGTAAGGAAAAGCATTTTAAGGGAAATATGTGTCTTTATAATTTCATGGAGGATGAAGATCAGTAATCTCATCCATGAGAGGAATAATATGATTTATGTGTAATAAGGAAGGTGGAAGCCATTCTATAATATATGGAGTCAATTTATTAGTTTTGTAATTGTGTTGTAATTCATCAGACTCATCATTGCTAAAATCCACAAGATTAACTTGTAAATTAGGATTCATATTGATTAACTTAGGCAGAAGAGCACTATTGATTTTAGGAATTATGGGAGCATGATATTGCGATTTAGGATTAGGCAATGGGATACTCCATGGGTTGGGATTGGCTTCATGACTATAACATTTTCCATTATGTATAAAGTTAATGCATTGACTACCAAAAGAAGCAATATCCCTAATTTTATGAGTCCATGGATGACCGAGGAGTATCTTATAGGATAAAGGAAGATCAAGAACCATTAGTTTAGTTTGCATAACCTTAGGACTAGTGGTTAAAGGAATCTATCGACAACTATGTGGATTTTTATTAGTCTTATAAAAACCATGACAAGTAATATTGGTTTGTTTAAGATGACTTTTATTATAACAAAGTTTTTGTAAAAGAAATAAAAAGTCACATTAATACTAGAACCTTCATCAACTAGAAATTTTTGAATAAGGGTCGTATTAATGGATATCTTGATGAAAAGAGGTAGATCATCAACATGAAATAGGATATCATCATTAGTCATGTCATATTCAAGGAATTCAATAAAAGGTTTTGAAGAAGGACATATAGATTTAATGGTATTAATGTTTGCTAGTTGAGAATCAATAGAAGGTGGTTCTTCATTTAAAGAAGATGGGTCTTCAATCTCTTGGATTTGTTTCATATGGAATCTATGATGATAAGGTGAAGTGTGAACCAACCCCATGAGAGGAATTTTACATGGCATAGAGTTAAGTTATTCTAGGAAATTCCAATGAGATTTAGAATAGGAGCCATGAGGTTTAGAACAAGGCAAATTAGACTTTGGAGTGATCGATGTGGTTGGAGGATTAGCAGGAAGTTGTTCCTCAAGTGCTTCTGAATCAATATTGATAGTGGTAATATATTTAAGCAATTATTCTTCAAAAGAATGTTTCTTAGGCTTGGTCATAGGATATTTATGTGCTATCTTCCTAAAATAATTAACCTTAGCCGTATTGACATATTGAGAGTTGTTAAGGTATTGATCATAAATAGTGTCAATTACACAAACATCCTTATAAGTTGATTGGTTATGGGAAGAAGATTTTTTATTATCATTAGATGTAGAGGCTTTAGAGGGTTTTTTTTTTTGAAAAGAGTTACTTTATTATTGATGATGGTGATTAATCATGGTTTCATAGTCAAATTAATCACCAATAATGTATGAAATAACACATTTAGCAGGCCATCTATAAGACTCATGAGAATGTCCAACATTGGCATGAAACCAACAAAAGAGATTGGGATCATACCATTTAGGAGAAGCATTAGGATATATGAAAGGTTTAGAAAGAGGTTAAAATTATCTCATTTGATGAATAGAAAGAGGCACATGAGACAATGAAGGAACATCATTTTTGGAAACACCAAGTTTGGTTTGAGAAGTATTAGTAGTGATAGCATTGGATGTTTGGAAAGATCATTTAATGATTTTAGAATTAGGTTCAAATTTATTCATAAGAACATCTTGTTATTTATCTTAGTCAAGAGCTTCATTAAGAGTTTGAGGAGAAAAGGTTTGAATATTGTATTGAAGAGCAGGATTTAAAGTTATGATAAAGATTTTGAATAGGTTATCATTAGACATACTGTGATTGGCTTTATGAGCTAATGATTTCCATATTTTAATAAAGTCATGAGATGATTCATTAGGATATTGTTTAGAATTTATGAAATGGCTAAGATAATTTTCAAGAAGATCATTGTGTTGAAAATATTTAACTAAATGATTGACTAAATCTTCAAGTTGCCAATAAAATGTTGAGGTAATTGATTATACCATTCTAATACATCACTAGTGAAGGTTTTGACTAAGAGTTTAGTAGTGGAAAATGTATTAATTTGTATTCACTCTTTTTAGAGATTACTAAAGGCTTTAAGAAATGAGGCAGTGTCTTTAGTCCCATCATATTTAATAGTTGGTGATATGTTACCAATGTCAATAGATACAATGAAGGGAGCTAAAGGCTCATTTTAGATAGTTTGAAGCATTTTGTTATTCATTATTAGTTGAGGAATAATGTTACTTGAGGCATATCTAAGAGGTGGAGCAATGTAATTAGGACTAGCTTGAGGATTCAAGATTGGAGGTCGATTAACCACAAAGATAAAATGTTGTTGAGGTTGCATCATTTGATTAGTATTAAAGTTTTGCATAATGTTCATTTGTTTTATCACTTGGGCTAATAATTGCATTGTATTAGGTGGTGGGTTGGTGTTAGAAGGAACATTTCCAAAATTAGTGTCAAAGGGAATATTAGAAGAAGATTTATTAGTGGGATTATTAGATAAATTTGACTCAATGACTTCCATATTAATTTGAATATTTTGAGAAGATTCTTGGTAGGTGAAAAAAGTATTGGACCCATGAACCTCATCTTGAAGTGTTATTTGAACCATGTTGAAATTTGTAGATGGAGGAGAAGAGGTACACCAAGAGTGATGGTGCTCTTGGGAGGTAAAGAAAGGGTGAAATGAACACCCCATATAGGATCTAAATGCATTAAGACTATCCAAAAAGATTATGATAGGGGACCTCATTTTGATGAAAGAGAAATGAATAGAATAGAGATAAAAAAGGATGAAGAACCAAGATGAAAAATAGGGTAAGTAGTAAATAAATCTAGGTTGACCATGTCAACGTAGTGGAAAAAATGGACTTGCAGACTATGCTAGGTCAACTAGGTCAACCTAGTGCAATGAACAAAAGTAGAATAAATAGTCTAGGATAATGCAAAGTTGAGCTAGTTAGCATAACATAGTAGATAAGGAAAGGGAAAGGATTGATAATAATATGAGAAATAAAATAAAGTATGCCTATATCTATGCTATAAAATTAGACTCAAATAAAATACATAATTAACTAAATTGACACTGGATAATCCAATTGGTACATATAAATAGATTAAAATTTTAAAATAAAAGTATAGGGTAGAGTAGAAATACATAAATAGAAACCAACATTGGTGTTTTAGAGAATAAAATAGATTAGATAATTGACCTATAATCTTGGAGAGAAATGGCCCAATCTATAGAACTAGGTAGAGTTGGTTGACCAAGTGAGATAAAAACCTACTACAAAAGCTAAAAAAGTGTGCTAAGTTAACCTGGTCAACCTAGTAGACTGAATTAAATGTTTGGAAATGTGCTACGTTGAGTTGGTTGACCTAGTTAACTGGACTACAAATCTATAAGTCTAGAATCTATAACTTTCACTATGAATCTTGAATAGGAACTTGTTGCAAAGTGGTTGTAAATGTGCTAAGTCAACCTAATCGACCTAGTAAGCTAAATAGAAAGTTTGTAAAGTGATAGAAACCTATGCTAGGTTGAGCTAGTCAATCTAGTGGCCTATTCCTACACATAGATAAAAATAGTTAGGTTGATGGAATCGAGTCAACAAATCAAAATATATGATAGAAAAGATGACAAAAAAGAATAAAATAAGTGAAAGAAAACCTATAAGGGTTTGGTTCATGTTAGGGTCACTATAATATATGTAACTAAAATTACATGGCATGCATGAATCAATCCTAGATTAAATAAGATAGATCAAACCAACACTTTTGATTGGGGTATACACTTTTTAAGCAAGAGAATGACAAATATGGGGATTTGATAGACCTGATTATGGGATCACTTGTATCATCTATCAGAACACATCATGCTAAGTAGGTTTCCAAAGCCTATAGTCTAACAT
The DNA here is from genome assembly GCA_037957365.1 of Torreya grandis. Taxonomy (NCBI): domain Eukaryota; kingdom Viridiplantae; phylum Streptophyta; class Pinopsida; order Cupressales; family Taxaceae; genus Torreya; species Torreya grandis. The sequence continues at coordinate 856,158 of JARHVA010006283.1, forward strand.
AATCACACAACAACCCTAAAATATTCATATGGTTTTTAAATTCACTTATGATATTAATGAAGAAAGTAAAATAATATAATAACAATAAAAGTAGACTAATCTAGTACTCACCAAAGCTTGTGACACAAAGTAAGGTGTTAGATGCAAAGCAATCAAATACATGTATGAGGAAATTCAAATAAATTGAGTATGGGTAATACCTTAATACATGGAATATGAGGATTAATATTAATCGATCCAATACTTATGCTAATTTTATCTACTAAAAGAGAAAAGAACAAAGTTATAATATACTTACCTAAATGTGAACCTGTTGTGATTCAATCTCTCCCTTGGCCAAGGGGGATTCACAAGAGGTTGTTTTGGTTCATAAAGATCACTTTTTTAGGCCAAATCATTGAAGACCTATCCATAAGACTAAGATTATCAAAATAATAAAACTAAGCTAATACTCCTCAAGTATAATGGTGGAAGAGCATATTTTGAAGAAGCAGAATGGAATAATAACTCCTAATTGTATTCATATGGAAATGACCAAAATGACCTTCTATATATAGGAGTATCTGACCTAAAAATCACTTGAACATGTCTAGGTAGACCTAACACATTATCAAGATAATGCCTAAAGATTTTGATAAGTCAAGTAGATGGAAAGTATGCCTAAAGAGCTAAAGTGACCCCAGACTATGCTAGGTCAACCAGGTTGACCTAGCTTACTAAATAGGTAAAAAAGGGTACTAAGTAAGGGAAATAATGATATAAAGATCAAAATACTATAAGAATGTGTAAGGAAGGAGATATATCTTAGGGAAAGGTTTTAGGAGATGAATGGATAGGGAATAATATGGCAATAAGGGATAATAATCCTATAAAGCACCAAAGGTCTACCCACACCTTTCCTGGTGCACCCCTTAAGGCATGTACTTAGAGAGATTAAATCATAATGGGTTTTTAGAAGATGTAAAGTTTTAGTAATTAATAAAAGTGTGATATTATTATGTGTATATAGGGATTATAGGTGAAGGAGGATCCATGGGTGGATAAAGAACCATAGGTGGATAAGAGTCTATGGGTGGAGGAACCATAGGTGAAGGGATCATAGGTGGAGGAACTAGGGGGAAGGATGAGCCTTATTATAGTATATGGGTGACCTATGGGAGTAGGAATATAAAGTGTATTAATGGTCATAAGGTGATTGTAATAATGTTTTTTGATGATGTGGTAAGGATAAATGTGATGGGTACCATACTGGTGTCACAGATAATATACATCTCCATATTTGGGAGTATACTCAAAAAATAACTAGGAGGAGGTATATCCTTATATATAGGCTAAGTAATGGTAGGAAGGAACTTTTAAATATATTTTTTAAGATTTTAACAATGGGTGGAATAATTATTATTTAGTTTTGTGGAAATAACATATATTCTTGCTAATAGACTTTTTGGGTTTACTAATAGAGGAAGTAGAATCAGAAGCTAAGGAAGGCTTATATAATTGGTATAATTTATTCAAATGAATATAAAATATATGAATTTCATATTAATTTTAATCAACCCATTGGTATGTTATGTAATGAAGTTGTAGTAAAGGAGTGGCCATCACCAAGGGGGGTGAGCCTAGTGGACAAACTAGGCAAGGCTTTTTTGAAGTAAACATAGAATTAGATATAGGATGAGGCTCAAATAAAGATATAAAAGTATTAAGATATGAATTAGGATTAATTTATGAATTAGGATTAATTTATGAATTAGGATTAATTTATGGAGTATTAGGATGTATAAATGACTTAAGGATAATATAAATCATCCTAGGGGAAGGTATGCTATAGGGATCCTAATAACTAGCAAGATGATAGGGACTAGTCATAGAATGGTCCATAAGCATGTTCCTAAGAGGTTATTCAAAAAATAGAGGTGTGTCATGTGAATTCACCAATTATACCATATTAATAAGAGTAATAATTATAAAATTAGGAAATATAATAGACAAAATATGATAAGATGAATAGAAAGACCAAAACAAATAAAAATGATATCAAAGGATCTCAAAATCTCTAGCCAAGACAAGACCTCTTATAAATGGATCATCTAAAGTATAAAAATAAAAATAATTTGGTTAATGAAATTTGATGTCACAAGTAGGTATGACCTTTTCATCATAATTTACATGATGAACATAATGTCGAGTCTTAGTTAAGACCACACGTATATAGTCAATAGGTGGCTAGAATAAACATGGCTTTAAGGATGGTGGAGGATGGACAATGAGATGAAAGAGAGATCCAAAGTTTTCATTTGGAGTTTTATCTCATATAGATCATCATAATAAGATTTTAAGAGGTTAGGTGGTATATTATCGATGATTTTGGGGTGACCATGATAACCTCGCATAGAGTTGATGGAAAAATTGAAATATTGAGATTACCTAAATGAAACACTCAACAAGGGTTTAAGGGTTGAATTTGTTTAATACACCATAGTCTTAGAATTTTTCATAATTTTAAGGATTAGTGACTCTTTTAATCCTATAGATAGAACCATTATGGGGAAACTTGACACATTGTCAAGAAGAAGAGGTGACAACACTCATGCAATTATTCCAAGTCCTACCAATCAGGATATTATAGGAAAGGGTAAAATTAAATATCATAAAATTTAATTGAATAGTGATAGTCAGGATGGTAATAGGGTTCCACACACAACCTAAAAGAGTCATTATCCTTTAATCATAACCCTTGACACATGTTTCATGTGGACTTAAGATTACACTTGAACTATACAAGGTTTTTAATGATATCAAGGGAATAAACGCAAGTAGATGAACCCTCATAAATAAAATCATGATTGACCTTGATATAAATAATTTGGACACTTATAAAGAGTGGGATATCATCTATTTGAAGTTGTATCTCATTTGGGATCATAAAAGTAATATGAAATTTGAGAGAAAGAAAAGTTCCCATTATTTAGTCAATGTCTATAGACATCTCTTCACATTGTTAAAAGATGCTATATTATAAACCAAATAAGGTAGATTCATGTAATAATATGGGAGGATGGGGGGTGTTCATTTTTAATAATAATTTCTTAAGGTAGTTTTAATGACAAGGAGAAGTCTACATGAGTTCAAAAAAGGGAATTTGAGATGGTAGATTTATAAGCTCTGTGATAGGTTCCCATTCATCATAACCCATAAGTGTAATGTTGGATAGAGTTACGTAATTTTTTAGGATATTTTGTGAATGAGGATTAAATTTTAATATAAACTATTATTGATAACATGTGGTCAATTTAGTTTGGGGATAAACAGGTTGATTGTCTTGAGAGGATGGGGTACTTTATCTAAGTTTATCTTGTGATTGATTTGAAGATGTATTGAAAGTGTGAATGATGTTATCTATGGATAGAGAGGTTGTGGAAATTTCATCAGTGGTATGAGATGTGTTATCTAATGGAGGTGTTGAAATTGGTTCTTGGAAAGAGATAACGTCCTTTTGTCCCAACTTTGTTAGGTGTGTTGGGAAAGAATCTTGGATAACATAGAAAGTTTGAGATGACTGGTGTGTGTGTTTATGATTAGAATAAATTAAAATAAATTACCCTTCATATATTAGTCATATTTACCACATTCTATTTAGGATTTTTGTCTATAAGACTTTTAACATTATTGGTGTAAGGATTAGGCTTGTCATTATTATCTTGATGATTAGGAATATGGTATTTGTAGATGGCCATATAAGCATTAGACTAGTTCAAATATTGATTCCTATGTTGTGTTTCATGATATTTGAAGGTAATATCATAGGCATTTTGGAATTTACAAATGAGGGAATCATGATCTAAATTTAGACGAATGAGAAAATCCATAGCTAAATTATGCAATTACTTGCAAGTCTCATAAGAGCGACCCTAACTCGTGTGAAACCCAAAAAAAATAATTTAAATCTAACCATTATTTCAAAGGGTGAGTGGGGTTAAATTATCATATAAGAGGCCTTGGTATATTATTTTAGATTTTTGATAACAGTAATGGATTATAAACATTGATGTTGTTTATTTGAGAAAATTGAGGATTGGGGCTATGGTTTAAATGGGAAGCTTTATCTAGAATAGGGTTGTGTGTAATATCTTGAATATTATGAATTGTATCATAAGAATCATTGGCACCATAATTGGTAACATTATGATTTTCATTTTTGATGAGTATGTAAGTGCCTAGAGGAGGTAAGGATGGATCAAACTGATGCATGAGAAAATATTAGTACTTGGCTTGGTCGAGGGCCTCTTCCAAAGTTTGTGGAGAGAGTCATAACCTGATATTACAACTTGGATTAAAGACCATTAGTGAATAAATGAATAATATTATCATATTCCATGTTATTTTCACACTTATTAGACAAAGTCTTCCACCATTTTATGAAATCTTGGGTGCTTTCAATTCCAAGTTGCTTGCAATTGATAAAATGAGCCAAGGTATTCTTAGGGAGGTAAGTAGTTTTAAGCACTTGTACTAGAACATTAAGTAGATATTTAAAAATAGAGATATAATGGGGCTTGAGTTGATTATACCAATATGAAACATCTCTAGAGAGGGTTTTCACTAAGATCTTGGGAATGGCAAAAGTGTTTAATTTGACCCAATCTTTGTAGAGATTTCCAAACATTTTTAAATTTTAGGTAGGATCAATTAAACCATCATAACTAATGGTAGGTGTGATAACTCCTATATCTATAGTATAAATTTGAGATGTAAGAGGTTATTTTTAAAGATGTTTAATATTTTTTGTTAACAAGAGGTGGTTGGGGAAGGAGGTTTCCATTGGAATCCCTTAGGGGTTGAGGGAGAATTTTGATTTTACACTCCCCATATAACCTATTGAGGTTGATTTTAAATTTGAATAAGGTGATGTACATTTTCACAATTTAATTGGCATTAATATCTTGAAAAGTGTTCATTTGATTATGATTTAGTAATAAGAGTTGATGGGTTTGAGTGGTATTTTTACTAGTCTTTGTGGCATGAAAATCATGACAATTAGGATTAGTGTCTTAGGTACCACTAATAGTGGTGACATGTGTAACACTAGTGGCTCGAGAGGTGTTCCTAAAAAAGGAGGAACTAGTGGCATCATTAGAATGTGTAGTGAAAAATACACTAGTATAAGGATTACAAGAGAAAAAAACACTAGAGAAATGGTTACCATTGGTATTAAATGATCCACTAGTGGAGTGATTGGTAAGGGTGGGTTTTGTAAAAGGTCCACTAGATCTTGAACCTGCCATGTTAGTAGAGATACTTGGTATGGAGGTGGAATAAATCAAGGAAGAAGACGTCATAGTATGAGGATTAAAAATAGAAGGTATAAGTTGACCAAAAAAAAAGGTATCACACTAAAATCCATGATAAAATGTAGGGGAAGGTGAATGGGTTTCTTCTTCTTAACCACTTATCATGAGATTTTAAATAGTTGAAGGGTCTTTTCCCCTATGTTGAGGAAAATCATTAATGAAGAAAAGAATTTTTGAGCTATATTATAATCTAGGTTGATCCTCTACAGAGAAAAGGGGGTTATAATGAATATGAATGAGGAGGAGTCTCATAATTTATAGTGCAAGTGGCCACATGCACATTGATTTCATCTAGAGTGGAAGCCACAAGCTATTTATAGGGAAACCTATTGGGATTGGTAAATCTCATCATATATGTTGCATTCAACTATGTGTTGTCCTCAAATATTATGTTCATGATGAAAAAATGAAGCTAAAAGGAAATGATTATGCAAAGACAAAGTTATCAAATAGGATATAGAGGTGAACTAGTTGACTTTGTTCTATAACCTAGGGAAGAGAATAAGGATACATATTTTTTCAAGTTGAATATGTATTGCAAATAAGAAGGATAAACAAGATAGTAAGGATATAAAATCATGTAGGTCAACTGTCTATTATTAATTAAATAATTGAATAAGGGGATAAGAATATATAGTCATGCAAGTCAACTGTGTACTTTTGATAGGAAGGTGGAACATAATGTTTTGAAATATGGGAAAAGTTTGTAAGATTTTTTTAAACAAGAATGAAAGTAAACATTAAAACAATTGGATTAATATGACTTATCCAATTTCAACACACAACATAAACCTTATGCCAATGCTAGCAAATGCAATTTTTTAAATACAACATACAATAATCAAAGAGTAAGCAATAACCAAAAAGTAAATGGTAACTAGTGAGTCATCCTAAGTGTTATTAAGTTATAATAAATTGTAATTTTAGTGTGGTAGAAAAGTTGGATTAAATAGGTAACTAGAAAGTAATCTAAGGCCAGTTTAAGATGTTTAGGATGAAATGGATCTATATTGGCAATGGTACTAGCTTGATATTAGGTCTTACCCACTCACTTCATAATATTATAGTGATAAGGTTGTCAAGTGCTTTTCCAATATATACCATTAACAATGTATTTATACATGGATAGAAAACCAAGTTGGCTTCCCCCCTGGTGATGAAATCCAAGTAGGTAGACCTTGGGAAGATAAATGTTTAATGCTTTATGAATGTAAAGTGTTTGAAAAAGAGTAAAATAGTGTCACTAAAATGTTAATTTAAAAAACCACACATTTACACTATGTGAGTTACTCTACACATGAAAATAATTGAAAAGAAAATGTGAATTAACTACCAACAAATAGATGCTAATTCCTTGATTAAGAATAATGTAGAGTCAATTCAAGAGACACTATATGCAAAAAATATAGAATAGACTCAAATGGATCACTATTACTCTATAGAAGCAAGATATTTAATAAAAAAATTGAATAGATTGACTATGTTTCTTAGAAAAAATATAGAATACATAACTATGTTGACCAGGTCAACCTAATTATCTATAGGGTTATAGTTTTATAGACTAGAAAATTGTGAAAAATAATATTGATGGAAGAAATGAAATTCTAGAGAGATAAAAGAAATGAACCTTGGTGGGATTGAATATGATTTAGATTAAAAATATTTATGCTGTGGTACTTAATTATTGATTTCAAGTTTAGCTAACTCAGTTGACTAGTCCAACCAAGTTTACAAAAAATTGTGTGTTGGAGAAGAGATAAATGAATAGAGTCAACTTGTTTGATATTTTTTATTGACTTGTATATTGACCAAAGAAAACAGAAGAAAATTTTTACATATTAGGCTCTATATTCTAATATAGAACTAAACAACACTACTATGTCAAACTACTCAATCTAGTAACCTATAATTGGCAAAGACCTACATAGATAAAACATAGTCATTTTTAAGTTATTATATGTTAAACATGCACGTAGAAATTTATAACTATATGGATTGGTTTGATATAGTACTATAAATATATAAAAATATTAATATTAGGACAAAAATGATGGCATGAAATAAAACCTACAAGGGTTAGATTCATGTCATGTTCACCAAACTGTATGCAAAAGGAAATGCAACTAATCTATAAATAAATCCTAGCTTAGAGAAGATAAATCCTACATACATTTTTGATGATTGATACATTAGATATTCAGGGTCATGACTAATATAGATCTGCTAGAGCTATCCAATGGATCTCTTACCATAATAATATTACTAAAGAGGGTTCCAAAGCCTTTAGTCAAAGAAAATTATGTAATAACCCTAACTAGGTCTTATGTTTTCATATTCACAATAATAAATTATAAGTAAAGTAAATTCTAATATAGTGCTCACCAAATGCTATGGCACAAAGTGGGGGTAATAATTTAAAATTAAACATGAATAGAAGATATATACTCATGTTAATTTATATGAAATCCTAATGCATGGGAGAGAAGTAAAAATGCTAATCTATCTACTCTTACAAAGGAGGAAAAAATTTAGCAATACTTACCTTTGAATATGAATTCATTGATCCTGAATCTCCCCCTTGGCCAAGGATGATTTGAAATATGTTGTTTTATTTAAGGATAACAAGGATAAGTCAACTCTAGTCTATATAACCTATCTATACCTAAAAATGACTTCTCCATAAGACAAGATCCATATCTACAAAGAAAGTATTGAAATATTAAGCCAAGTTCCTAAAGTAGAATGGTGGATAAGTAGATGTGAAATATAATATTCTTACTCTTACCTCCTTTTATAAATGATAAAATGAGTGTGTATATATAGCTAAACCTAACCCTAGTCCTTTCTTAAAGTTTAGTCGATAAGGTTGGCTCAATCAACTCTATATCATTATTGACAAAATCAAATTAGGTCATAGTCTAAGTTTGCTAGGAGATGACCTACAACCTAAATGAGTTTTTTCAATTAGAGTAAAGGGTTGATAGGGCTGAAATTATATCATAAACTACCAAAAATGATTTGAGGCTAGGGAAGGGCTAATAAAGGAAAAAAATGACTAGAGGGTGAAATATAGGAGGCAAAGCTTAGGGGAATGATTTTAAGATATGGTTGTGTACATATAATATGGTAATAAAGGGACGTAAATCCTATTAAGCACCAATGGTTTTCCCACTCCTTTCCCACTGCACCCCTTAAGGCATTCACTCATAGATATTAAGACTCGATGGGTTCTTACAAGAGAGAAATCATCAATAATTGATAAAGTTTGAAAATAATATGTGTATATAGGTTTTTCAATGTTTTCTTGGTGATTAGGAATGAGATCCTTGTAGATAGCTAAATGAAAACTATCTTTATTTTAAGCTTTATTTTTATTTTGAGTCTCATGAGCCTTATGTGTTATGACATAAGCTTGTTGACTTTTATGTATAAGGGATTCATGATCAAAGTTGTGACCTAGGATAAAATCCATAGCAACATTTCTTAATTGTCTACAAGTCTCATGAGAATGCCCTTAACTTACATGAAACCAACAAAATTTATTTTGATCATACTATGATTTGATAAGATGAATGGGATCATGATCTCATGGTATAGGTATTGCAAGATGATTATGAATTATTTTTGGAAATTGTGAAATTATGTTAAAAATTGTTGTTAAGAGTAACATGTTCCATGGTGTTATTTGGAGTAATATCTTGGATGGTGTGTATAGTGTCATAAGTGTTGGTAACATTATCACTAGTTACATGATGATTTTTGTTTTTGATAATCATGATAGTTCTTGTTATAGTTTGAGGAGGTTCAAATTGATCCATGAGTATTTATTTTCATTCATCTTGGTTAAGGGCCTCTTCTAAAGTTTTATAGTAAAGGATTATAACATAATATTGTAATTTAGGGTGGAGAGCACAAGTAAATATGTGGAAGAGTCTTAGAAATATTCCTATAAATAATCCATAACGTGTTAATCATAGGGGTAGATTGTGTGATGGAGAGTACCAATAGGCACATAAGAGATGAAAATATTATATCAATCTATGATATATAAGAATAGACTAAAAATCAAGATGAAATATATACAAATAAAAGTTAAAACATAACTAGTATCACATTAGATAATAGATTAAATAAAAATAGAATACTCACTATGTATAAACCATACATAAAAGAAGATAATGAAAACCATAATAGAATGATTCTATTATTCTCTATCAACACATTGAACTAGATTCTATTACATCAATGTTATACTTATAGTCTCTTATAGTCTTGTAGTCTCTTCACATTCCAACCTTTTTAGATACAAAAGGAAAGACTCTTCACATTGTTCTATTCCCTGATTAGGATTAAAAGGCTGAATACATATAAAAATTATATAAAATACAAAATCATATAATTCACAAATGTGTCCATTTCATATACTTTAAAATTTGACCGAGCTCCATTATTCATCCAACACTTTCCAAGAATTAAATATTTATCATCTTGAGATAAAATATTAAGTTATTCTGAACTAAGCTAAAAAGATAAGTCAAAAAAAATTTGTAGTTATTCCTCCAGGTGTCATTTAATTTTTTTTTCACCCATTGCACACTACTTGTCCACCCTTTTATATTTTAAACTAAGTAGTATACTATCCTACATACCTTTTATATTTTCAGTCGACTACCATAACTAGGTGGCCACCCTTATTTATTGGTTTTCAACCATTCTAGCCACACTGCTAATGTTTATACTATATTAAAATAAAATAAATATGCTAGAAGTTAGAAAAAAGAAGTGCACAAACCTTACTAGTACAACTTAGGGGGTGCTTAGCTAGGTGGATACAAATCTTGTTATGGTTGGGTAGCTATTAACCCACATCATTATGATGTGTCAACTACCAAATGTAGTTATGAAGACTACACTTTCGTGTTTTCTTCCTCTCTTGTATGATTTGTCAAAACTATTGAAGAGGAATAAACTGGGGCTCCTCTCTTATTTGAGTAATGGCCATATCAACTTGAGAGAGATCCTTCTTGAGCATTTTCCATTTGGTGATCACATTGCATACCAAGATAGGTATAATGTCAAATGATACTTGGATCATCATCATGTTCAATAGATCCTCATCATTTTAAATTGTAATCAATGCCTTGAAATTATATTATTTCTAATAAATATCCAAGATGAACTCATCCAATCTATGTGATTTCCTTTGGGCTTACATGGCTGAAAAAGTATTGCACATTATTTCAGTATGCATACTTGATTATTTTGTATGGAAACATCTCTAGAATACAAAAATTATCTAATTACACCACTCATTTTCTCCATAGTTGTCATTTGGTCCTCTAGTATGTATTTAACTTTATCAATAACAATAAATTTAGGATTATCAGTATCCAAGGATTGATCCAAAAACTATCTCTAGTTTAGCATACATTAGGTTATCTACTTGGCCTACTTTGTAGCAGTGTCTAGGACATACTCATACTCATCAAGGAGTTGACATATGACCTTTTTTTTTCCTAAGAGATTATCCTTATGTGCATAATGCCAAAAATTTCATGTGCATCTCCCCAACTCTTTCTGACTTATTTCAATATGGAAGTGAATTGTTTATCTTTTAACATTACTTGATCACCTAGTACTTGTATAACTAAGGTGGGATAAAAATTATTGATCAATTACCTCACATTTTCCAATTTCTCTTTTACTTCAACATTTTCATCTGATAGCCTCAAGAATTCCTAATCTAAACCTAAGGTATTTTACATGATGGACTCCTAAAAGGAGACTACTCATTTGATATGATTAGATAGCAGTAGATGGGTCCCATCCAATTATATTTTCATCATAGTTGTGATAAGTTCTATGGATGTAGTTGTAGATGTCATGGGAATAGGTGTGAATTGAGAAAGTGGAAGCAATAAAGTAGTCCATCACATTGATTTAGTAAATATATCCCATAGCCATTAACTAGAGATCTATGCTTCTTCTTTACTATCCTTAATGTGAGTTATAATTGTTGTCCTTGCATGTACTCATGCATCCTTGAGCTCCTTATCCCTGGTTACTCATTCTACCTTAGCTTTGGTTTTGGATTCAAATTAAACTTTAGTTTCTTCTTTGGCCTTATCTTGAGCATCATCTTGGGCTTTGTCTTTATCATCTTCCTCAACATTAGCTTGAGCTTATTTCTCTTTTTATTTATATTACATAGCTTAAACCTATTTTTGTCTCTATTATGGTTCCATTTTTATTTCTTTTTTGCCTTTGCTTCTCAATCCTACTTACACATAACTTCTACTTCCTCATTTTCTTCTTTATGGTTGAATCTTCTTTGGCCTGCTTCCACACATCCTATATCTCCTTAGCTTTCCTTTTGATATATTATACTTATTTGGATTACTTTTTGTGTAGCCTCTACTTCCTCATCTTTCTTTTATTTCTCAAAATCCGTATCTTATTGCTTTTGTGGTTGACTATATGCAACTTCTTATTGTGTTTCTTGTGTTATTGTTGCATGTTCATGTGTTTCCTTGGTATTATGTTCCTCCTTCATCTCCTCAAGTTTAAGTGTGCCCTATGTAGTTTATTGTTAATCTATATCCTCAATCATAGTTATATCCATGGGTTTTTTCATCCCCTTTGATCTCAGTGTTAGATTTAGTATTGTTAGGTGATTGTGATTTGACTAGCTTACCTTTGTGTAATAATTTCTTTCTTTTATATTATTCTAGTGTTGAGGTCAACATACCCCCATTCCTAAAAAATGGGGACCCTTTTGTTAAATTGTAAAAATTTTGTACCTTAAAATCTAAAATTTTACTTGATCAGAGTGTAAGTATAACATTTAAACAATGTATTTATTTGAAGATCATCCACACCTAGTTTGGTTAGCACATTTGTACATGATTATGGTTTGCCCTTGTCTATATTTTCTAACACTAAATCTCTATGTTTTCTAGTTTTAGGTCTAATGAGGTCCATTTGGAATAAGTAATGTATATGTTTTATGGTTTAATAGTAATTTGATCTTTTAATAGCCTTTGGTCTATTGAAAATCAAGATAAATTTGGGTCTGATCACCTTAAAAACCTAATTCTAATTACCCTAGCCTAGGTCCCTTTGAATCAAATTCAAATTTGGAAAGAACCATTTATACAAGAATAATTTTTCATCCCATGGACTTAGTTTAATTTATATCCCAAGGTTTAGTCCGTTCATTAACATGACCAAACCTTAGTCTAAAAATTTTATGCTTGGTCTCTTTATTTTCCTAAGCCCCCTTGGTCAATTTTATCATTATCAAGGTCTAACTAACACATGGTTCCTTTTTTATAAACTTAGCTCAAAAATACTTATCCTAAATATTTTATTATATTTATTAAAATAATAAAAACTTTAGTCCCAAGACTTTAACCTGTGTCTTTTATAATTTGTTGGGTCCCATTTATTATATCCTAAAATTAGGATAAAGACCTAATTCAAAGGTTTTAATTTGATTTTATAAATAAGAATAAAAACTTAGTCTTAAGACTTTACCCTAAGTTCCATAGACTAACTTAAACATTGTGTTTGTGCATAGGATCAATGACCCATGTTCACCTGAGCAAAGTTAATCTAATGGTGGGAGATGGGGTCACTCAACCCTAGAGATCATGATCTATGGTTCATGTTTAGTAAGATGGGAAAGATCTAATGGTGCAAATAAATTTTTAAAAAGACCCTATTGAAAAAAATAGAAATGATAAGTAGCATAATAGTGTACCATAAATTAAAGCTTAGGTACTTGTTAAAATATCAATAAAGTGCATTGATTCATACCCAAATGATCTAATAGTGCAAGATCAATGTGGAATTTTCAATGAAGTTATTAGTAAATGAAGGACCACCATGTATAAAAAGCACATTAACTAGGTAGAATATAAAGTATAGAGTGTAGAATCCATGATACTACCAAGTGGCATGAACTTAGGGCCAAGTACAGATAAAAACCAATGGCATTACACCCCTTGGATCATAATTTGATGGAGTGCATTTTCTCTCCCAAATAAGATCTAGTGGTGTGAGATCAATGTGAAATTTTCAACAAAGTTAGGATGAACATAGTGGTGACAAGTGTCACAACTATAAGAAATATTTCAAGATAGCTAATGGTGTATGATCCTTCAGATATAGATCAATGGTCTATAGTGATTTCTACAATGAGAATCATATAGTGAAAAATAAAAGAAAGACTTTCAAAGGGCAATGATCATTTTTTTAACATATTGATGAAAAGACTACCACATGGATGCCAAAATGATTCCACATCAGAGACACATCAGTATAATATGCCAAGTGGAAGATCTTGTATACCCAAGAAATGCAAGGGCATATGTACACAATCTAATTGGGATCTAAGTCATGAAGCTCATGTAAGTTTAGACAACTACCACCATTTGAGCTTTAATGAAACCCTAATTAAAGCCCTCGCACACATGAGAACACTAATTAGACCTATGCAAATTATAATTGAGCCAAAGAATATTGAATTATAATTTGTGCAAGATAATTTGACACAGAAGCTAAATTGTATTCCACTAGTGAGAAATTTATTAGAATTTCCATCCATGGCAACTCACAAAGGCATTCCTAAGAAGGATATGGAACTATACCCAATATGATATAACAACACAACTATTAATCACCCAATGGTAGAATTCAAGGGATAAAATGAAATAAGTTGACCAACATCTTGATGGAAGATCAAATCCTTGGTTTCAAAACCATTATCCTAATTATTCTAAAACATAGTTATGAGACTAATTGTATAAAAAATCAAAAACCTGAACACATGGTTTGGGAACTTGGAAAGTCTCCCTGAGGATGAAAATTATCTAAAAAATAAGATGGAACACCTACTACATCCACTCCATAGGTCTCATCATTGATGAGGAGTTTAAGTTCAAAGATACCCTAGTCACAAAAGAAGTGAGGAGAAAGAACTAAGGGAAATCTAGGATGGACAACAATAGGGTCACGAACATGATCCTAATAGCAAAATAAAATATTACTAAATCTAGGAGCATCAAAGATATTTTAAGAATAAATTACAAAGATCTTAGAATTCTATAAGACCAAGAAGATGAACTTTTCATGGAACCTATTGTTAATTTTAAGCTAATTGATGAACGATATCAGAGAGTAATGAAGATCTCACAACAACAGTAGGGGACTTCAACAACAAAGGGTTCTCAAAGTCATATTAGTTGACTTAGGAATATTGTTTTTGTAACTTAACATTATATATATTTTTTAAATAGATTTTTTTTTGTAAAGGCATGTACATCTTGTAAATCACATTGCTTATAGATCAATCCATTAGGGAAAGTCTAGTCTATTCTAGAACATTTTTAGAAAGGATAGTTGTCCTGACACTTGTACTTTTGTAATTGGATATGACTTATTGACATGCTTCCTTGCATTGTATAAAAGGATTATTATCAATTTTAAAGAGGGGAGGGATTATTTTGAACCAAAACTAATAGTAAATTTAGATCAATTAATATAAGTAAGGGTTTCTATAAAGTTTGTCCAAATTTGCTTGTGTTTTTTGTTATCCTGGCTTCTTTCTCACTTATTTGTTCTAACTTCCATATTTTAATGGTTCTTAGGAATTTGTAGTGCATATATTTGAATTTATATTTGTTAAATTATGCCAATTCTAGGTTAATTTAAATTTCTTACTCTTCTTTCGTTTGGGCTAATTTTGTTTGCTTGTAGGGGTAAATCTTTAAAGTGAACTTGGGTATTATTTGCATTATTTCCCACATTCCTTAGATGTTTGCCTGATGTGTGATAGGATTTTACCTTATCCTAATCCATGCAATACATTGGTTACGTGCATGTTTGATTGATATTTGAGCTTTATCAAGATGTTTAGAATAAAGATCAACAACATCTTTTTTCTGCCTTACCTTTCCTTTTGCTCCTTTTAAATAGATCATTCTATTTTAATTTTCATTTTAAGTATCTATCTTAGATTAGTATTTAGATTAGTTTTTGATAATAATTCTCTATTATTAGCATATCAAGCTTCATATTTTTAATAGATTAACTATTTGTCCATGGTGGATCTCAACCACCAAACACTATAAATATTGTAAAATAGACCACTTGTTTTGCCTCTACTCAATCAATAGATAATATGATTATCACAACATACAATTCATGAGTTGAATTATTATAATTCTAAAATGATAAGTGTTCTTCAGGACTCTAGGCACCTATGATACATATTCAAGAATCAATAGTAGGGGCTTTATTAGTTCTAGAAGGAGGGCCTAGTTTGATCTTTGTAGGTTTGAAGTATTTTTACTCACTCTTGTGAATTGTGCTTAAAGATTGGTGTAATATTTGGATACTCATGTCATTATTTTCTCAATTGTGTAGATATCATTGATATTTATGGTCTTAGACAAATAATTTTTCTTATTTTCGATAAAGATAAATGTTATTTAAAATTTTGGTGCTTAATTATGGTAGTGATAGCTTAAGACCTGTGAATCCAAGGTTTTTGAGGTTAGTAATAGTTGTTTTGATAAAATATTGATAGATCCTTTACAAATTTGAGTTTATTTGAGCTTAAACATGTAAACATAAAACATAATTAAGTGTTTGGATACATCTTTGATCTAACTTAGTTATATATTTTTATCCTTTGTCATCTTTTATATAAATCTTTGCAAAATTTGCTTAAATGTGCATGTCTGATCATTGTTTTTCATAAAGATAAGATTTACACATCATATTTCAAATAGGGTTTAAATATTTTATAATCTATAGTTTCTAAAATTAAGAGCCTCATCAAGGTATGGCATGGTTCGGTGGATACTATATCAATGTGCCCAACTAGTATATGACTTAGCAATAAATCTTGAGAGGTGTTTGCCTTCTTTCAATGCTAATAATGTTGTCATAACAGAAGAGAATATTAAATTTTTCAAAGGTAATTAAGATTGACAAATGTTTTCCATAAAGATGTATCATGTAGATTTTTTCCATTTACTTTCAAAGATTTTGCATATAAATGGTTTTTAATCCTTCCATAGAATTACATAGATAGTTGGAATGATTTTAACATAATCTTCATTGACCAATTTGGAAAAATAATTAGTCCATGCATTCTATATCAGTAATTTACCACTGTTAAGAGAGATTATAATGATACCATATTATCCTTTAATGTTAGATTCTAGAAGATGTTTAGCAGAACCATAGCTCCTTATAGACATGATGAAGCTTTAGCATTAGATATTTATGAGGATGTTTTGGATCCCATGTCTTTTGTGTTTCTTAAATGGTCTGTTGGAGTCATAAACACCTTGGAATTGGCATATGATGAAGTTATAATAATAAATTATCAAATTTAGTTCAAGGTCATCTTGGATATGCTATCACAAATGTCAAACCTAATTTCTTATCACTAAATATCATTTTAATGCCAATAAGAGTGTGTTCACCTTAAATCAGCCATGCCCATCATGGACAAATTTTGGGGTTATTAAATAATGATATAAATATATTTCATCCATAGGGACAAATAACTTTAGTTCTCACTAGCAATAAAAATCAAATTCATAACTTAGAAGAACCAAAGAATGAGAATGAATCCATAATTAAGATGGTTCACAAGCTAAGCACTACTTTTATTCAATTACAAAAGCAATTAGGAAATACTAGGGAAAACTCTAATAGAAACTCTACTTCTCAAAGTTTCAATGGGCCTATAAATAGGTTTCATGATAACAACAATAGTAAGTCATCTAAGAACATACATGAAATGAATCTTTGTGATATAGGTCTAGAGATGATCATTATAATGTCTTTGAAGCATATAAAAATGAAAAGGTTATGTTTGAGCCTATGTTTAATCAAGACAATGTTGTAGGCACATTTGGATTTACAAGGATAGGTAAAT
Organism: Torreya grandis; assembly: GCA_037957365.1. Taxonomy (NCBI): domain Eukaryota; kingdom Viridiplantae; phylum Streptophyta; class Pinopsida; order Cupressales; family Taxaceae; genus Torreya; species Torreya grandis. The sequence continues at coordinate 873,465 of JARHVA010006283.1, forward strand.
CCTTCATGGTACAAGCTTCTGATTTTCCATTTGAAGAAAAAAATTTAACTTGAAGATGATCTATAGGAAGTATCCATTCAAGATGATCAACCCCTTGAATAAGATCAAATACAAGCTAACTTCTCTTCAAAAGATTGTTATGAGGACAATTCATATGAGGTCATTGATGAAGAATCTAACTAATGAAAATATTTATACCGAGATTTTTTGAAATAAATTTAGGTATTATAAGACAATAATTTCATTGTATATATATATATATATATATATATATCCCAAAAAAATATGATGTGGGACTCAATTGGGTAGAAGAGATGCAATTGTTCACAAAGGATGAAGATGAAGTAAGTATAATAGATCAGTGATATCCATATAACCCCATCAAAAGGTTGGAAGTATGTGATCAACTTGATTCAAATGGTAAGGTTTAAAATTAATTTCATGCACTCTTAGTTGATAATGATGGGGTAGCCTATCATGATGACTTGGAATGTTTTATTGCAAAGATTGGAATTCCATCTACACCTTAAGCTAAACTTAATGAAAACATTAGTCTAAGAATGCTAGTTGAGCTTCCATAATTAAATGAGGATGATATAAGTCATTATTAGTCTATGAAAGAAGGAGAATTAACAATCTTGATGTAAGATAGAAGGATTTATGAAGATGATGATTGGGTTTTAGATCCATATATTTAATCTAGGTACTGAAGAATGGAAATTAGGAATCAAGATACATCACATAGAAGATATGAATACATAAGTGCTCCTATCAACAATAAGATGGAATTGAATGGAACAAATTATGATTCAAGGTTATATGGTAGGATGAATAACTTTCCATTTAATCATAGAGGTAGGTTCTTTATGGAGTTAGTGTATGGCTTAGTCTAGTTTTTTTCATGTTTCTTTCCTTCATGTCCGTTGTTTATAAGTAGTGTTTGTAAATATTTATTTACTTGTTTGTTTGGTGTGTTTTTTCGTTGCTTATAAATAAGTCCTTTTGGATAACCCTTAGCTCAAATTTCACCTAATTACTTAAGAGATTTACTATTCAAAAATGCATGTATGACCCCTCAGCATTAGTTGATCATGAATTATTAAAATATGATCTTTTTAGAGAAACTCATAAAGACTAATAAATAGGTTAATTGTTCCTTGATATTCTAAATCTTGTTTTGGTCTAAGTTTTGTTCAAGAAGGAATACACTTATTGGGTGAAACATTGGATTATTAGGATACAATCATGTTTGCACTTTAAAAACATTAATTACTTGGGATAATTTTTATAGTCAATGATGATTGTATAAAGATAAAACATTTGACGAAATCCTAAAACCTAGCTAATTTAGTTCCCAACCTTTTTTAGAAAGTCAAAATATCTATAAAAGAATAATACAAAAAATAAGATATTATTATAAATTTCAAAAGGCTTTCTAAGTAAAGATGATTATGGTAATCTCTTCTAGGATTATAGATGCATGGTTGGTAGTAGAGAAAACCCTTGAATGGATCTAAAGGTATCTCTATTTGGGATATTAATGATTCACTAGTGGTAAAACAATGCCCAAGCTTTCCCTGAGCTAAAGCATGATTCTTAATGAACATTTAAATATGCTATAAGTTAATTTTAATGGTTAAAGTCATGAATCTAGAAGATTTTCTCTAAATCCTATGGTAATTAGTAAGTGGAATCAAATCACACACATACCATGTCTATGAATTGATGCTTGATCCTAATTTTACATGTGTAAAATTTGTTTTAACCATGAAGTAGTCTTAATAATGGTACCTAATCAAGTGGAATAAGTATCCTAGTTATTAGCCTAAACCAAATTATTTAAATTCTAACATATTATTATGTTTCCCTGAGAAGTCACCATTTGTTGAGGTCAACATACCCCCATTCCTAAAAAATTAGGACCTTGGTGCTAAATCATGCAAATTTTGTACCTTAAAACTTAAAATTCAGTTGATGAGAATGTCACTAACATATTTTCACAATGTCCTTATTTGAATATCATCTACACCTAGTTTGGTGATCACATTTGTACATGATTATGGTTTTCCCTTATCTAAATTTTCTAAAAATTGTTCTCTATGTTTTCTAGTTGTAGGTAGAATGAGGTCCATTTAGAATAAGTAATGTCTATGTTTTATGATTTAATAATAATTTGATATTTTTATAGCCTTTGGCCTATTGAAAATCAAGTTAAATTTAGGTCTGATCAACTTAAAATCCTAATTCCAAATACACTAGGTCAAGTCACATTAAATCAAATTTAAATTTTGTGGGAACCATTTATATGAGAATAGTTTATCATGTCATAGACTTAGTTTAATTTATATCCTAAGGTTTATTCCTATTTATTAACATGATCAAACATTAGTCTAAATATTTTATGCTTGGTCTCTTTATTTTCCCAAGCCCCCTTGCTCAATTTTATCATTAGCAAGGTCTAACTAACACATAGTCCCTTTGTTATAAACTTAGATTAAAAGGCCTTATCCTAAAGATTCTATTTTGTTTATTAATTCAATAAAAACATTAATCTTAAGACTTTAAGCTATGACTTTTACTATTTGCAGGGTCCCATTTATTATATCCTAAAATTGGGATAAATAACTAATTCAAAGGTTTTACTTAAATTTTATAAATATGAATAAAAACTTAATCTTAAGACTTTACCCTAAGTTTCATAACCTAAATTATATCAATATGTTTGTCTGTAGGATCAAAAACATTCATTTACCTAGGCAAAGTTAATCAAATTGTGTGAGATGGGGTTAGAATCAATTTTGATTAACCCTAAAGATCATGATCTATGGCTCAAATTTCATTAGGTTGGGAAGATATGATAGTGTGAATCAAAATTTTAAAAGTCAAGGACCCTATAGACAAATGCAGAAATGATAAGTAGCATAGCTATGTGCTTCAAATTAAAGCTCAGACACCTATCAAAAGATCAATACAGTGCATTAATTTGCAACCAAATGATTCAATGATGCAAGATCAATATGGAATTTTTAATGAAGATAAAAGAAAATGTGATATCACCATGTGTAAAAGGCATGATAACTTGGTAGAGTACAATGTGTAGAAGGCCGACATGTTTTCCAAGTGGAATAAACATAGGACCAAGTACAAATAACAACCAATGTCATTCCAACCCTCAAATCATGATATGATGGAATGTGTTTGATTTCCCAAACAAGATTTGATGGTGTGAGATCAATTTAGACTTTTGAATAAATATATAATGAATATGGTGATGATAAATGTCATAATAACAATAAATATTACAATAATGGAGGTTACCACCTAGGAAACTGCTTTGAAAGGAAAAGAAGCCATGAACTTGATACTGGAACTGGATGAATAATCTGGTCCTTCTTGTTGGTTAAGAAACTGGTACTGATATTTGTTCTACTTTTGTTAACTTTTGTTTGTTGTACCACCAGACTTCTATTTTTGGGTTTTGACGGGATGTGTTTCTTATGGTTTCAGGACCATTCAAATCCTGTTTTTGCTACCTTACTGTAGTGTTTTTTAGGTGATGCCTGTGGGCTTAGTTGTTCTTATTATGCTCTCTATTAAAGGGTTTCGGGGCCCCTTCAAAACATGCTTTTACGTCTAATCTAAAACAATAAATATTACAAGACAACCAATGGAATTTGATCTTTTAGATCTAGATCAATAGTCTATGGTGATCCATGCAAGGATAGTCATATGGCATGAAATGCAAGAAATATTTTCAAAGGGAAATGGTCATTTTTAAAAATATATTAACAAATAAAATACCACATGAATGCCACAATGATGCCACATTAGATCCATGTCAGTATAATATGCCAAGTGGAAGATCTTTCAAACTTAAGAAATGCAAGGCCAAATGTACACAGTCCAATTAGGATCTAAGTCATGAAACTCATGTAAGTTGAGATAGCTATCACCATTAGAGCTTTGAGGAAACCTTAATAAAATCCTTAACAAGCATGAGAAACCTAATTAGACCCTTTGAGAGTTATAATTGAGCCAAGGAAGATTGGATCACTGTCTATGCAAGAGAATTTAACCTAGAAGCTAAACTATAATCCAACAGTGGGAATTTTAATAGAATATATAGCCATGGTAGCTCATAAAGGAATTCATAATAAAGTTGTAGATCTTTACCCCATAGGATATAGTAACAAAGGGCTTAATAATCCAATGGTAGAATTAAAGGGATAAAATGAAAGAGTTGACCAACATCTTAATGGAATATCAAATCCCTTAATTCAAAACCCTTAGCTTAGATCATCTGAAACATAGTTATGGGGCTACTTGGAGATAAAATCAAAATCTTGAACACATGGTCTAGGAACTTGGAAAGTCTATTTGAGGATGATAAGCAATTATAAAATAGGATGTAACACTTGCTTATTGCACTCAACTCTATAGGCCTCATCACTGAAGAGGATTTTAAGCACATATCTACCCTAGTCATGTAGGAAGTGAGGAACAAGAACCAAGGGAAATATAAGGTGCACAATAGTAGGGTCATGGACATGATCCTAACAATAGAAGAAAATATTACATAAGTCAAGAGCATCAAAGAGGCTTTGGGAAGAAATGACAAAGATATTAAAAGCTTGGTAGATTAAGAAGATGAAATATTCATAGAACTTATGATAAATTTGAAGACAATTTATTAAAAACATCAGAGAGAAATGAGGATCTCACAACTGTAATAGGGGAGTTTAATAGAACAAGGGTTCTCAATATTAGATTAGTTGACTTAGGATTATTGTTTTTGTAGATTAACATTGTATATTTTTTAAATAGAATATTCTTTTGCAAAGGCATGTACATCTTGTAAATCACATTGCTTGTAAATCAATCCACTAGGGAGAGTCTACTATATTATAGAACATTTGTAGAAAGGATAGTTGTCATGACACTTATGCATTTATAATTAGATATGACTGATTGACATACTTCTTTACATTATATAAAAGGATTATTGTTAATTGTAAAAAGGGGAGAGAGTTTTTTGAACCAAAACCAATAGTAAATTTTTTGTAATTAATATAAGTAAAGAATTCTTTAAATTTTGTCTAAATTTGCTTGTGTTTTTTGTTATCTTCGATTTTATCTCATTTGTTTGTTCTGACTACCATATTTAAATGGTTCTTAGAAACTCCTAGTGTGTAAATTTGAATACATAGTTGTTAACTTGTGATAAAGATAGGTTAATTTAAATTTCATAGGTTCATTTCATTTTCGTACTCTTTTTGCATTTGGGCTAATGTTATTTGCTTGTAGGGGTAAATATTTGAAGTGAACTTGGTTCTTATTTGCATTATTTCTCACATTCCTTAGATGTTTGCCTAATGTGTGATAGGATTTGAGTTTATGGTACTTCATGTCATACATTGGTTAAGTGCATGTTTGAATGATATTTGACCTTTATCATGATGTTTGGATGAAGACCATCAACATCTCTTTTCTTCCTTACCTTTCCTTTTGCTCCTTTTTAATTAGATCACTCTATCTTAATTTTAATTTTAAATATCTATATTATATTAGTCTTTAGATTAGTTTTTTATCATAATTATCTATTTTTAGCATATCATTCTTCATATTTTTCATAGATTAACTATTTATCCATGGTGGCTCCCAACCAACAAACATTATAAATATTGTGTAACAATCCACTTGCTTTACCTCTATTCCATCAATAGATAACATGATTATCAAAACCTACAACTCATGCATTAAATTCTTAGAATTATAAAATGAGAAGTGTTCTTTAATACTCTTGGAACCTATGATACATACGTAGGCATCAACAAATAGAAGCTTAAGAGTCTACTTTTGTTTCATCACACCCTAGAGTTGAGGTTGTTATTGTGTTATTTGAGACTACTATGCACTACTATGATCTACAAGTTTTCCAAAGATACCATCCTTTACTACACCATTTGTGATGTCTTAGTAGAGGGATGTTTGCATGGTTGTTAGAGCATGATTTTTTTAAGACTACCTTCTATAGAAAAATCCACCACCTGCACAACTAATGATCCCATGGTTGATACCATTGAAAATATTTTAGAACCCAACTTGCACTAAGATGCTTCTTATCCCATATTATCAATAAGGATAAAATAAGGTGGTTATGTAATATCAATCTAAAGGTATTTTATTACCTAATTTCACACTTGGCATGTGTGCAATACTTTATAAAATAAGAAATCCTTATCCTCTTATATATCACACACCTTTGTTCTGATGTCTTCTAACATTGATTAGAGCATTTCCCATTACTATACCCCAAATTAGGTAGGTCACACTAAAAAACTATTCATAAAACCATGGGATGCGTGAGCCATATCTTCATTTCTTAGGTTATTTTCTTTGGTAGAGGTGGTGAGGATATACACGTAGGGTTTTTTTATCTTTCCTTTCAATTATTATGATAGAGCTTGTGATTGTGTTACCTATGTCAATTGGGCATGCAACTATGTGGGTTATTGGGAAGTTATTTGATTTTATTTTATTTTTTATTCTTATGGAGGTATGTGTTGATGGTTAAAATTGCACTTGTTTCTAACACCAATAATGGGATGTTTCAAGATGTGGGACTTGCGACTTGAAACAACCTCTAGATTTTTAAGAAGTTGGTCTCTTCTTTATATCAAGTGTATACTAGGAAATGGGATAGGAATTTTAATAGAAACACAAATGCAAGAAAGAAAATCTAACTATGGCGATGTGCCTGAATGTAATTTGACCTTAATCTTGAGCATAGTGAAACTATATGTAAGATTCAATTACATTTAAGAGAAAATAAGTGCATGATCAATGTAAAAGATGGAAACAGAGGCTCATAGCATAAACTACTTTTGTTGTGATACAAAAAATATCAACAAAGGCGCAGGGTTCAATCTTCTTATTTGAATTCTCCAGTCACATAAGAGGCAAAAAACACACATAGCTATATAAAATTTCCAACTCAAGAAAATGAAACAAAGGCAAATGACATTCCTGATCACAGCTCTAGAAAGTCTAAAACTCTTGACAATATAGCCTAGACTACTTTTGCAATGACACAAAAAATATCAACAAAGGCACATGATTCAATCTTCTTATTAATTCTCTAGTCACATAAGAGGCATAGAAACATGCACAATTACAAAAACTTTCCAACTTAAGAAAATGGAATAAAGGCAAATGATATTCCTAGTCACAACTCTAGAAAGTCTAAAATTGTTGACAATTTCTCTCAAAAAATTCTCTCTAGTATCTGATCATTATTATGGTGATCTCTACACCCTTATTTATATCCTTGGATTCACTCCAGATTGTTCGCTTGTTCTCAATCTAATATCCCAACTGAAAACTAACCAAACTAGAAGTGTCTAATAGAAGATATTTCTTAGATTCTAAAATGCTTTATCTTCTAGCAGTTCATTCACTGAAACAGATCATAGGATGCTCCCTTCTCTCAAATGAAAGATGACACTTAGCCAATTCATTGAAAACCTTATTACTTAGGAGACACAAAAAAATTACACTTGGCGTGTTCTACAACACCTACTGAAGACACGCGGCACTTTTCATGTAGTTTATACTCCTTTTGTGTCTTTGCTTATGAGTGTTCTACCTTTGACACCTATCACAATGCACTTCCTCAAAACTTTAATAGCTTAAAAGAAAATAAGACCCACAGCCTTTTTTGTTTGAGCAACTTGAAAAGGAGCATAGAGATAGGTGGCAATTTTCACTTTCCTCAACAAAAGACACGTGGCGATCTCTGCTTTACTTAACTAGGGATATATGGAAATCTCTACTATCTTAAGATACCTTTTGAGGAACTTGTAAAAGGTGACACATCTTGGTCTCTGCTTTACTCTATTTATATTATAGAAACAATAGGCCTCATTTCATATTTACACAGACAGTGACACCTAGCGACTTCCACTTGCTTCAAAACCAAAACTTGAGACCCACCACAATCTTTGCTATATTGGTGAAGCAAAAATGAGGATAATTTAGATCTTGACACATGGTGGATTTTTCTCTCTTTATCTATGATACGTGGCATCTTCTGTCACTTTTAGAAAAGCAAATTGAGACCTTCTATGATTGCCACTTGGCACTTTCCGCTTTACCCTGATACTTAGCTTGTTGAAACCTTCTACTAAAAAGAGTTTTGAAATGTGGGTGCCAATATGAAATGCTTGAAATTTAGATACTGATATGAAATGTGGATGCTAACACTTGTCACACTCCACTAAATTGCTATGAGGTATGTGGTAATCTCTGCATCCTTACTGAAATTATGAAAAGTGCCTCAGATAATGACACTTGGTAGCTTCTGCTTGATTTTGACACTTTGATAAAAATGAATCAAAAGGAGAATAGAGCCCATGCTCTATTTCAAAACTTCACTATTTTGGACCAAAGAATGTGAGAACAAAATTTTGTAACGTGTAATTGAAAGATAGAATGAAACGTAGAGTAAATTTTTACTCTACAGTTATTGGCAACCCCAAGGACTTTTGAGTCTACTCAAAAAGAAACCACAACTCCCGCTAGATCAAAATTTCAAAATTACAACTTTAGAAATGCTATTTAGTAGGTAGACCACTCATCATCAGATAATCCTTGCTTATTTTGCAATTCATTGAAGGCTAAATCAAGGTTAATAATATCCTTGTGTAAAAAAAGTATACAAAATTTAAACTGTAGCCTTCAATATGAATTCCAGCTCAAAAATAAGAACCAAGATAGCTTCTACTTTAGGGATTGATGAATCATCCCTTAGATCTTGGAAAATTATCTAATAATTCTATTTAGCTAACAATAAAGGTTCAATTTCATCTACCATCAACATGGTGTTGTCATCAAGAAATGGAGAAGGAAGACCTAATTACACTAGATCTTTAATATGCTATTTCATTTCACTAATTCCTTCTTTCATGACATCTAGGAGCTCTTTATAACTGATGGCCATAGAATTGCAATTGAGAACCTCATTTACTCGCTTAGTAGTGATGATTTTGTCATTGATTCTTACTACTAACAACATTGCATTTGTTGCATCTTAAAGCTTTTTCAACAATGTTTCAGAGTCCATTACTCTCCTAGAAACTATAGCCAGAGTGTTTACAACTAAACTCTCCACCCTTTTGCATAATTTATGTGCATTTAGTAGGAAGGTGAGAGAAGGCATGAGCTAAATAATCTCTAAAGATATTCTCTTCCACATGGGTTCATATAGCTCCTTCACCAAACTTAACACTCTAACATCCCTTGGCCTATTGGCCAACTCTAGTGTCAATTGTGTTGCTCTCTATTACTCTGCTTGAAATTAGGCTTATATAGCTGTGGAATTATTTTATTTAGCTAATAGATTTTATTGTAATTGAGTAACTTGTAATAGGTGTTCCTCACCTTTTTCTTGCAATGTTGCCTTTTCGTGCCTTAGGGTCATCACCACATCTTTTACCTGCATTAGCTCTACTTTTAAAGAATCATTTTGGGCCTTGACTGCCCAGTGAGTCTGAAGAGAAAAAGTATCTTACAACTGTTTATTTAGATTCTCTATTTGATTGTCCTTTTTATTGATTTCTATGGTCAAACTATTATATTTTGCCTTTTCCTTGGCTAAATTATCCTCCAATTTTTGTAGCCTCCTTGATGTCTTCAAGTAGTCTTCAGCAACTGTAGAAGTGGATTCAGTTAGTAGTTCAATTTTTTCTTGTGGCCTAAACAAAGACATGTCAATGGCCATTGCATTTATTGTGTAGTCCTCTGATTGCATTTGCTCATTTGGTTTTACTACATTTGGTGACAAATGAGTCACCATCAATTGCTACTAAATGGGGTCAAATTTTGACCAAAGATGGGGTGTAGCCAATGATATATCTACCTTGATCTTCGTTTTCTCTCTTCGAGCTTCCCTTGCTTTCCTAGTAGAATCTGCTTGGGTCTAAAAGGTAGGAGAGGAAATGTGCCCACCCACAAAAGGATGTCCCTATGGTAAACCATATTGAATAGATAATTGTTGGCTATGGGTAATCTAAGAGGGAAGTTTCTTGGGAATAGAGGGGGAGAAATGAGGTAATGTTAAAGCTTGAGGTGGCATAGATAGGGTGAAGTAAGAAATGGGAATGGTAGAAGTGGCAGGGGATGTCATCTAGCTAGATGAAATCATCATGCCAATAGGAGAAGAAATAGACTGAGAAGGAGAAGGAGGAATAATACTTACTTGAGGATCAATTATAGTACTCTGTAATTGGTTTTATGGGGTGTCCATCTCCTCTTCTGAACCAAATTGAAATTGCATCCTCTTTCACTTCTTAGGTGTCTCTTCTTCTGGCTTTGTTCTTTTTCCTTCCACATCTACTAACATCATTAGTGATGCTTGTGGAGAACTGGGAACTTCAATAATTACCACTGATGGGGAAGCTTTCAATGGTGAAGACACCACACTCTTTTGATTTTCCATAGCACTAAGAGATTGAGGCCAAATTGATACAGTTACTGCAACTACAGTTTGCTTTAAGGCTTGTGACTCTTGGCTTGACCCAGCCCTAACTTCCTGCTCTACACCTGGTGTTAGAAAATTACTTGTCTCTGGGCTAGATACAAGGGAGAGATGGCACTCATCCCATAGTTCTTCCCATCTCTCATCTGTGTCTGCGTTCCTAAAAGAATGGGTTGTTTGACAAATTTCTTTCTTATATTTCCAATAGGCTTTTATTTTCTCAGCATCCCAATCTTTATTCTTTAATGTCCTTCTTAAGATAAAAGTCATTCTGACTTTAGGATCATAATCCCTTTGCTTAACATAGAATGTTTCCCAGGGTTTGTTTTGTGGAAGGGGTAATTTTATTAACTCAACATAAAATCAAACAACATCTTCTCTAAGATTTTTCTTGGTTTCCCAAAAAGGGTAGCCCTCATGTGCAATAATAGTTGCAACTTTGTTAGTCCTTACCTAGGAAGATATGAAACTATTTGGGTCATAAACCCATTTATCTTTTATTAGAAGGAATCCCAAAAAGGCTAGCTTTCTAAGCAACACAGCTTCAGTGTCTCTGATTTCCAAACCCATGCTAGTTGTCATCCATGAGACTTCATACATTTTTCTTTTCCTCTTCCTAGAGCCATATTCATTATCAACTATAAATACCTACCTAGTGATCTCTAAAAATGCTAACCTAAGAGTCAAAATCTTAGGTAGCAATATTAGTTCCCCATAAAAACCATGGACTCTTATAATTATATGGTGGGATCCAAAATAGAAATCACAAGGAATTGGGCAACTGGCCAAAAGGTTTGGAACACTTGGAAATAATCTATTCATAATTGGTTTAGGGCTAAGGTGACAAAAAGTATGGGTAACAAATAATTCCCAAAATTCATATGGGTCACTAGTCTTTGACAAAATATGTGTCCATGCAGACATAAGAATGGCCCTTTGGAGATCAAAACTTGGGTCATACATATCAAGATACATATGTTGGGCAAAGAGGTCAGAGTTCTAAAATAGCATGAGGTGAAACAAATAAGAAGAGTACTTCAAAACTCCTTTTGATTTAGACTAGGCCAATTGTTCCACCATTTAGAAAGCAATTTGTTTAAAAAAGTCAAGCCTATACTCCTAAGTTTTGTCAATGGTCTTCAACCCAAAGAGGATAGACATTTATTCTGCATAAACTACCATACCATATTTCATGCTAAAGATGGAAGCCATCATAGATAGTGTATCTTGGCTAGCTTGTGTGAATTGGGCTCTTGCTACAAGGAGTGTAGGCACCGTAGTGTCATCATCACCCATTTGTAATTTGGATCTCAAGAACCTCAACTGAGTATTGATGTTTTCCAATGTTATTTAAATTTTAGAAATAGTGGTAAATATAGATGTACTATCGTGATATAGGGCTAACATATCCCTGATAGCCTGCAGTGTGATTTGTATTATAAATGGACCTTGTTGAATGTTGCATGAGGGTGTATGGAAAAAATTTGTGCATTATTCGATCAAGTCAAGACATGGATGTATAACTAGGACAATGAATTGTGCCAATTGTGAATTCCATATCCTCATGGAAAATGTTTCATATTGTCCTACTATGGCCCTCTTTAGACACCTTTGATGTGCCCCTTCTCTAAGAGTTTTGCTACTTACTCATTGAAGGATTGGGTCCATGACACCATCTACATAATCTTTTATCTTCACTGGGTCACTTGCTTGACCAACTTCAGGGATTCTGGTCCTTCGATAGGTCTTCAATGGTTGTGTGGGAGATGAAGCATATGACTTGTTCATAAGAAACTTTTCAAGGGATTCATACATCCCAGCTCCTTGTTGTGAAGATTGTGCCCCCTCCATCTCTATATCTTTTCTATGATAACTTGTATGAACTTTTGAAAAATATAAACACTCTCACTAAAGCAAGTTTACTAGGCACTAAAAAATGCAAGTAGCAGGATATTTTCTCACAAATGCAGGAATGTTTGAGAGCTTGTAAGCTTTAACTCTTGCTAAGAGGTATTTATTGACCTATCAAGTCTCAAAATGGCATTAAACTCAGATAACCATTAGCAAATCCTATTCAATCTTTATGGAATAGTGAGATAGACATGTTATGCAAGTGGCAATGCAAGGTACCTTGGGGATTTCTAAATATTTGGGAGACATTCAATGTATTGGAGATTTTTGAAAATTTTGAGTTGCTGATTACATGTTAAAAGAACACTTATTTAAAAGAAAATTGGGAAAACAAAAAAAATAGGAAAACAAAACAACATAAAAGGGAAACTAACTAGCTATAATACATTAACCAAATATCTTTATCTCCCTTCTAGATCAAAAGAAGAATTTCTAAAGTCTCTTTCATGACAAGCTAGCTTATATTGCCAGACAAGTGGTTGAATTGGATATAACTCTGGTGACTTGTTCCCTATGTATGCTACATTTATTTGCCTACATTCGAGTGAGTCTAAATCAAGCATGTTTCAAACATACACAAGCTCTTCTTGTCCTTGGAAGCTTGTCAAATGCTAGTTCTTGATACTGGCATGTCTTATCAAGAAATTAATGACTATTTGCTCATCAATAGAATCCCTTTGACATATATCATTTATTGACTTAACTCATTCTACCTCAAACTCAGCTTCCATTGCATGATCATCCTCTTTAATGACTTCAAAATTAACAACCTCTTGAAAATATAATTCTAAATGTTTGTAATAATTTTGCATATGTAATTGAGTCTCAATGTTATCTTTTTCATCCATAACTAGTTCACAGCTTCCCTAAAAAATAATATACCTTGATCCAATGATTTCAAACAAATCATTAAAATCATGATCAAGGAAATGTCCATGCTCCTCCACATCATCTTGAAAAGTAAGAAGAAAGTCAAAAATTATTTCCTTTTCATCAAAGATTAAGGCATATGCTTGTGACTTCTCACTCAAAATCTGGAATTCATGTTGACAGGTTTGAGGATTAATAAAAGAGGTATCTTTTGAGTTTTCTTCCTCTAAAACATTTGGGATTTTATTATCTTCATCAAGTATAACGTAAGTGCCCAAACCAATAGAGTCATAATTTCCATATGGGTCGCTTTGCATTATAGCTAATAAAAGGTCATTTTCCTCTTCTTGATTATGTCTAGTCCATTCACCTAGCTCCTCAACAAAAACCCTTTCTTCTTTATTCATCATAGCATGAGCTACCTCTAACTTTGCAATTGGTTCATTGGTGATATGATCCTTATATAATGGCTCAAATAATATCTTCATCTTTGAACCATACTTGGTTCTTAGGATGAAGTGAGACCAATCAAGGGACATATATCCTCCTATCTTGGCTGTAAAGTCTCTCGATAAACATAAGCCAAAAATAGGAAATATATCTATAACCACTACATCTTTATTTACAATTATATTAGGAAAAGTATATAATTTTAATGGAAGTTGTTTAATTCTCCCTATTGTTTTTACTATTTTACCATATAGTTGCATGAATCCTTTAGTTAGTGGCTCATATTTTATCTTTAAAGCATCAGCTAGCTACTTAGGCATAACTATAGTACTAACCCCTGAATCAATCATTGCATTATGCAAGAGTTTCTTACCCACTATTAAAGTTAAAGAGAATGGATCTAGTTTAGATTTGCTTACCTCTTCTACATTATTCACTAGGGCTATTGTCTATAGATGAAATGTGTCTTTGAGCTTTTCTTTTTCAGAAGGTCCCTCTTTGATAACAGTATCTTTGGGCATTGCTTGGCCTTATAGAGCTTCTTGTAGTAGCATCTTATATTTAGGAATAGCCAATATATCCCATATTGATACTTGTGTTAGATTATTTTTCAATTAATCCACCACATTTATTGGTCCTAGAGTCTAAGTTATTTGAAAATAAGGATATCTTTTTTTTCTTGAATTTGTGTAGGAATCACTTGATTCTGCACTGGCTGAGGCATTTCTTATCTAACAAATGTGTTTCTTTGTCCTTAAAATGCAGGATTCTCCATGACTTGACTATTTATAACTCCAAGCTATTCCACCATCCTTCTCTTTGATCTAGTGTAATAATCAGATTGCACCACTAGTTTTTGGGAAGTGGAAGCTTCGTTTAAGAAAATTGATTCTTCATCTTCAACCCATGAGAACAAATCATGTTCCAAGGCTATTTCTTCCTCTTGTTGTAAATACATCCCTTGCATCTGAGCCAATAAGACTAAATTTTGCATACCAGAAGACTGGTATGCTTAATTGTCACTGGAACTTGCAAACTGACCATCGATTCTTCTTTGTTCTACCACCTTTTGTTGTAGATTACCCATGGGACAATCTCTAGGTATATGAGAATTATTTCAAGGAAAACACTAGGAATTAGTGTTATCTGCATATTTATTTTTTCTTGGAACAATCTCCCTATTTGAATTGGGAGGAATAGTCTATGAGGGTGTGGGGACTCTAACTAATTGGTTTGTTGGCTAAGGGTTATTTTGCCTCAAAGGACCCTAGTATTGGTTTGGATGAGATGAAAATATATTTCCTTGATAGCCTTGATATGGAGGCCTAGGGAAAGTATTCTGCTATATTTTTATACTAATCATCTCATTAGAAAATGCCCTCAAGATATTCTTGATATCATCAAGCTCAGATGATTGAGCGGGAATAATTTCTTTAGCAAGTGGTTGAGGATATGTGTATATAGACACAAGTGGGGTTATAGATCTAGGGGCTTCTTGAGGTAATGGTAAGGAAATTTTTGGGAACATGGGCATGCGAGGCCTTGGGGGTAACTTTCTAGCATCTATTAAATTATTCTCAAATCTAACTGCATAGTTATAAGCATCTAGCAAAGTGTGTCCTCCAAGTGACTGAATCATAATAGATATATCTGAATTCAAAGCCTTAAGATAAAACACTATGGCCATACCTAATAATGGTATACCTATAGCAGGGATTATTTCTCAAATATTTTGAAATTTGGAATTGAAGTCAGTCATCACTTCTTGTGGTGCCCTTTAAATGGTAATTAATTGCTATAACAAAGAAGACCTATCACCCTTCTCTTAAAATCTTTCAAAGAAAAGATCTCTGAGATGATCCCATGTAGATATGGTATTTGGGGTCAAAGACTGATACCATTCTAGAGCCTTCCCTTTAAAAGAAGTTGTTAATAGTCTTATGGCCACATTTCGCTATGTGAAAACATGTATAACATAGACATTTGATACATCTTATAGATGTTCTTTAGGTGTTTTAAAGTCTTGCCCACTGAATTTGGGTAGAGCTTTGAAGGCATTCACTAGGATAGGGTCCCAAGTGGCTAGTGGTATTGGGAGAATCAATGGACTACCAATGTTCCAACTTGCATAATTTATTGGGGGTATAGGGGATCCCATATTTGCTCTTAGTATTGGTATAAACTAGTTGACTCTTCTTCTTGGACTAGTTACCAAAGGTGGCAAAAGAATACCTAGATTTATAGTAGATTGTGATTTGGTTACTGGTCCACAGCTATGACTCCTCATAGCTCTCTATTTCATATGATCTTGAAATAATCTTCAAGATTGGTCCCATCGAGTGTGCCAACAATTGTTGATGGTCAAAATTGTGCTTGTTTCTAACACCAACAATGGGAAGTTTCAAGATGTGAGACTTGCGACTTAAAACAACCTCTAGATTTTTAAGAAGCTGGTCTCTTCTTTATATCAAGTGTATACTGGGAAAAGTGATAGGAATTTTAACAAAAACACAAATGAAAGAAAGAAAATCTAACTATGGTGATGCACCTAAATGTAATTCAACCTTAATCCTGAGCACAATAAGACTATATGTAAGATTCAATTACATTTAAGAGCAAACATGTGCATGATCAATGTAAAAGATGGAAACAATAGAAACAGAGGCTCACAACATAAACTACTTTTGTGGTAATATAGAAAATATCAACAAAGGTACATGGTTTAATCTTCTTATTTGAATTCTCCAGTCACATAAGAGGCATAAAAACATGCATAGTTATATAAACTTTCCAACTCAAGAAAATGGAACAAAGGCAAATGACATTCCTAATCACAACTCTAGAAAGTCTAAAACTCTAGACAATATAGCCTAGACTACTTTTGTAATGACATAGAAAATATCAACAAAGGCATAGGATTCAATCTTCTTATTAATTCTCCAATCACATAAGAGGCACAGAAACATGGATAGTTACATAAACTTTCCAACTTAAGAAAATGGAACAAAGGCAAATGATATTTCTAGTCACAACTCTAGAAAGTCTAAAAATCTTGACAATCTCTCTCAAAAAATTCTCTCTAGTATCTGAACATTATTTTGGTGATCTTTGCACCCTTATTTATAGCCTTGGATTCACTCCATATTGTCTACTTGTTCTCAATCTAATGACCTAACTAAAATATAACCAAATTGGAAGTGTCTAACAAAAGATATTTCTTAGATTCTAAAGTGCTTTGTCTTCCAGTAGTTCATTGGCTGAAATAGATCACAGGACACTCCCTTCTCTTAAATGGGAGATGATAGCCAATTCCTTGAAAACCTTCTTATTACTTAGGAGACACTATAAAATGACACTTGGTGTGTTCTATAGCACTTATTAAAGACACGCAGCACTTTTCATGTAATTTATACTCCTTTTGTGTCTTTGCTTATGAGTGTTCCACCTTTGACACCTATCGCAATCTACTTCCTCAAAACTTTAACAGCTTAAAATAAAATAAGACTCACAGCCTTTCTTGCCTGGGCAACTTGAAAAGGAGCATAGGGATAGGTGGTGATTTCTACTTTCCTCAACAAAAGACACATGGTGATCTCTGCTTTACTTATCTAGGGATATATGGCGATCTTTGCTATCTTGAGCTACATTTTGAGTATCCTATGGAAGGTGACACGTCCTGGTCTCCACTTTACTCTATTTATATTATAGAAACAATGGGCCTCATTTCATATTTACACATACAGTGACACCTGGCGGCTTCCACTTGCTTCAAAAACAAAACTTGAGACCCACCATAGTCTTTACTATATTAGTGAAGAAAAAATAAAGATAATTTGAATCTCAACATGTGGTGGCTTCTGCTCTCTTTAGTTGGGATACATGGAATCTTCCATCACTTTTAGAAAAGTAAATTGAGACCTTCTATGATAGCCACTTGGCACTTTCTGCTTTACCCTAATACTTAGCTTGTTGAAACCTTCTACTGAAAAGAGATTTGAAGCATGGGTGATGATATGAAATGCTTGAAACATGGATGTCGATATGAAATGTGGATGCCAACACTTGTCATGCCTAGTTGAGTTGCTATGAGGTACGTGGTAATCTCCACATCCTTACTAAAATTATGAAAAGTGCCTCAGATGATGACACTTGGTAGCTTTTGCTTGATTTTGACACTTAGACAAAAATGAATCAAAATGAGAATAGAGCCTGTGCTCTATTTGAAAACTTTGTTGTTTTAGACCAAAGTATGCGGGAACAAAATTTTGCAGTGTGTAACTAAAAGATAGAATGAAATGTAGAGTAAATTTTTACTCTATTATATGAATTGTAAAAAAGGCACCAACCTCATAACTAGGGATTTTTTTGGTGGACTTTAATGTTTTCTTTGACCATTAAAATGAAAAATGGCATTGGAGTGAAAATTGGGGTTGCCAACTCATAAACCTTAATCTATATGTCATTATGTAATTTGGTAAATAAAGCATATTGTTCTAAATACTACATTACATCCTATTGTTCCAAAAATATATTACTGATTTTTTGGGACAACATTTGAAATATTTAGTTATCCGTCTACTAGAACTACAGACTCTCTAGGCTGATTTCTATGGACTCTATATGTTGATTTCTATGGACTCTGTGGGCTGATTTCTATGGACTCTATAGGCTGATTTCTACAGACTCTGTAAGCTGATTTCTATGGATTCTGTAGGAAAGAAATAAGTTCCCAACACTTAGGCAATTTCAAGGTTGGTTCAACACCGAGGTTCAACCAAAAGATGCATCAGCAAGAGTTCAAAGTTCAACCACTTCAACAAGTTCAACGGCTTCAATGGAATTAAAGAAAAGAAGAAAGATTTAACCCATTGAACCATTGAACATTGAACCAAAATGGTTCACAGGTACAAGGTTTAATGATTTCAATCAAAGTTCAAAGATTTGTTCCAATTAGTTGGTTCAAATGAATGGTTCAAAGTAGTTGGTTTAACTAGTCAATTGAATGAATGGAACATAGTATTCAACCATTGAAATGTTGAAATGTTGAACCATTAAACCATGGTTGGTTCAATTGGAAGGTTTAAAGGAGTCCCCCAAAACCCAAAGGGCAAGTGCCCTTGTGGATGGAAGTGAACAAAAGGGAACAAAAAGATACCTTTCAAAGAGATTTTCCATAATGAAAGTTTACAAGTGAAATCCTTCAAACAAATTGTCCGAAGGAATTCCTTTGGACATTTTGTATGAAGGAGTGATCAAAGGCCCGATAGGAAGTGACTAAGGCAAAGGAAATAAATTCTTTAGACAAAATGTCTAAAGGATTTGAAGAAGAAGGCTGCTAGAAGGACCCCAAAGGGCAGGTACCCTTATGGGGGGCTCTCAGTGACTAGGGATTGGACCTTTCTAGGGGCCCAAAGGGACACCTTCCCTTTGGGGGGTCCCAAAGACATAAAGCTAAAGGAATTTCAAAGCTAGAGAGACTTAGAGAAAATAAAGGCTTTTAAGAAAGAGGATGAACCATTGAACCTTGAACCAAAATGGTTCAAAGGTTTAATGGGTTCAATTGTTTAAAGAAACAAATAAACCAAATAAATGAATGAACCAAAGAAGTGACAAAACCAAGGAGCTGAGAAGGCCACCCAAACCATTGAACCACTGAACCAATGATGTTCCCATGGAATTAAAATTCAAGGTAATGAAATATCTATTGATTTTGAAATGTGGCATAGAGCCTGAAAAACAAACTCAGTGACCAGCTGAAGAGGGAGCCGAAAGAGCCAGTAGAAAGGGAAAAGATAGCCCAAGAGCTCAAATTTCAACAGGAAAGAGGGAAAGACTAGAAATATCTATGTAGGAGTTATTCTCATTACATGGAATAGTCCACCAAGTAGGCATCTGAGCTTACAAGCACTAAAAGGCATGACCTATTTTTCTCCCTTGGAATGAAAGTGAGGGGATAGTTGTGTACATATTCAAAGAAAGATAAGATAACCCATGTTGAAAAGAACATATTTGGGATGAATTGACATGCCACAGTTAAGGTAGATGCTCTATTCTAGAATGGCCTCTTTGACTGAATTGAAAATGCATTCAAGGCATTGAATGCAACATGGGCCATTCCATGAAACAAAGTGCCAAGTCTTTTTTGGCTGCTATATATTGCAATCTCCTATTTTATGTAAGAGAGATCTTTTTGGTTATAGAAGCAAAACTCTACCAAAATTGTGAGGCAAGCACTGAGACTTTGAGTTTAGATTGTTAGTCATATTTATTTTGTTGAATGAGAAAGCAAGTTAATTTTAGACTTTGTGCTATAGTATCTTGTGTCATTTAGGAGATTTTTCTTATGGCTATTTCTTGAATGAATTCTTGTCGATTTTATTGAAATAAGCATAACTAGTGGAAGTAATCAGGAAGGTGTCCTGAAGCCAACTGTGGAGAGACTTTGTGCTACCACAATTGTCTTTAGTGTGTATGTTTTTAGTTTATTTCTTTGTAAAGGATCTTGGGATGACTTTGTGCCCCCATTATCCTTCATATTTCACTCTTGGGAAGTTGAGATGGAGACTTTGTGATACACCTTTTTCTATTGGTTACTATGCCCCCTATTACTAGTTACTTGTTACCTATCAAAAAGAACTCCTGTTGTTTGTTTTAAGACCACTTCTAAAAGAAGAGAAGTGCCTTCAGTGTTTTCACCTAGATTTCTCCTTTGTTTGTGAACATCATCTTTGAAAGAAGAGAGATGGATGGTGTTGTCCTACCCCTGAGTGTTATTTTTTGCATATATATATATATATGTGTGTGTGTGTGTATGTATGTATGTATATATATATATATATATATATATATATATATATAGCTCCTCATAGTTATGGGGAACCTCCCCTTGATGAGACAAGAGATTTGTCCCCTTCTGATGTGCCCCTTCTGATGTGGTAAACCTGCACATTTGGCTAACCAATCTCCTTATGCTATGGTTGAAATCACCTATTTTTCTCATCAGTTAGCTGGTGACAAAATATTCACCCAATAGTTTTCTAGTGACTTTGTTAGGGAAGAATGAGGAGTTTCAATTCTTTTCCTTATCCATTTTCTCCACTAGGGACATAGTAATTTTGCATAATTTGAAGCCTCAAGATTTATATTAAAGCATCACTTATGTCTTATCCATTATCACTATAGCCTTATCCATTTCCATTACATACTCTGGTTTGTGAAACCAGAGACGCTGGAGATTGAGCATTTCATTTCAAAAGTTGATTCCTTGCTAGCTCCAAGCCAACATTAGTTGGTGACTCTACTTGGGATTGATGAGAATTTCTATTCCTTTTCTAGTCTATTCAAATTGAAGCATTTCATATCACTAGGGAATGACATGAAGCAGGAAAGAACACTGCCAGCTTCATGCCAATAATTTTTGGTAACTCTGCTGGGGAAGAGCACGTAGTTTGAAGCCTTAAGCTTCAAGATGAAGCAAGGCTAGTTCCTTTCCATTTTTGTTCTACAATCTAGAAACTCCATGCTATACAAGAAGCTAGAGAGCCCAAGGTGTTTCTGAACCTATTTTTGAGTTGGTGTAGTAGGGAAATTTTGATTTGTTTCCTCCACAACTTCAAGTTTAATGAACTAGGAGTCTTCCTCCTACCAATATTAGGTCACCAATACAAGGTAAAACTTTTTTTCTACTATTAGCAGAGCTTTGCCTATACATACTTCACCTAGATTTGTTATTCCCCCTTTCTATAATCAAATTATGGTAGTTTAAGGCCCCTGGGGTAACTCTTTTGGCCCACTCAATTTAAATCCACCTCTACATGAGCTACCACATAGTTCAAGGAAGAATTTCCCCAAATTCTTTAGTGATGATAGAATTCATCCTGATGAACATATTACAGCCTTCAACATAGCCTTTGGAATGATTGGCATGGAGTATGAAGATGTGGTAGTTAGGCTATTTGTGGGGACATTATAAGGTGTTATTACAAACTAGTTTTATCATCTTGTAGCACAAATTGTGACTGATTGGAACACCCTCAAAGCTATGTTCAAAGCAACATTCAATCTTGTAGAAGATGCACATGCCCTACTATCCTAGCTCACACAAATGAAGAAAGAGCCTCATGAACCTATGAGGGACTTCATTGCTAAGTTCAACAAGCAGAGGAAGTAAACTCCTATAATTGCTCAGCTAACACCTGAGAACCTTAAATGTTTTTTCATCAATTCTTAGCTCCCTAAAGTGAGTTTCCTATTGAGATGCACTAGCCACATAGACCTTGCTACTGCTCAGGATTACCAAGATGAACCCAAAAGTGAAGGTAAAGTAGTTGAGGGGTCATACGCTATGTTCACCTGGTCCAAGAATTAGTCAACTCAGTAAGATGATAAATAAAAATTAGAGGAGCAAGCTCAACCTACAATTTCAATTTCCAAATGAGGAACTTCTCTACCTTTCCAGCCAAAGGACCCAACAAGTAATAAAAAAGTAAGTACCTCAAGTATGCCTTCACCTTCCACTTCAATTTCATAAATCAATCCTCCCCCTTACAAACCAAAAGGATGAACTCCCTTCCCCTATTCATAATTCATTTTAGACATTTGACATAGTCAACCATGTAAATAAAACTAAAATTTAGATGTCTGAATTTGAATTCCTACAATCCAACCCTGAGTAGTTGGATAAGTTAGTGGAATGTGTAAAGAATAAAATTGTCCCTATAGGACCAGCTGCTCCAAAGGTGAATCCCACATCCACCCAAAATAACCTTATCATTTCTCCTACTACTACTTCTAGAAGGACTGAACCATTTTATGTCTCCCTATAAGATAAATGGACACCAATTAAACAATTACATCATAGACTCAGGTGCATCATAAAATGTCATGCCTACCAAAGTGGTAGAATCCCTTAGTCTCACACTGACCAAGAAATTTGGGAGATGTTTCTCCATGGAGAACAAATAAGTGCCACTATCGAGACAAATCACAGATGCCCAATTTGCATTTGCAGCATTCTTATACAAGAGAATCAAGATGACAATCCTAGTGGCCAATGTCCGAGCCTCATATGACATCCTTCTTGGGTGAAAATTTTTCAAAGATGTTGGTGGTGAGTTAAACATAGAGATGTTTGAATCAAGGATCCCAGTGAAAGGTGTTATGTAGAGATTGCTCCTTGAGAAGGAGGCAAAATACATGGTCACTCAAACATCATCACCTAAAGCTCAAATTTTATTTGAGTCTTTAGGGATGGTTAATTACTTCTTGGCTATAAAGGATGCTCTTATCATAGTTGATGAAACTTCTAAAAATGACAATCTGAAAATTGGTTTAGATAAAATAGTAGAAGACATGAGAGAGCATAGTGCAAGCCCAAAGGAATCCTCTCCTCTACACAAAGAGGAATCTAAGGTAAAAACAATTCCTAATAATGTATGGATTCTAGAATTTGATGGCAACTGCTCTTTTACTAGTGTTGGAGCTAGGATTGTTCTAATATCTCCTCAAAGTGATATTTTTCCTTCTTCATATAAGTTGCAGTTCAAAAACACCAACAACACTATTGAGTATGAATCTCTATTACTCTGGTTGAAGGCAACTCAAGACAGAGGTGTTAAACTCCTTCATGCTAAAGGAGATGCTGAACTGATGGTTTATCAGGTGAGAAACCTATGTCAAACCAAGAACAAAAGATTGTGCCATTACCACAATTTGGTATGGGATTATATTGAGAGTTTTTATGCTTCCAATATATCTATAGTACTTAGAGAGCTTCATAGTCATGTAGGTTCATTGGCTGTCTCTACAACCCTCTTGGTTCCTCACAAAGACTTTGAAGAGCATAAGTACACTATCAAGCTAGTCTTTCAACCAATTGTGCTTGACAATGCTAATCATTGGTAGGTGTTTGATGCTAACAATCAAATCATGTGCTAGACTAAACTAGAAGAATAGTGAATTAAGGCAATGGACCATATTGCTACACATCAAAATTAGGTAAAAAAACTCTTTTGCAAGAGATAAAGGATTTATGGTTTTCAGATTGGAGACCACATCTTGCCATGGGGCAAGAAGAGAGAACCAAAAGGAGTGCTTAGAAAATGTGATTCTTGGTGGAGATTTCCATTCACCCATCACTAATTCTGAGGACAAAATGGTTTCTTATTGGTTTATCAAGAAGAAATGCCATTTTCATTATCTCATAATGGGTAGCATCTAAAGCACTTCAATTCTTAAAGCATCAGATAAGATCATATGTACATATGTATATTTGTATAGTCTTTAGTTCTATTTTGTACTTTTCATATTCATTTTTGGCACCTTTATTTTTTGGTTAGCATGACTCTGTAGCCCAATGGCATACTTAAAGGCACTAGAGATTTTGGTTTCTACTCCCCTTAGCTATTTCAAAATTTCAACTAAAGGAAGTTCCCCAACTGGAGCTAGATGTTGTTCCCAAAATCTATTACTCATTTTTTGGGACAACATTTAAACTATTTTGTTCTTCATCTAATAGAACTATAGACTCTACGGGCTGATTTATATGGACTCTATAGGCTGATTTCTATGAACTCTGCAAGCTAATTTATATGGACTATGCAGGCTGATTTTTATGGACTCTATAGGCTAATTTCTACGGACTCTGTAGGCCAATTTATATAGATTATGTAGGAAAGAAACAAGTTCCCAACACTTAGGCAATTTCAAGGTTGGTTCAATGCTGAGGTTCAACCAAAAGGTCCATCAGCAAGAGTTCAAAGTTCAATTGCTTCGACAAGTTCAATGGTTGTAAAGGACTTACAAAAAAGAAGAAAGATTTAACCCATTGAACCATTGAACCTTAAACCAAAATGGTTCACAAATTAAAGTTCAATGAGTTCAATCAAAGTTTGAAGAGTTGTTCCAATCAATTGGTTCAAATGAATGGTCCAAAGTGGTTGGCTCAATTGATCAATTAAATGAATGGAACATAGTATTGAACCATTGAACCATGGTTGGTTCAATTAGTCAGTTCAGTCATAAGGTTCATAGGAGTCCCCCCAAATCTAAAGGGCAAGTGCCCTTGTGGAGGGCAGTGAACAAAAGAGAAAAAAAAGATACCTTTTGGAAAGATTTTCCATGATAAAATTTTACATGTGAAATCCTTCAGACGAATTATCTAAAGGAATTCATTCAGAAATTTTGTTTAAAGGAATGATCAAAGGCTTGATGGTAAGTGACTAAGGCAAAGGAAAGAAATCCTTTAGACAAAATGTCTGAAGGAATTCTTTCAAACATTTTGTTTGAAGGATTTGAAGAAGGCCACCCAAAGGACCCTGAAGGGTAGGTACCTTATGGGGGGCTCTCAACGACCAGGGATTGGACCTTTCTCAAGGCCCGAAGGGACACCTTCCCTTTGGGGTATCCCAAAGACATAAATTCGAAGGAATTTCAAATCTTGAGAGACTTAGAGAAAACAAAGGCTTCTAAGAAAGAGGATGAACCGTTGAACCTTGAACCAAAATGGTTCAAAGGTTTAATGGGTTCAATGATTCAAAGAAATGAATGAACCAAAGAAAAAAATGAACCAAAGAAGTGATGGAACCAAGGAGTCGAGAAGGCCACATAAACTGTTGAGCCAGTGAACCAATGATGTCCTTATGGATGTCAAATTTAGTGTAATGAAATATCCTTTGATTTTTAAATGTGGCACAAAACTTGAAAACAAACTCAGTGACTAGCTGAAGAGGGAGCCAAAAGATCCAATAGAAATGGAAAAGATATCCTGAGAGCTCAAATTACAATAGGAAAGAGGGAAATACTATAAATATCTAGGTAGGAGTTATTTTTGGTAGGTGGAACAGTCCACCAAGTAGGCATCTGAGCTCGTAAGCATTAAAGGGTGCCACCTATTTTTCTCCCTTGGAGTAAAAGTGAGGGGACATTTGTTTACATATTTGGAGAAAGATCAGATAACCCATCCTAAAGAGAAGATATTTGAGATGAATTGACATGCCACAGTTAAGGTAGATGCCCTATTCTAGCATGGCCTCTTTGACTAAACTAAAAATACATTCAAGGCATTGAATGCAGCATGGGCCATTTCATGAAATAAAGTTCCAAGTCTTTCTTGGCCACTATATATTATAATCTCCTATTTTATGCAAGGGAGATCTTTTTGGTTATAGAATCAAAACTCTACCAAAATTATGAGGTGATCACTGAGACTTTGGGCTTAGATTGTTAAATATATTTCTTTATTTGAATGAGAAAGCAAGTTACTTTTAGACTTTGTGCTATAATATCTTGTGTCATTTAGGATATTTTTCTTATGTCTATTTTTTGAATGCGTTCTTGTCCATTTTATTAAAATAATTAGAACTAGTGGAAGTAATCAGGAAGGTGTCCTGAAGCCAATTGTGGAGAGACTTTGTGCTGCCATAATTGTCTTTAAAGTGTATGTTTTCAGTTTATTTCTATGTAAAGGATCTTGGGATGACTTTGTGCCCCCATTATCCTTCATATTTCACTCTTGGGTAGTCAAGGTGGAGACTTTGTGCTATGCCTTTTTCTACTGGTTATTATGCCCCCTATTACTAGTTACTTATTACCTATCAAAAAGAACTCCTATTTGCTGCAAGACCACTTCTGTAAGAAGAGAAGTGCCTTTAGTGTTTTCACTTAGATTTCTCCTTTGTTTGTGAACATCATCTCTAAAATAAAAGAGATGGATGGTGTTGTCCTACCCCTGAGTGTTATTTTTTGCATATATATATATATATATATATATATAAAGCTCCTCATAGTTATAGGGAACCTCCCCTTGATGAGATGAGAGATTTGTCCCCTTCTGATGTGGTAAACCTACACATTTGGCTGACCAATTGCCTTATGTTGTGGTTGGAATCACCTATTTTACTCATCAATTAGCTGGTGACAAAATATTCACCCAACACATCCTATGGAATTATGGGGTGTGATCAGGTCAAGGTTACAGATTCTAGCCATCATGTGTTGAATCAACCTAATTTATTATAATATCTTTTTATTTTAGTCCATACAATACTTATGAAGGTATTATCAGGCCAAAAATCTAGAGTTACATTAATTGGCCCTATTGGCAACTTTCACTATGTGAAACATGGTAAAAGGATCAACAATTGGTATTAAAACATTGGTGTGATTCTCGTAAGTACATTCTCTATATTTTTGGTGAGATACCAAAATTTAAAAGTAGTTAAAATCCACCCATACCTTCATCATATGATAATCAATGTTAATAACACCTCTTATCAATTGTTTTAATTGCTTTATGGTTTTCCATAATCTTTTGGCGATACATTACACCATGATGTGTAGTGCAACATTCTAAATTGAATCAATAGGAGTTCCTCACCCCAACCTAGTGGTATATTTTTCTCTAATATCTGAGTGTATTGGTGTAAATATAGACTTATAATGTAAGAGATATTTGTAAATATTGGGTAGAGTAGTTGATCATGCCATGGTGTTCACAAAAATCTAGATTATAACATATTGAGATAAATAGATGAATCATTGATTATAGATACTCAACAAAGTCATCATAACATCATCTATATTCCCAAATTTAGGCATATTAAGTAAATTTTTAGTGTTGGAGCCTCAGAGTGGATGTATTAGTGTTAGGGATATTCCTTGTGTTTCCCCTTAAGCATCTTGTGAAAATAGAGTGGTTTATGTTATGACTATGAGTATTAATGGTTATGGATAATTGTATTTATTTTGGCCTAGACCTATCCAAATTCCCATTTCCTAATTTTATGAATATGATAGTGGAATCAATAACTAAACACTATCCATGGTAAAAAACACTAGTCTAGTATGAATGATTACTCTAAGTAATTTCACTTTGGTTTGAAATCCATTCAAGATTAGGTATTTAAAAGTTAGATCATAGAAGTCTCTTGTTAGCTAAATGTTTTAATCTTTTATCATTGTCCAACCCTACTCTTTTATAGTTGTTGACACCCAATTTCATGTCTCCACCTCCTTTGAATGCATTAACTATGTGCACACTGTGGACATCTAATTCTTAACACCATTGTGTTGAAATTGTTAATCTTACTCAAAATTTGTGAAAATGCACAATTTGGGCCAAAATCACTTAAGCATTCTATATGGTTTGAGCTTGTCATATACAATTACTGATTTAGGACAATGTATCCATAAATGGAGTAATGCATTTTATGTGATTATTAACTTTGATCAAATCATTTTGAGTTAAAATGATGAAAATACATTTTGGTTCTCTATATCACTTTTTTCTTCTAATTCAGAAGTAAATGACATGTGTACATGTTATTTTGTGTTGACAACATACTAAATGGGATAATAGACTATACATAACTAACATCTTCTAATTTCTCTAGATTCAAATTATGACCCAGTAATATGACTTTCTAACAAATTTGATTAATGAAGTGCATCAATTTCCAAATGATTTCTTAAATTTTGATTAATCTTACTTAGGCAAATTAAACAAAATTATGAGATTAAGTAAAAATTCCATGGAGGTTATTAAATATTTTTTTATTAGAGATTAATTATTATTAACTACATTATCAAGTGAGGTAATTTTTGTGTGGCATCCATAAGCCATAAATGCAATAAATATCAATATTATGGCTTCATATGTCTCTTTAATACCCCTTCCTCCAAAACAATTATGAGGATATTTATGGATTTTATCTACATAATGGGATTAATTCATTAAAACACATCTTGATCTTGAGATGGAAGGTCAATTTTTATCTTAATCAATTTGGAAAATCTATAAATAGGAGGCCTCTCACTCACATTTTTAAGCTTAATCTGTGTAAACTTATAATTTAGGATTCTCTCTACAATCCATTTGAGTGTAGTTTGATAATTCTTTATTTGTAATAGAGTAGCTTCATTGATAGGCATAGCATTTATTTTCATATCATGAGCTTAGATTATACTTGGTGTTCCTGAGATGGTGGAGGAGCTTAGTTTTCACCATTGTTGAAGACTTGAGCATCAAATCAAGGGGAAAACATGTTTTGAGCTACATATGGATTGTGAGATGTTCTTGGGAAGGTAATGTATGATTGCTTTATTTCATTTAGTTATTCATTGTCATTCACACACCTCATTCAATAAATTAACATAGATTGTTAGTTCTTTATGAATTTATTATGTTTTTCATGACTAATGTTTGATCTAACCATATTTTTAATCCATCAATACATCTTGGCATGCTCAATGGGACAACACATCCCATTAAAGAAAGAGAGACACTTTGGCAATCTTATATTCCATTAAAAGTCTTTAAAAAACCTTAAAAAATTATTTTTATGATCATTTTCCAATGTTTTTGTTGTTTTTATTGATATGCATGTCACATAGTGACCAACATCGATTTTGTGTAACCAAAATTGATCAAGGCTAATCAAAATCAGTTAGGTTGTAGGAAAAATATTTCTAAAAATTTGCATTTTTGAGTTTTATTTAAGTTTATAGTTATCAAATTAGATTTATAAATATCTGGTCTAAACATTATTCTTGATCTAGAAGTTTTATTTTGAAGATTTTATCCTAATATTGGCCTAACAAACATTTTTTTTCAAAATCATTATTGTCTAAGGGTTTATAGGTCACTATTATTAGTCATTTTTGACTACAAATGGTTCTTCATGATTGGCATCAATCTTGATACAACTAACATAGGTCATTATTGATTAACATCAATTTTTGTGTGTAAAAACTAGAGAACCCAAAAGAAAGAACTTCAAACTTGCTTATTTCTTTCCAAATTGTTCTTCAAAGCTAAAGGATTCTCTCTAAATTTTTCTATAGGATCCACATGTAAAAGTGATCATTTGATCATAATTAGATATTTGACCTTCCTTTTATTGCTTAAAAGGAACCTAGATGAGCATGTTTAAATATTAAACCTTCCATTTGGTGTTTAAAAGGAACTTAGATGGTTTATTTTATTATTTTGTGAATTTTTTTCATATTTTTTTGTAAACTAAGGCCAAGGGATGAATAACTTCACACATCATTTCCATTTGGTGTATAAAATGAACAATCATATAAATTTTAGATTTTTTGAAGTGTTGTTTTATGCAAATTATCTATTACTTGTTAATTTTTTTGAAAAAATGAAATGTGCATGTACGCTCTCCCCCTATCCACTATAAGTAACTTGGGTGACCAAAAACACCTTTTAATTTTTATGGTGCCTTTCTATAATGCATGAAAAAATAAGTTTTCTAGGATCTCCTCAAAACCCATATGGTTTAGGTGGTCTAAAAATAACCTCTAAAGCCTTTTCACTTAGATCATTTATTTTTATTCAATTTTCTTATGGGGTGGATTTCACATCCTCTTCATGAGTTACTTAGGTAATATTTTCCCTAACATTTCATCTCTCAGCCTTGACTTCAATCGCTTTCCACAGGGGGTATAAATATTAAGGGTAACCCACTGGGACATTTGCTGATGCAATTAAGTAAACTCTATTAGTGGTAATCCAGCTCAAAATGTATGATCAATTAGGACATCACACTACACTGAGAAATTGATATATGTATTTTTTTTGAAAAGGATAATACATTTTCACAACAAGCAAATTGACATAGATCCAATTGACATGTTTGCATCTCTAGCTTTAGCCATGCTTGGGACCAACTAGATGGTCATAAGTTGTATGTTTTAGATGAACCCACTTTCCATGAATTATTTTTGATGCAAGATGAGTAACCCAAATGTCCATATCACCATACAATCTCTTGGGAGAAGGGGGTGTAAAATACCCTACCAACTTATGCACTTTCATTTTATATTAATAATTTAATTCCTTTCAAGAGCATGTATCAAGATAGATTTCAACAATACATATCAACCTTGTCAGTTTAGGGCTTAGGATGATTTAGTTAGTTATATTTAGTATTTTAAAGTATTTTATTACTTGGTATTTATTTGAGTCAAAACTTTATTGAAAACAACACATCATAACCAAACACATTGTCCACCATTTCTTGAACAAGAAGACGTCACACTAGTCAAATCCAAATCATCTTTGAATTTTTCAAATCCTCATCTTAAACATTATGTTTTTATTGTCTAATTATTATATTTCTTCTACCCATTTGAATATAAACAAATTTCCAAAATATTTAAGTCTTTCATTGATAATTCAAATTCAAAATTGCACCTTTCTATGTTTTGAGTCAACATGTTAATTGGATTTTCCATTTGTACTCGACTTGAGCTAATTTTAGTTCAATTTCCCATTTATATTTAAGGTTGTTTATAGAATAATTATCATCATATTGATCATTGTGAACTTAGGTCATCTAGTGTATCACTCACACTCTAAGTTATAGAACACATTTTATTCTACCTCTTATTAACATGTGGTGACATTATGTTACCCATTTGGTTCTAGTTTTATACTTAGGAATTATTACATGTTTTAACATCTTGATTTTTTTGGTTTGCATTGTCACCTTCCTAATCTAAAGGGGTTTCTTTTAGTTTCCTAGTAGCAATTCATTCAAGTTAAACTAGCTTTTATGGTATTGAGATATCTCCTAACCTACATTTAGTATATTGTTTTATACATAAGTATTTGATTTACAATACCCTCTTCTAATTCATATGATTTTAACCCTACCTAAGGTTGAGTAATTTTTTGAACATATTTTTCTAATTGTGTGGTACTACACCACATCTTTTTTATTATAGTCTATTTGGCACCTTGTTATTTGTTTAAAAGAGATCAAAACACATACCTTTTGAAAATGCTTATAAAACATTTTCCAAATCTTATCAAACATAGATAACATAAGTTTTTAGACATGAATCAAAGGTACACTCATAAAGGGTCTCTTATGGCCCTAGGTATGAGAAGGAACACTTTTATGATGGTCAAAATAATTATGTGGTATTTGAAAACATTCCCATAACTGTAGAATCTGAGGAAGACTTTCTTTAATATCAACCCCAAGAGGAAAAATATGAATCCTTTCTAAGGTTTATTGAATCTATTACTAGACTACCCTTAGACTTTTGTATGGAGAAATCACATACCTTGGTTAGATAAGGAAAGTAATAATGAGAATAATTATATGATAACATTGCTAAACCAAACATACCTTCTTTTAGAAAAGGTAAGGAAATAATTATATATTTGAATTGAACTGATCAGTATCTTGTTACCAAGATTAGAAAGATAATTCAACAATATGCAAACCAACCTATCATAGACTTGATATATTCTTTAGCTACCATGTCAATCCACAATGACACTTCAAAACAATAAGGGAATGTAGTTGAACTAATGTAAACTCTAGTTTATAACATAATAATGATGTATCAAAATGTCTCAATCAAATAAGTTAAATCCCAAGAGGTTCCATAACATGCTTCACTAGACATAGAGCATACATTTTTCAATCATCAAAAACCTCTTGTTTCTTTGTAGAACTAAAGACCAAAACATTTAGTATACATTAAAGAAATCATACAAAACACTTTGGATAGTTCATCCCAACTAGCACATACATTGGTAAATAAACCATGGACTCCCCAAAATCAATATAACACATATAATTCAAGACATCACATTACAAGGAATCAACTGCTCACTTACTCAACTCAAATAATGAACCAAAACTAGGTCATGGATCATATGGTATATATCCCTAACAAATCCATAAAAAAATAGGGTCACATAACACCCCAATAGTAGTAAGGGCACATACCACCCCAAAAAAATTATATTCTACCCACAAATGCATTAAACATGCAAGAGTGGAACTCAATGAAAGAGATTGTTTAACGATTGGAGACAAGAAATAGAATAAAAAATTACAAATTTGACAAGATATGTCCATATCCATTTTATTTAAGCATTCTTCAAGTACCATTTTCATATCATTTTAAGGCACCTATATTCAAAAAATATGAAGGAAAGGGTGACCTTTATGAACACATTATAGTATTTTTTTTGCTATGCTAAGAGGTTTCTTATAGTAGCATTTATGTGCTTCATTTGTTTTCATGAAGTTTAGTGGGACAAGTTCTAGATTGGGTACTTAAATTACCCAAAGGATTAGTTTTAGATTGGAATTACTTGTCTAAATAATGTGTTAATCAATTAACCACGAATTTACCAATGTTGACTTGTGCAAATCCAAATAGAGTGATGGAGAGAAATCTTCATAACATATCTATAGAGGTGGAGAGCATTAGCTTGTCACTTTCAACATAATTTTCTAGAAAAGTAGTTCGTAGACATATTTATATAGAATATACAAAACACTTTGGATACATCATCTAAACCAACACGTATATTGGTGAATATACCATGGGCTCCCCAAAATTAGTAAGACACATATATTTTAAGGTAGCAGATTCTGATGAATCAATGGCTAACTTAATCAACTCAAAGAGAAAACCAAAATGAAGTCATAGATCATAGGGTGTATATCCCTAATAAATCCATGCAATAGTAAGGTCACATACCACCCAAATAATATTATGGACACATACGACCCCAATATAATTAACTTCCACCCATGAATGCATCAAACATGCAAGTGTGGAACTCAATGAAAGAGATTATGTCATGATTAGAGACTGGAAATAGAATTAATAAGTACAAATTTGATGAGATATATCCATATCCATTTGATTTAAGCATTCTCCAACTTCCCTTTCTATCTTATTTTGAGGCATCAAAATTTGACAAATACAAAGGAAAGGGTGGCCCTCATGAACACATTCAGGCAATATTTGTGTTATGCCAAGAGTTTTCTTAAAATAATTTTAATTTGCTTCATTTGTTTCTATGAAGTTTAGTGGGATAAGATATATATTTTCTACTTAAGTTACCCAATGGATCATTTACAAATTGTAATGAATTATATGAAATTTTCATCAACCATTTATCATACAACATTGAGCATGAATTTACCATTTTTGACTTGTACAAAGCCAAAGCATGATGGAAAAAGATTTATATAATATATATAGAGGTGGAGAGAATTAGTTTGTCTATTTAAACATAATTTTATAGACAAATAGTTGGTGGACATATTTGCACAAAACTTACACCTTGAGGTGGTGCATAATATATGAATTACTTACACTAATTAATTTGAATAAATTATAGACAAAGAGGTGAAGATTGAGAAGGATCTTATTTCCAAGGGCCTTGTCAATATTTTTACACAAGGTCAAACATCAAATCAAACCCAATCACTGGTTCAAATGGTTCTACAAGAAAAACCTAAGGGGTTCAACAAGAACAAGAATGTGGTAGGGAATAGAGTAACTGAAATAAGACATGTACAAATAGTGTAGGCCCCACTAACCCTAAATGTATAATTATCTCTACCTAATCAACTAGATAATTTGTAAATACAACCTAAAAAGAGGACATACCATAATCAACTCAAAGTATTCAACAAATTGGTAGAACTAATTAAGGTAATGTTCTAGAAGCTTGTAGTAGCTAACCTAATTATATGGATTGTATCAATACCATTTCTTCAAGAATAATTAAAGTAGATTGGTAAAAGGAAAATTAATGGTCTAACTTATATCATGTTGGTGGTCATAGTGTTTATCATTATGTCCAATTGTGACACCTTATGAAATATCTAATTGATAGTGGTGAATTTGAGATCAAGTTTGCTCCTCAGAGCACTATTTAGGATATGGGAATCTACCAAGTCCATTTCCTTAACATAAGTAACAACCAAAAAACAACCATTAGAACCAAGGACAAAATTAGTAGTAGAACTAGAACCAAAATTAGGGTCAAAATTATAACTAGTATTTTTGTAATCAGATCATAATACCCATGTTAATGAACCAAAATATAAAAACATGCCTTATGACTATAATAACAACATGGGATACATTTTTAAAACCTACATTTCTAGTGTCACTATTAAATCCTATGAACCATCTCATGTTCCTTGTAGTATGAGACCCACTATTATAGAGTCGATACCCTCTCTCTTTAGTAATTCCACATTGAGTTCATTCAATTCTATTATGACTCCATTTTCATGGGTTACTATTTTTGGACAACACCTTTCCTCTAATTATAATGGATCCTCATTGACTCAAAATTAATCCAATACAATAAGACACCAATGAGTCACCCTCCAAGGCCCTTTTCTATTGTCTTCTAATTATAATGGTTCCTTGTCACCTCTAGATTATTCTATCACAACTAGATGTCTATGAGTTACACTTCAGGTTCCTTTGTCTTCTTCTTCCACTGAAACCAATGTTAACATTATGACTTTAGATTTGAATCCTAATATTGTGCTATCTAAGGCTAAGCCATCTCATCCTAATGGTGATAATCCTTATAGTCTATCTAACCAACTGAGTAAAAACCTTGTGTAGATTTCCATTTTAGATCTATTGCATACATTTGAAGTCTATAGAACTATTTTGAATAACCTTTTACAAGAATCAATTATTCTCAAAGATATAAATCTTGAATAGCTCCAAACACTAGTTAGAGACTTGTATTCATTTTTACATCTTACATTTTATCAAAAATACATGTCCACCCTAGGTTCAAACCATAATAACCCACTATATATTGAAGTAGTCAATGAAAACCATAAAATCAAGCAGGTTCTTATAGATAATGGTTTTGGTATGAACATGGTGTCCCTCAAATTGGTATAAAGATTGGGATACACTGTGAAGGACATCCAACTAGAGATAATCACCTTAAATGATTATGATAACATTGAAAGGGAGTCTTTTGATACCATTTAATTACCAATCATTGTTGGGTATACTTACTACCACACATTATTATATATTTTGGATATTTAATTACCTTATAACATACTTTTTGTTCATCCTTGGATCCATGAAGTACATGCCATTCCATCCACCTTAAATTAGTTCCTTAAGTTTCCCCAAGATGGGACTGAGGTTACTATTCCTACCAATCAATAGCCTTATCAATATTACAACCATTTGGAGGTTGAGTTCAATAATTATAACTATCATCCAGGTTCTAAACTCATTGTAAATAAGAAAAAGGAAATATTTTGACTCCACCACCATCTAATTATGTCAACCTTAGTGACCTTGGATTCACTTAGGCTGATCTATTTCATAAAACTCTTAAAAAATAGGTTATTATAAAAGACGTGTATTTATAGATACTATCTAAAATATACCTTCCATATTGTTAAGTTTTTGAAGTCTCCTAAATTTTTTGGTAAACCCAAACCTTCCAAATGTCTTAACAAACTCAACTTGATTTGGAAATAGAAAAGAGAATAACAAAAACTACCCATGGTATTTGTACTTACTACTTTGCCAAAATAAGATCAAGAGGTTTTCACTTAAAGAGACTGGTTATATTCGAATGGCATTGTTGAATGTTTTCAAAATCTAAAATATCCTATCCCTAATCAGATTATAGACAATTTTGATTATACAAGAAAAGTCTTCATCCCATGAGTACAAGGAATTGTAGAACCTTTATCAATTGGAGTACCTAATTTGAATCATGGTCTTGAATTTATACTACCTAGGGGTGACCTCATGCCTTTTGATAGTGATTCTTCTAAATTGACTAGAGATAAAACTCTTGGTAGTGACATAGCATCTCATTATAGCCTTTTTTATGATCTTATTAACTTAGGTTTATTTGATAAAAATTCCACTATGACATTAACACCTCACTATTCCTTATTCCTTTTCCATCTTGAATTAATTTATTGGGACCGAAAAAACTCAATCATACACCTTGATGAGTTTTAGAATGAATAATCAATTGTAGAATACAAGGGCCTAAGAGATGGATTGCCCATTCATAGTCATAAACAAGGATTTTATTTTTCATTATATCCCTATTCCTAATTTGGAGATAAGGAAAAATTTCTTGGTCATAAAAAGATAAATAAATTATATCTTTTGTTTAAAACCTCTTTGAGGCACTCATTTATCAGGGTAAAAATAAAATAAAGGACAAGTCCTCGAGTGAAAACCTATTTCAAGCTCTCTTGGATGGGAAAGTTTGATCATCCCCAAAGGAAGATCAAGTTTAATGAAGTCCTAATTATATATTTAGTACAAGCATCTATTTAGAACAATAAAAAATGTGTGAGCATCTCACTCTTGAGTTTCTTGATATTTTTTCTACTTGGGCATTACCTAAGATGGTAGATTTGGATTCATCACATTATATAGAGCTTTGGGAAGAACAAAAAGAATATATAGAATAAGAAGATCATGATAACACCTTGTATACTAATATTTAATATTAATGTAAACTTCTTATAGAGAACACTATTGAAGTGAAACTAGGAACATATGATGATCACAAAATTGTTTATCTTGGAGCTTCCCTTACTGAAGCAAAACATGAACACATTATATCTATTTTGAAGGATTTAATTGATACTTTTTCATGGGAATATTAAAAATGTTAGGATTAGACCTAAACTTGGTGTTGCATCAAATTGTTGTTCATATAGATGCCAAACCAATTAAATAGAAATTAAGAAATATACATCAATGCATCACCCTCTTGCTGAAATCTGAATTGGAGGAGTTATTAGGAGAATGATTCATATGACTATTGGAATATTATGAAGGGATATCAAATATAGTTCCAATCAATAAGAAGCCATAGGGCATACATATTTGTATATATTTTAGAGATATCAGTAAAGCATGCCCTAAAGATGATTTTCCTCTACCCAACATAGATATGATCATCGATTATACTATTGGGTATGAGATGTTGTTCCTCATGGATGGATTTTATGGATATAATAAGATCAAGATAGCCTAAGAAGATCAAGATAAGATTTCATTCACCACTCCATGGGGAAAATTATGTTACCAAGTCATGCCATTTAGATTTAAGAATGATATAGCCATATATCAACATGACTATCATATTCTATGACATGATGCATGATATTGTTGAGGAATATGTTGATGACATACTATCAAAATTAAGAGCATGTACTAAACATATTGATGTTCTAAAAAGAATATTTGGGAGGTTTTATGAATATAAACTTCACCTAAATCCTAAAAAGTGTGTCTTTACTATCACTTTAGGGAAATTGATAAGTTTTACATATCACAAAGAGGGATCAAATTTGACCCTGCTAAGGTCAAGGCTACTATTGGAATGCCTCCACCTTTAAATCTTAAAAAACTCTAAATCCTATAAGTAAAGACTGAATCAATTTGTAGATTCATTTCTCAATTGGAAGATAAGTGCCACCCATTTACCCATCTCTTAAATAATGGGTCACATTTAAATAGGATATCTATTTTCAGTTACCATTTGTGAAGCTCAAGACATATTTGGCCAACTTACCAATTTTAAGACTTCCAATGGCTAGATAGCCACTACTTCTTTGCATATCAACAACTAAGCATGAACTGGGGGCACTTTTTTCCCAATATGATGATCAAGTTAAAGAACATGAAATTTACTATTTGAGCCACACATTGGTGGATTATGAACATAATTATATACCTATTGAGAATGCATGTTTAGTTATTGTGTTTGATTCCCAAAAGTTGCAATGTTACATGTTTAACAACAAAATAATTGTCATCACTAAGGTGTATCCTCTCAATTTTTTATTATCCAAATCATCTCTCATAAGATGAAGTGCTAAGTGGGTCATAATCTTGAGTGAATTTGATGTTGAGTATCCAAATCAGAAAGCTATTAAGTGATAGGTTATTATTGATTAACTTGTAGAAGCCTTTATTATAGACACTCAACCACTCAAATTTGACTTTACAGATGATTATATAATGGTAGTAAAAGAAGTGCAACATTAACAAGAATCATGGAAGCTATATTTTGATGTTTCCTTCACTTCTCATATATATGGAGATGATATATTGTTGATTAGATAATGGTATTTGATCCCCAAAGTTTTCCAAATTAATTTATATTATACCAATAATATAGTCAAGTATGAGGTACTTATTTCTAGAATTTTTCTTATGGTTTAATGGGATATTCAACATTTAATGGTCTATGGTTATTACTAATTGATCATCAATCAACCACTAATTAGTATCAAATTAGGGATGACAAGGTTGTACCCTACTAGCAAATCATAGATAATTTTTAGGTTAATTTTAAATCTCTATAGTTTAAACAAGTTCTAAGGGTCAAAAACAAACATACCAATGCAATGACAATGATTAGGTTAATGATACAGATATATAGTAGTGCTAAAGAGTATCAATTTCTAATTGATAATCTTCTACAACCTGCACATATTATGCTATATTTAGAAGGGGTATGTACCTTTACTGGTCCCAATCCCCCCCTGAACTACGTTGGTTCCAAGACTATTATAATTACTTCCATGATCATGTTTTTCCACCTAACTTATCCAATAATTGATAAAAAATATTATTTCACCATCTATCCTATTATACACTCCTTGGAAACACACTTTATCATAAAGTCTATGATGGAATGTTACCTTGTTATTTATCTTCAAAACAATCCAAGCTAGTAATGAAGGAGGTTCATGAAGTAATGTGTGGGACCCATACCAATAGTGTAGTCTTATCTAAAAAGTTCCTTAGAGTAGTCTATTATTGGATAAAAATGGAGATAGATGCTTACAATTATGTGAGGAAGTGTGTTCTATATTAGTAACATGGAAATTTGATATACACACCTTCCTTACCATTACAATCAATCACAACACCTTGGCCATTCTCTACTTAGGTCCTTGATATCACTGAAAAAATAAACCCAACATCTTAATATGGAAATAAACACATTTTAACTCTTATTGAATATATTACCAATTGGATTGAGGCTATTCC
Organism: Torreya grandis; assembly: GCA_037957365.1. Lineage (NCBI taxonomy): Eukaryota > Viridiplantae > Streptophyta > Pinopsida > Cupressales > Taxaceae > Torreya > Torreya grandis. The sequence continues at coordinate 913,096 of JARHVA010006283.1, forward strand.
TCTCACTTATGTCATTAAGAAGTAAATTGTTAAATTAATTCATTACCATATCATCTATTGATATGGCTCCCAACTCACATTATATTTAATAATGGTGGATCCCTTGTAAATAGAGATGTTAAATACCTTTTTGCAAAATTTAAAATCAAGCACAAGAAATCCACACCATATAACCCATAACGCAACAATGAATTTGAGGCATCAAACAAAACTATTGCATCCATTTTAAATAAGATTGTCAATGAAGTTGGTTGTAATTGGCACTTAAAAATATTTCCTACCTTTTGGGCCTATCAAACCAGTCATCAAACACCCACAGGAATCACTCCATATTTCCTTATTTATGGTACATAAGCTATTATCCTAAATAAGATTGAGATACCTTCATTATGAGTTTCTTTGTACCATATTGAAGATGATGAAGAATACATAGTCTCAAGGTTACAAGAACTGAAACTTCTTGTTGGTAAGCATTTAGTTTCCCTAGAAAACTTATAAGCCTATCAAAATAGATTGTAGAGAAGCTAAAACAATTGCATTCTCCCTTGGGAGTATTATATTAGTTACTTTGTCTTAAAATAAAACTAGAAGAACACAAACTCTAAACATAAGAAGAAAGGTAAGTTCCAACCTAATTGGTTAGGACCATATGTTATCATAACAAACTATGGAATAGGGGTATATCGACTAGTTAGTCCAAATGGTGAATAATTTCTAGAGCCCATGAACATTATGCATCTTAAGAGGTTTTATGTTTGAAAATTTTAAACCATTCTCTACAAGACCCCTTACTTTGGGGCAACTCATGATGAAATATTTTATCCTACCATTGTATGCTAGACCATCCTCTCATGGACCATATTCTTTGTTTTACCTACTCTATACCATTATTTCAAAAACCATATTATTTTCATGACTTTGGATAGTGAATTTTTTGGACTTTTGGCACTCTAAACACATTTTATCCCATCATAAACCATCCTTTTTGGACCATATTCATTTCTGACCATTCTCTTTTATAACAACATTATTTTCAAGTCTTGTGTTGTTATAACCTTAACACTTTTATTCCTTGACCAATTATGATCCTGGTTATGACTCATAGGTACTATGGACACATTCAATTCTAGTTCTATAAATCAATTCCATTAGATCAATATTTTATAGCTTATTCTATAGATAAGTCAACATGGACACATCTATAGTGTAGGATCTTTGCTTACTAGATGGTTATTCATATTTTATCTTATGTTATGTATTTTTATATTCATTTTACTACTTGGTAGGTAGTGTGGTCTTAAAAGGATCCTTTCTATGGTCAATTTGCAAGCATGTGCCATTGCAATTAGGTTAGATATTTTTGTAACTTGTAATCTTGGGAAAGCATATATTTGATTAGTTAATTTCCCCTTTTTAATTATAGAAATGATGCATAAAATAATTAAAACATTGTCTTTCATTTTTGTATATTTTTACCTCGCTCTTGACATTTTGCAAGTAATTATCCCACACATTTACCATTTTCCAAGACTATTCTCATTTTTACAATCACCATTTTTCAATCCCATCTTACCATATCTTATACAACATTAATTATATTCTCCGGTCATCACTTTTTTCTTCTATCCCACTTCTTAGGAGAACTACATTTGACCTAAATTTCATGTTGGACCATACATCCATGGAACTATATAGGCAACATCCACTTGTCTTATACATATAACATTATTTTATCCACCCCATTTATTTTCTTCTCTTCTACCATTTATTATATGTTATTTCCATATCATTTGGGGTAAACCTTTTTTTCCTTGTTCTTTTTACACTGTTATAAAAAATAGCACCTCTTCTACATGTACCTGAACATTTTTTTTTAACTACAATAATGTTATTCTTGTTTGTGTCTTGATTTGATTTGATTGGTTTTTTGTTTTGATTGCTTGTCTCTTCATTTATTTTATTTCTCTCTTGTTTCTTCTTGCTTATTCTTGGCCTTGTTATTTTGTTTTGTTTCTTCAAGTATATCTTGATGGACCACATGGATCTTGATTTTTTATATCTTTATCTCATGTTGTTGAGATGTTCTTTCTTGGATTTTCTACATTCTTTTTCCTACTTTGAATCTTGATTTTTCCTATCTTGATTTTAAGTTAGGTTCATTTATGTATTCTTTTTTCTTTGAATTTTTTTTTGTTTAAATGTAAATAGTTATAACTCTAGTCTTGGTCATTTTACCATTATCTTTAGTTATAGGTATTCACATTTGAACTAGTTTAGCTTAATTGAAATACAATGTCAATATAGGGTACTCATACTTATGACGCATAATTTCATTTTTCTATATCAAACACTTTATGCTTTGGTTCCAATTATCAAGATTGATGCAACTCTAATGATCATCTCTCAAGAACACAAATGAAACTAAGTACTAATGGCTTATCATACACCCAACTCTATGAAAGATATACATTGTCTGGCATACATCATGAGTTTAATAGAACACTAGTTAGTTATATTCATTCCTCATTCCATTCTTTCCAATTATTGGGTGAACTACATTGGCTTGAGGTCCATTTGGACTATGTAGGTACCACATAGATACATGACATATCTTGGGTCAACTCATCCATATCCATTCTTCTTTTCATCTCTTTCATCACTTTTTGCATCCTCATATGCCTAGTTTTTATGGAATTTGTATCCATTACACCATCACATTTATGTTTGCACTCAATCATCTCTAATATATGTAATAGGTTATATCCTTGATCTATTTCTTGATCATTTTCCCTAATAAAGGCACAACATTTAAACCAATTATTTAATAAAATTATCCCTATAGGGGCAAACCATTCTTTATCAGTTCAACCCTACTAGGGAGAAATTATTTATCACACAATCAAACTATCTCTAATGGAACACATTATTTATTATATATTTAGAGACAACATTATCCTTTTTATTCTAATTCCAAGCTCTATGTACTTTCCCCCTCATTCTATCAATATTTTAGTGTACAACTTGTCTCAGGATTGATCATTTTGTAAGCACATAGTTTTCACCCTAGATTTGGTGTGTTCAAAGTGTGTCACTTATATTTTTGGATTATATTATTATCATTACCGCCATCCTTGGGGCCATTATACTCTAGTTATATTTTTATCATTGATGAAATCAACATGTGCAAGCATTATCTCATCTAGATTTAAACTGTTCTATGGGTTAGTCTCACTTTCCCTTTCTTTTTACGAGTCCATCCTTCTCTTTAATCCATATATGTACTCTAGAGGGGGAATCATGTGTAATTTATAATTTCTTCTTGAAAACTCATTTTTTTGAAAAGATGTTGTTTCACCTAAATGTCTTTCTCTACCTTCTCAAATAAGGGTAAAATGTAGACATCCAATTCCTAACACCATTGTGTTGAAATTGTCAATGTTACTCAAAATTTGTGAAAATACATAATTTGGGGAAAAATCACTTAAGCACATTAAATGGTTTAATATTTTTATATACAAGTGTTGATTTAGGCTAATGTATCCCTAAATGGGGCAATGCATTTTATGTGATTTTTTAACATTAATCAAATCATTTTGAGTCAAAATGATGAAATGTATTTTGGTTCTCTAGATCACTCTTTTTTCTAATTCAGAAGCACATGACATGTGCATATGTTATTTTGTGTTGATAACATCCTAAATGGGATAATGGTCCACACACAACTAATATCAAATTCTAATTATTCTCTAGTCAAATTATGACCCAGTAATATGACTTTTTGACCAATTTGATTAATGAAGTGCACCAATTTCTGGAGAATTTCTTATATTTTGGTTGAGATTACTTAGACAAATTAAACAAAATTATGAGCTTAAGTAAGAATTCCATGTAAGTTATTGAATATTTGTTTATTGGAAATTTATTCCTATTAACTACATCATCAAGTGAGATCATTTTTAGGGTGGCATCCATAAGTAATAAATGAAAAAATCATCAAGATTATAGATTCACATGCCTCTTTAATTATGAGGATATTTATGTATTTTATTTATGTAATTGGATTAATTTATGACCACACATCTTAATCTTGAGATGTAAAGTCATGGTTAATCTTGGTCAATTTGAAAAATCTATAAATATAAGGTCTATCACTCACATTCTTAAGCTTAATTTGTGTAAAATTCTAATGAAAGATTCTCTCTACAAGCCATTTGAGTCTAGTTTGATAATGCTTTATTTGAAATAGAATAGCTTTATTGATAGGCATATCATTGATTTTCATATCACGAGCTTAGATTATAGTTGGTGTTCTTGAGATAGTTGATGATATTGACTTGCACCATTGTTGAAGACTTGAGCATCAAATCAAGGGGAAAACATGTTTTGAGATGCATAGAGATGGTGTTATGCTTTTGGGAAGGTAATGTGTGTTTGTTTTCTTTCATTGAGTTCTTAATTATCATTTGCACACCTTGTTGTATAGATTAGTTTAGATTGTTAGTTTTTTATGCATTTCTTATGTTTTTCATGACTTATTGATCTAACCATCTTTGTAATCTATACACACACAAATGATCCATGATTAATTAATATTATTTGCTATAAATCACCTAGACAAGGAAATTTGGTGCCTAAGATCTTTAATTTACTACTTTAGAAATTGTTATAGGTGATTAGATGTCCTTTTGGATAATCAATTTGATTTATGTACCCACTTGTCCTTTTATTACCAAATATTCTTTGAAAATGATGTAATATTTTGAAATGACATGTCATTAATGGTCTGACCTAACCATTGGCCCTCCACTCATCATACCTATCTTGTATCCACCTTCCCAAACTTAGTTACAATGCTCAATCTAGTTGAATCTAGTTATCTTCAATTAGTTATCTCTAGAATGTGATCATATCCTACAATTATAATTGGTTCTTGGTGGTTTTGATGTGTTGTATAATAATGAACATGATATAAAAACATTCTAACGTAATAAAACAATACATAAATCAAACAACAATAAATGAAATCCTAACTACATGGTGTTACTCAATAGCCACTCAATTTGTTTAGCAAAATGATAGAGATTAAAGATGATATGACTTAATCCTAAAACCATATATACATCTTGGTACTATGGTTACATAAAAATATTTAATCACTATGGTACCCTATGGTGATACTTCATGAATGATGTAGGGTTATCTCCATGTTATGTGAAATGTTCCAAGAAATATTTTAAATCTATTCTCATAAAGTAATATTGTTTGGTCTAAGTAAATTGATTAGATCATAAGTTGTGACCATGCCATGATTTTTGAATTTGTTTATTGATCTATTTTGTTCACTATTATATTAATATATTTTATTCAATCTTATTTAAATCCATCATCTATTCCTTTAATGAATTATGATCTCCTAATCTAATGATCATTGTAATGCATAAACTAGGCACAATGTATTCCATAGGCATTAGTGCCTCAAATCCATATACCAATTAGAATGGAGTGAACCTAGGAGCTTCTCTTCTAATGTATTGATTAGGCTCATATGATTAAAATAATTTTATCCTCCCAATCATCTCTCTAAACATTGAGAATTTTTGTTAAAATATTTCTTAATACTTTGTTGGATGCTTTTGCTTGTCCATTGGCCTGTGGGTGGTAAAGCATCCTTTTATGGTGAAATATCATGAACTATTCAATGAGAGTCTTGTTAATATTTTTTAGTAATTGAATTCATCTAACAATTACTAACTTAAATGGACATCCAAATCTCATGATGATGTTTTCATATAAAAACTTGACAGTATCCTTCATACCGTAGCTTGGAGTGGTAGAAGTTTCCACCCATTTTGTCAAATAGTCAGTTATAATGATAATGTACATGGCATGACTATGATTTATTTGGGGATTTATAGGTCCAAAAAAATCAATTTACCATTGATAAAAAGTTTTTTCCTCAAGCATAGTTACCAAAGGATTTTCATCTTACATGTTGAGTTTTCCAATTCTTAGATAAACATCACAATGTTTAACAACATTATGCACATCTTAAAATATCATAGACCACCATAGACCATTATGAAGTATTTTCATTCTAGTGTAATCTCCTATAAAGTGACCTCTTACAATCCCTTTGTGATCCTCTTCAAAACATTTTGGTCATTCATGATCTAAAACTACTTTACGCAATACATCATCTTTTCCAAAATTATACAAGAATACATTAATGAGGATATATGATATAGATTTGGTAATAATTTAATTATTATCCCTCTCTATGTAATGTTTAGGAAAAGTTATTTGTTATAATAAATTTTCATTGTCATCCATGTTATTGATAACTATATAAATTCTAAAAAATGCGCATCAGGGGATTCATATTCGAGTTACTTTAGTTCCTACCCATTACAAAGTTAATTAGGAGGATTTGGTCTTATATTATCACATATTATATTAAAATTAATATATAATTTAAATTCTTGAAAGAGCATCAACCACCTTAATATAAATCCTCCTAATATTGGTTTATTATCTAGGTATCGCAATGCTTGGTGATCTGTGAAGAACTCAAAAGGAGTAACCAATAAGTAATGTCTCAAAATTTTTAGTGCAAATACCATGGCTAGTGATTTTATCTGTGTTCACGTAATTATTTTATGTAGATGATGGTTTCATGTTAGTGAAAATTATTGGGTGTTCCAACCCAACTTCACCTAGCTACGCTAAGACATATCCTACTATAGTGCCAAAAGCATCCATATGTATGTGAAATGTCTTCTTTTAGTTATAAAATACTAAGATGGGTGTTGTTACCAACCTATAATTTAACTAAATGAATGTTGTTTGACATTATAGTGTCCTTTAAATTTTTTTATCCTTGCACATTAACTTCTCCATGGACATTGATATGTTTTCATACCCTCTTATAAACTTTCTATAATATTTTGTATGACCAAGAAAGGTGTGTACTTTAGTTGAGTTAGTAGGAGTTGGCATTCCTACTATAGCAACAATGTTACCTAGGTTGACCAAAATTTTGTTATTACACATAACATTGCCCAAAAATATAACAAAAAGTGTAAATAATACACTCTTATTTAAATTGAAAGCAATGCATAAATATTGACATCATTCAAAAATCAATCTTAGTTTTTAAAAGTGTGCTTTAAATAGAGAGAAGACAAACCAATCATCTAAATAGACTTCTAATAAATCATGAACGAAGTTATTGAATGCATTTTCCATAGATCTAGAAAATATGGTTGGTGCATTATTTAATCCAAATGGCATTACAGTATATATAAATAATCCCCATTCAATAGTTAAGGTGGTCTTAGATTGATCCTTTTTATCAATTGAAATTTGGTGATATCCACTGAAATAATTTTTAAAATAATATATCTCATGCCCATCCATAAATTCTAGTACTTCCACTATAAAAGGAATAGGAAATGGCTAATTAACACAAGTGTCATTGAGTTCATGGTAATCCCTACACACTTAAATTTATCTTGTTTTATTAAGTTAAACAACCATGTGACTCACCCAATCTTCCTTTTCAACTGGATAAATAATTCTAAATTATTTCATTATATCAAGTTTGGCCTTTAATTTTTTCTTCATATTAGTATTGATATTTTAGGGTTGATTTTTGATAGGACATGTACATTATTTTATTTTCATATGGATATCTCGCAGAGATAGATATATGCCTTTTACCTTCAAGAATTTACTTGGAAACATGTCAAGATAATAACTTAAAATTTGTAAGGCCCTAGAGATATGATCTTGTCCCCAATAATATCCAATGGTTTTAATCTTAGGGGATCATTATATCTCAATATTTACTTCAATGTTTTAGAATAGTTCTTTCTATATCTTACTTGATCCACTAGGCAAAGTATCTTACAAAATGTGTCTACCTTCACATTGTGCAATCTCAATATTACATATTTTATCCTCTTTTATTTGATTTGTGCTTTGAACTAGTTTGGGCTCATCTTCACATTTTGGATCAAATATTACTTATAGATCAAGATCTCCATCACTATCATTGTCACTAGATTCTATCAGATAATTATTTATTTTATTACATAGACAAACTAGGAGTTATTATTGTTTGTTAAATTTATAATTTCATAGAGCGAGATCCAAGTCCTACATGGATTCCTAATGAAAGAATAATTTAGTAACATTTGTTAAATTTTTTACACATCCATGACATAGAATTTTTTTAATTATCTACAAGGCTTATGTACTAGTGGGTTATCGTATTCAAACATAAAAGTTCAATTAAATCATGTTGAAGTTACACCGAATATTTAGTTTCCCCTCTATGCTCTTGATGCATATACCAATCCATTGTAATAGGTGATAGGGAATGACTAAATATGTGAACCCATTATTGTGGTTATACTCCTTCTATGGTCCATATATGTATGCATTGATAGATGTGTAATTTTATACATTAACCCTCTTGAAAGAAAGGCCATTCTAATTTAACATTAGTTGATAGTTGAAACCTTGCACACAAGATTTTTTAGGCATCTTGTCAATGCATTTATGATTTTTTGTGTATGACCTACCATGTTTTAATATTTTATGTATGGCATATATGAGTTTGATAACTTGTTGTTCCACATATGGCACATTGTGTTTAAGCTTTAATATGAATGGATTGAGATACTTTATAGTAAAATATTAAGGTATTTAGATTTATATAGTGAACATGCATAAATTTTAAAACTAATAATATCTAAGAGACCAATTTAATATGTGCACATTCAAGTCACCACTTATGGATGATGTAAAATACTAGGGTAGAATAACTTCTATGGTTGGTTTAGTATAATCCATCATAATTGTACTACTATTATACAAAAATTCTACCTTATATATTTTTCATGAATTCACTAAAGGAGACACAATATTTGATGTGAAATTGCTTAACTAGGGCCTTTGTTATAATAGGTTTGAATACCATTTTTTTTGTTGTTGCATAGTACTTGGTTTCGACTTTTGAAATTCTATAGACCACACCAATTTTGTCCTTCATACACCCCCACTTTAAACCAACTATTGTTCCCATAATTATAAGGATATTATGTCTCTTTATGAATGATATATGGATTTTTTTCAAATTTATTTAAAGGTATGTCTACTATTTTATCTTTATAATATGATTCTAATTTATTGCACATAGTGTTAATAGTCATTTGGACATCATTGGCCCATTTATTACCAATTAAGGTAGGGTAATGGGTCTTTATTGTCTTCATGTCAATGACCTCAAAATACCCTCACAATCTAAGCTCATCCACTTTAATTTTAACATCTTATATCTAACCAATGGGTTTGGCTATGCTATAATCTACTAAGATTTGAGTTAATAGGGATGTAGTTCAGAGTTGGTCAACCAATGGCTTCCTATGTTGAGTAGGGAAATCATATTGATTGTAATTATAAATTTAAATAATTAATTTGGTATTTCATATCCATCTAACTCAATATCCATTCATGAATCCACATCCCAAGGTTTCTTCATCTTGACATACTAAATTACTTTATTCCCTTAATTTTCTTCACTACACACACTCTAAGAGATTGTGTAAGATGTTAGTGATATTACAGGATATATCCTCATAGTTTAGTGTAATAATTAGTTTCATCATATCCATTAAATTGGACATAATTCCCTATTGATACATTATCCTAATAAATTTCCCATATATTTGATCATTAATAGTTGTGTTATCATCATTAGAGACTAGTTTATATTGTATTTAATGTACTACCTATGTAGATTTATACATTCATTTCTCTATGTTATAGGATAATGATATTTATCCTATTTAACTTTTCTAATACCATGATCTTGAGGTATTTATAAATTAGGTAGCCTTGTTCATTTCTATGTTGCCTTATGATGGCTTGCACAAATGCATTTTATTTTGGATATGAATTGATCATGTTTACATTACGTACTAGCATATATTTTATTTGTTTCTCCAAAACATGATAATATTTTTTTTGATGTTGAATTTAGAACCTATATTTTACATAATAAAATTATATTTGAGTATTGGTTTAATATTTATTTTCATAATTATTATATGGTCTACATAGGTAACATTTCATAGGGGGTTGAGTTTCTTGATTATCATTGTTACAATCTCATTGTTATCCACCATGATATCCTCCCCTATATCCCCCTATGTAGCCTCCTATATTCTATTGATATCCACATATTGGGTATTATTATCTAATATATAATCCTTAATAATTCAATTTTGCATCATATCCCCTATACTAATGGTGAGGGGAACTTAGAGTCTAGTTTTCCTATTGTTGCTAAATATTTGTGTTATTCCATGGTTGCACATAGTAACTAAATTATAGGTATGAGGGAGATGATGTATTATTACATAGTTTTAGGCCTTATGTATATTATGATGGTGACTAAGGTATATGGTATTATGTTAATGAAGGCACCCATGCTAGAGTACCTTTAGTTGCATTTATTATCTCCATGTCTAGTCCTAGAATTACTTGCTTTGTAGTGGGTATTTTTGGGCCACAAATGCAAAGATGTTCTTCATTATATCTTGATTTAACTCCTAAAAGGCTCATAAAATTATCATATCATGTTTTTTATATTTTTAAAAAAATATAGTACATGTTTTATGACATTTGGATATATTACTAGAGAAGACGAAACTTGGACTAGGGTGTCTAACTACCTTATAGATTTCACAAAATTTTGTTTTAGTTGTTAGACAATCATTCCTATGATGTCCCTCATAGACACACTCTAAACACCATAATAATAATCTAGGATTATCATTTTCATGCATATCATTAATATTATTCATAATATTATGTAACTTATCTTTTACTTTTAATCCCATCAATGGAAGATCTGCATAATATTATCTCTTTAACTCGTATAGTAGTAGATCTAGCATCTATCTTGGTGGAGAATTGGGTTTTCACAATAGAAAACCTTATTATTTGGCATAATACCTATATAAAATATGAAAACTTGTATTTATCTTATAAAATAAAATTGATTTTGTTCATGACATCAAATAACCTATGATCATATTCTCCAACTATTTCTCCCAAATTTCCTTTACATCTTGAATCACTTGACTAGAACATTTTTTACCTTAAATAATTATAATAGAAAATATTTAACTTGTGAAAAATCAATGGAATTTACATTTATTTTAAAAATGAACTATAAATCATGTCCTTCTAAGGCCCTTATGAGTTTGAATTTATTTAAATGATCTGATATTATCCCTTTTATGACCATTTCATTTTACAGGTTACCAAATACTATTCAAAGTATGAAGACCCATTATATGGATTTAAAGGTAAAAATATACGTGTGTGATGCACCATAGGTAGTTGGCTAGTATTTTTTACTATAAATGTCTAAATATCAGAAGCTATGACCGGTGGTGTCTACACATAGGTTGTTGCATTATTAAATGACTACATAGTTTTTATTATGATTATACGCTATTTTATACTACTCTTTTCAAGGGTAACAATAAATCCTATTTCTTGTAACTTATTTATTTATAATTCCCACTTGAGTTATAAATTTATCCTTCCAAACTTATTGGTAAAGTAATCAAACCAACATAGATCAACATCTCTCTCCATATTTGTTCTACTTTCTATAAATGTAGTGGGCTTGGGGGATACATACCCTTAAAATTAATGATGTTTATTTCTAACTTCTCTCTTTGAAAATAAAACGAAAATATTACTACCATCAATTTTAACATTTTCCCAAGAACTTTCCTTACCAATTCTAGGTAAAAACCACTCCCTTAACTATGATCTACCTCTATTTCCTAACTAATCTACCTTAGAATCACTACTTTTAGCATCCTCTTTCTCATCGGGTCCTTTCTCATATTCTTCATACCCTTATCTTTTAGTATTTTCCACATATTCTCTGAACACCTTATTTTCTCTATCATCTTTTTCTTGTATGTCTCCATCTCTAGAAGTTTATTCCCTACTCTTATTATTACTCATAGTTATTTTAGGGTAATTTGTCTTATTCCACATTCTTTGTTATCATAGTTCCCTTTGGATTCCTAGAGTTTTCTTCTTATTATGAGTATTTTTACCTTCCATTTTATGGGATCATGTTCAAGTTCCTTTTACTCAGCTCTTCTTCATCTACTTTCTCCTACATGTACCGTGTTATACCTAAAGTGACTAATCCATGTTGGCTAGAGTAGACACGATGGCCTTTCCCACAACCAACATCTTGATCAATAGAGGTAGTCGCTAAAAAAAATTAAATTTTATTCCTTGGATAAATTGATCTTATGTAGTCTCTAAATTTATGTATCCTTGTACTATAAACTCTATGATATATCTATCGATCATGGTATTTGTCCAATAATCCACTACTTGGGATCAATCTATATCTAAGTTTTAAAATATTTTTAATTTTACCTTAGTATAGACTGTAAATTATTTTATCCTCAAACTAAAGTAATAGTATTCTAATATAGCTATCCACATAGCTAATAATCCAATCAATTTACACAAAATAATTAAATAAATTTCTCCATAGAGGTGTTCTTAGATAATTTGCTTTGTAGTTTTTCCAAATCTCCATGTTTCTTCCTTTGAAAATTTACATATTATCTAATCTATCCATATTTATACATCTCTCTTACCTTTCAACCATCTCAACATATTTCATCCAAATAGGTTCTATGCTCACTACACCATTGTTAAGCATAGGTTTTTAGAAATGGTCCAAAATGTGCTAATTATAGGGATAGATTGCATAATGGAGAGTACCAATAGGGACAAAAGAGATAAAAATATTATAATCCATATATATATATATATAATAGTATACCAAAAATCAAGATGAAATAGATACAACTAAACCATAACTAGTATCACATTAGATAACAAATTAAATAAAAATAGAGTACTTACTCCACACAAACAATACATAAAATAAGATAAGTAAACCCATAATAAAATGATTCTATATATATATCAACACATTGAACCATATTATATCACATCAAAGTGTTATTTTTAGTCTTTTACAATCCTATTGTCTCTTCACATTCCAACCTTTTGAGATACAAAAGGAAAGACTCTTCATATTCTTCTATTGCTTGATTAGGCTTAAAAGGCTAAATGCAAACAAAATTTATACAAAAGAGTAAATCATACACTACACACATGTGTCCATCTCATATACTTTATGATTTTACCAAGATCCATTCTTATTCCAACAAAGAGATTGTCATCCACCATATTATACTCAAATTTGTTAGGAAATGTTTTCCATCATTTGATGAAAACTTGTGTCATTTTTATTTTTATTTTTTTCCAATTGATGAAATGAGGTAAGTTTTTATTTAGGAAGATCACTAGTTTGGAATTATTGGACCATGAAATTGACCAAGTCTTCTAAGCTAGTAATGGAGTGTGGTTTTATTTGATTATGCTAATCTAAAGCATCTCTTGAAAGTATTTTAGCTAAGGATTAGTGGCTAAGAAAGTATTAATCTTGACCCCACCTTTTTAAAAGTTTCTAAATGTTTTTAAATGTAGGGTACAATCTATATATCTATTATAAATGATGGTGGGAGTGATATCTTGTATGTCAATGTTGGGAATTTGAGGTACTAGAGGTTAATTTTTTATATTTTTGATAGTTTTATTTGTTAATTGGAGGATTTGGTATGAGGTTATTATGTGAATCACTAGGGGTGGGGTGTAATTAGGATTTTTTCTCCCCATTGACCATGTTGATCTTGATTTTGGAGATGTATTAGGTGATTTTGCATTTACATCATTTTATTTGCATTACTAGTTTGAAATGTATGTATTTGGTTAAGTGTTTATAGTATAAGTTTATTTATTTGAGAATTATTTTGTCTAATGGAAGTAACATTTGATACATTAGTGTTATGTGAGGTGTTAATATCTTCAGATGCACTATGAGTGTGAGATGAAGTAGTGTCATGTTATGTATTAGTAGAATGATAAGAATTAATATCACAAGATTCACTAGTAATATATGAAGAACAAGTAGCATGAGATTCACTAGTATCATAAGAAGCAATAATAGCATGATATACACTACCATCATGGGTATGGATGTAGGTATTTTGAATAGACCCAATAGAGGTTGAACCTTTCATATTTATAAGAAAACTTGGCATGAAGGTAAAATAAGACATAGAGTATGACATCATAGTGTGGGAAAGAGACATAATAGAGGGAAAAGGTGTAAATAAAAAGAAAGGGTTTGCCCTAAATGTTTGGGAAAAGATAGGGGAAGGTGAATGAGGTTTTCCTATATGCAATCCTATCATGAGGTTATATATAGTTTTAGGATATTTTCCTCTACGTTTAGGATTTTCCTTGATGAAAATGATTATTTAATTTGTTTACTCAAGTTCATGCTCATGTTTTAACAAAAAAAAAAGGGTTGAGTATAGTAAAAGAGTAAGGAGGAGTCCCATAGTTGGTATTGTGTGGGGAAACATGGACCTTACTTTGATACATGGTAGTGCCACCAAATGTGTCTTAGGAAACCTATTAGGATTGGTGAAACTAATCATATTTATTTAATTATATTCTATATTATTTTCAAATAATAAATTCATGATGAAAGAAACAAGCTAAACACATGATAAAAACGAGGATAAACTGGTAGGATATTTGGTCAAACTAGTCAAAACTATCTTATAAGATAGTAGGTAGGACATTATATAAGAGACAAATTCAGAAACATCATTTATGTTCCATATGTGGTTTAGATAAGAAGTTTTAAAAGACACATAATTAGATAGGTTAACTATGTGTTAAAAACAAATAAAATGTGCAATCTATAAGAGACTAGGTCAAACAAAATGACTATGTTCTATGAGAAACGTAAAAATACCAACCTATAAGAGATTAGGTTGAAAAAATTGATTGTGTTTTATAGAATGGAAAATTATATAAGACATGGTCAAGTGGATTAACTATGTTCTAAGGGTAGATATAGGTTTTAATAGGTATGACTCTAGATGATCTAGTGTTAATTTGCATATATTTTTTGAAATATACACATAGATAACTAGGTTGAACTAGTTGATCTAGTTGTGGCACACATCAAAAACCTTATATCAATGGTATCCAATACAAGTTTTGTAATACATCATACACTTATTAAAGAACAAGAATTAAAAATAGAAATGCATATCTATGTGATCATTCTTGAATATTTTAAATTATAATTTTATAAATAATTGTGATAGGGAATTGGATTTTAAAAGTAACTATAAAGATAATCTAAGGATGGTTTTAGGTTGTTAAGGTTGAAAGGGATTTGTATTGATGATGGTACTTGTTTGGTATTTGGGACTACACCCACACTTCATAATCCAAAAATGGTAAGGGCATCAATTGTTTTACCAATATATACTATCAACCATATATTTATACTGAACTTAAAAACTTATTCATATTCCATATTGGTGATGAAATTCAATTACGTAGACCTTGAGTAGACTTTTTTTAATGATTTTTGATATTATGTGTTTTAGAAGTGTGTGAATAAAATAAAAAGTAGTGTGACTAAATCAATAAATTGAACCTTCTTATTTAGTCTATATGTGATACTCTAAAAAAACAAGTCTCAAAATTAAAGATGATTTAATTAATAAAAATGTGAGTTAATTCATTTTTTGAAGACTACAAGGTCAACTAGGTCAACCAGGTATGAAAATAGTATAAAATAAAATCGAATAGGTAAATTTTGTCTATTTAATTAAGGTCCAAATAAACATAGTTGACCAAGTTGACTAAGTCTATTGGGACATAAGAAACTAAATAACTAAGTTGATTTAGTTGACTTAGTTTAATCTAGGGTTAGAATTTTATAGACTATAAACTATTAAAAATAGGACTAAAATAGAGGAAATAAATGATTTAGCTAGTGATAATGAACCTAATAATTTTTAATATGTTGAATTTTCTATTTTTATGTGTCATATATATGAAGATTTGTAACCTAATAATAGTCTATCAGGTTGAATGACTATGAAAAACTCTATGTGAAGAAGAAAACTAACTCAATTAGATTGATCCAATTACCTATGGTTGAATATTCCTTGCATAAATAAAAGTAGAGCCAATCAAATCAACTATGTGTAAAACCTATGCATATAATGTTATATTAAGTTGACAGATTTGATTAAGTGATGTATACATGAAATAATTAATTCATGGTTACAAATGAATTCATGAGAGAAAATTTACAAGTGTTAGTTCATGTTATGTTCAAAAAAATGTATATAATGGAAAGTGAGGTTGATCTAAAAATAAAGCCTAGCTTGGAGAAGATAAATCAAACTATCCCTTCTACTTATTGGTACATTTAGACAATCAAGGTCATGACCAATATGGATCTACTAGACCTAAATAAGAGGTCACTTACCAAAAAATATTACTAGAGAGGGTTCAAATCCTCTAGTTGATTAATACCACATAATGAAACTATCTAGGCCCTATGGTTTATAAAAAATAAAATGACAAAGTAAAGTAAATAGAATCTAGTGATCACCAAAGCATGTGGCATAAATGGGGATAACAAAAATAAAAGTAAACATGAAAATAAGAACTCTTGTCTAGTCAATTTAGAGGTAATCATAATACATGGAGAGAGAAATACATTCACAAGCTATTAATTATGCTAATTTTATCTACCAAAATAGAGGAATAATAATTAGGAATACTTACCTTCAAGATGAACCTATCATGGCTCAATCTTTCCCTTGGCCAATGATGGTTTACAAGAGGTTGTTTTGGTTCATAAGGATCATAAAGATAGGTTATCTCTAAGTTATAAGACTTATCATATACATCTAAGAAATTTTGACAAGACAAAATTCTTCCCTAAATGTAAACCTTAAGCAATGAATGCTCATGTAGAATGGCGGAAGAGCAACTTATAAAGAATCCCAAATGATTGATTATATCTATCCTCTCTCTAATGAAAATGGTGTGAAGGATGTGTTTATATATCCATATCAAACCTAAGATATTATAAAGTTTTAGCCAATATTTTCAATACATTTGAGCCATTTATTTAAAAAATAAAGTAGTTAGGTCATAGAATAATTTAGTTGCATTAGCCTAGTCCCATAACTTGATGATTTCTAAGAATAGGGTTAGCCCATACAATTACATTTGATAGATGATAAAAAAAGGTTTTGGCTTAGGTAGGGAATAATTTAGGTGGTGAATTGCATAGAGGAATGTGTAATAGAGGTTTCAAATCTTAGGGAAATGTTATAGACACTATAAATTTACACCATTTTATTATGAATAAATGTGTCTATTGAATGTGGAGCCCATTTCAACACCCCTAAGGTAAAAATAAAGTTACTAGGAAAATTTTAACATGTATTTTTTTAATTTCACAGATGGTGGGGTATATTTTTGAGTATGATAATCACTTCCCACATTTGGATCACATTTTATGGTGAAGTGGGTAAGGTGTTGAGAGAATCAAGGGATTATATTTATCCCAGGTGGTTGTAAGCTCACTTATTTGGTGGGGATATATTTATATCCATGGTATAGATCATTTTTAAAGGGATTTTGGAAAGTATAAATAGGGGTGAAAGGAAACACATAAATTATTTAATTTTACATCTCATTTTGAGCTCTGTAATTCTTTCTTTGGTTGATGTGATCGGGTTTAAGGTCTAGCTCAACATCTTAAGAATTTTGGTATGAATTAAGGTTGGAGAATGTTATATTTGTAAGAGATTTTTTATTGAGAGTTGTTTTGTATTATTGTTTATAATATTAAAGAGATCCTCTTGGTGGACATATCCCATATTGGGTGAACCATGTTATATCAGTGTTATCTGTGTATTTGCTTAAATCTAAATTTTCTTACATACGTCTCTACTATTGTGATTTTGAGGAATGAATTATGTGTTGCATTTTATTGAATAATTAATCAATTATTCCTAACAACTAGTATCATATCTAGCTTTAGTGGTTTTTCTAAAGTGGTGAATTATAGGGAAATATATTAGCTTGAGTGGGAGCTATGGTACATAATGTTAGATCTAGAGTTGAAAAATTCAATGGGTAGAATTTAGGATTGTGAAAGATTTAGATGAATGATTACTTGTTTCATAAGGGTATTCATCTCCCTTTAATGGGGAAAATATGCCAACCTTTAGGTATGGATCAGGTAGATTGGAATTTGCTTGATAGAAAAGCACTGGGAGCCATACGATTGTGCCTTACCTCTTCAGTTACATTCAATATTTTAGAGTAGAAGACCACATTTGGTCTGATGAATAAATTAGGGGATTTATATGAATAAACCTCTACCTATAATAAAACATTATTGATGAAAAGGTTATTTAATATGAAAATGTCTAAAAATATTTTTGTAGATGATCATTTGAATTATTTCAATATACTTGCGAGAATGCTAACTTTAGTTGGTATTAAATATAAAGATGAAGTTAAGTATTTATTTATTTTGTACATCTTACTTAATA
This sequence comes from Torreya grandis, assembly GCA_037957365.1. Classification (NCBI taxonomy): domain Eukaryota; kingdom Viridiplantae; phylum Streptophyta; class Pinopsida; order Cupressales; family Taxaceae; genus Torreya; species Torreya grandis. The sequence goes on from JARHVA010006283.1 coordinate 931,674, forward strand.
TTTGGGATAGCCTAGTTATGTCTATGATTAATTTCATCCCTGCTAAGGGAATTTTAATGTTTGAGGATGTTATAGGTGTGATTCTTAGAAATAAAATATGAAGGAAGAGCACCAGGGAATCGTCTTTAGGGAATGTTCTAATGGTAGAGACTAGATGGAGACAAAAGGATAGAATCAAAGGAAAAAAAATGGAAATTCAAAGGGTCAAAGAAGATCTAAAACTAAATCTAAGATGGTGTGTTTGCACTGTGGGAAAAGTAGACACACAAAGAAGGAATTTTGGGAACTTTGAGACAAGAAGACCAAACATTAGGAGACCAAAGAGGTAAATATGATAATATGTAATATTAGTTAGGATTACTTAATTATCTATTTGGATAATGTTTCCAAATCTTAGGTATTAGATTTAGGGGCTTCTTTTCATGCCACCCCACATAGGCACTATTTTACTGATTATGTTCAACATTATTTTGGACATGTTTATCTTAGTGATAATGAACCATGTAGTTTAGTAGGGAAAGGTTATGTTTAGATGAATATGAATAACAAGAACACATAGATACTAAAGGATGTTAGACATGTCCCATAGTTAAGGTATAATTTAATATTAGTGGGGTAGTTGGATAGAGAGTGTTGTTTGGTGATGTTTACAATAGACACTTTAAAATTTACTTAGGGTGATCTTGTGGTTGCAAGAGGTAAGAAAAATGACACTTTATATTCTATTAGTAGTGTTGATCACAATAATTTAGTTTCTATGGAAATTTATGGCACTACTAGCTTGATCATATGAGCCATAAGGGCATGGAGATCTTAAAAGATAAGTTACCCAGATTGAAACAGGTTGATTCGGACTTTTATGATGATTACATGTATAAGAAGAAGAAGAATGTTAAGTTCCTGAGTGTTGGACCTATGAAGAAGGAGAATAAATTGGAGTTCGTTCACTTGGATGTATGGGGACCAACTCAAGTATCTTATATTGGTGGTTCAAATTATTATGTTACATTTATTGATGATGCAACTAGGGAAGTTTGTGTTTATTACATTAAGAAGAAATTTGATTTGTTTGAAAAATTCAAGAGATGGATATATTTGTTTGAGAATGAAATATGTCTCAAGTTGAAATATCTCAGGTTAAATAATGGAAGTGAGTATTGTAGCAAAACATTTGATGATTATTGCTCACAAAATGAAATTTGTAGGAAAAGGATGATTCTAGGGACACTACAAGCGAATGGAGTGTTAGAGAGGATGAATAAGACAATCATGGAGCATGATAAGATCATGAGATTACATGTAGGGTTACCCTTAATCTTTTGGGTAGAACCAATTAACATTGTAGTATATTTGATTAACAATATATCTAATTAATAGAAGACCTCCATTGCCTTTAGATGGAGGCATACTTAAGGAAGCTTGGTCTAGTAATAAATTTAATTATTCTTTTCTTAGGGTCTTTTGATATGAGGTATTCTTTTATGTTGCCAAGAAAGATAGGACCAAGTTAGAAGGTAAGTCTGAGAGATGCACCTTTAATGGTTATGGTGAGGATGAATTTAATTTCTAGCTTTGGAGTCTTAGAGATAAGGAAATATTCTAGTCTATGGATGTTATCTTTAAATAAAAAGTAATGTATAAAGATCAATTATAGGAATAAGAAAAAAAGAGTACACAATTTTTTTATGATATTCTTAATGGTAAGGTGTCCAAGGAAATAGTTCAAGAACTTCCTACATAGGAACCCCAAAATCCTATAGTAAAATGGTCTTCTAGGGTAAGAAGAGCTCCTAAACATTTTTTCCCATTTTTGAGCTATTTTTTACTTATCGATAGTTGAGAACTAGAATGTTTTGAGGAAGTAATGTAGGTGAATGCTAGGAATAAGTGGGTGGAAGCCATAAAAGAGGAACATAGTTCTCTCATAGAGAACTAGATATGGGATTTGGTGAATCTAACCAATGACAAAAGAGCATTGTAGAATAAGTGGGTATACAAAATCAAAGAAGAGGATGGAGGAAGGAAAAGGTATAAGGATCAGTTGGTGGTTAAGGGGTTTTCATAGAGGAAAGATATTTATTTTGATGAGATATTTTCTCCTTTTATTAAGATAACTTCTATTAGAACTATGGTTAGTATAGTTTCAGTAGAGGATTTACACATAGAATATTTAGATGTGAAGACTACATTCTTTCATGGTGATTTGGAGGAGGAACTATATATGGATCAACCACAAGGTTATGAGATTTAAGGAAAGGAAAAATTGGTGTGTAAACTAAAGAAAAGCTTATATGGCCTAAAACAAGCTCCACAATAATGATATAATAAGCTCGATAGTTTTATGTTGGAACATGGTTACTATAGGTGTCATTCTGACCATTATGTGTATGCTAAGAGATTTGAGGATGGTAATTATATTATCCTATGCTTGTATGTAGATGACATGTTGGTTACAAGAAATAACATGTAATAGACTCAAGTAATCAAGAAGTAAGTTGGTGATTCTTTTTCTAGGAAGGATTTGGGTACAATAAAGTAAATCCTGGGTATGAGGATAACTTGAGATAAGGAGAGAAAGATAATCTTATCCTAGGAAGAGTACATGAAGAAAGTTTTGGAGAGTTTAGTATGCAAGATGTTAAGCTAGTTGGGACTCTTTTGGTAGGCCATTTAAATTTATCAAAGAAGTAGTATCCCAAGATAGAATAAGAAAGTTAAAGATGTCCAAGGTACCTTACACATCAGTGATTGGTATCTTAATGTATGTTAGGTTTTATACTAAGCTAGATATTTCCCATGTAGTGTAAGTAGTAAGTAGGTACATGAGTAATCCAAGTTATGAGCACTAGTAAATGGTGAAATATATTATTTGATATTTGAGAGGAACCATGGGTACATCATTGTCTTTTGGTGGATCAAACACCCTTTTATGTGATTATGTTGACTCAGATATGGTTGGGGATGTTGATATCAAGAGGAGTATGATAGATATGTATTTAATATTAGGGATATAGTGGTTAGTTATATTTCTTTGATATATAAGGTTGTGACGTTATCAACCACAAAGGCTAATATGTTGCTACTATAGAGGCTACTATGGAGACTATTTGGCTACAATAGTTACTGAAGGAGTTAAGGCATAATTAGGAAGTTGGGGGATTACATAGTGATATTCAAAGTGCTATACATTTAGCCAAAAACTCTACTTTCCGCTTGAGGACAAAGCACATACAATTACTCTATCATTTGATCATAATAGCTTTGGAGGAAAACATAGTGAAGCTAAACAAGATACATACAACCTATAATCCTATAGATATGATGACCAAGGTAGTCATAATGGAGAATTTGAGGTTATGTTTAGCTTTGATTGGTCTTCATGAAGATCATGAAGGAGTGTTAAATTTTTTTCAAGGATAAATGAACTCCAAGTGGGATATTATTGAATGTGGAGCCTGTTTCAACACCCCTGAGGTAAAAATAAAATTATCAAGGAAATTTTAACTTTTAATTTTTTAGTTTAAAAAATGGTGGGGCATATTTTTGAGTATGATAACTACTTCCAACATTTTTGGATTTTTTTATGGAGAAATGGGTAAGGTGTTGAAATAATCAAGGGATCATATTATCCCAGGTGGTTATAACCTCACTTATTTGGTGGTGATATGGTTATCTACATGGTAGGGTGTATTTTTAAATTTATTTTTAAAATTATAAATAGGGGTGAGGGGAAACACAATAATAATTGCATTTTTCATCTCATTTTGAGCTATGTAATTCTCTCTTCACTCAGTGTGATCAGGTTTGAGGTGTAGCTTAGCATCTTGGGAATTCTAGTTTGAATTTAGGTTGGAGAAATTTATTTTTGTAAGAGGTTTTTTTTAGAGTTGTTATATTCTCTTTATTATAATATTATATAGATCCTTTTGTTGGATTTAGCCACATTGGGTGAACCACATTATATCAGTGTTATGCGTGTATTTGCTTAGATCTAAATTTTCTTCCATATATCTCTGTTGCTATGATTTTGAGGAATTAATTCCATGTTTAATTTTATTGCATAATTAATCACTTATTGATATAAGTGTCTTACCCCTTCCCTACCTTTTGTTATGTCAGTTACTATAGTTTTATCATCTAACAGTGTGTAAATAATCTAGATAATTACCATTTTACCTAGGTAATTCGTTAACCATCTCTAAATCTAGTAAAATCTCCAAAAGATTATTAGGGGTAAGTTATTTTAACCTCCCTAACAACCTCTCCACACCCACTCCCCATTAAAAACCAATCTAGACTAAGTTTAATCCATGATCTTGAGTTGCTACAACCTACAAGTTAAATTAGGTCAAACCAATCAATTTAGTTGTAGCACACATCATAAACCTTATACCAATTCTATCCAATACAAGTTTTGAAATACAACATATAATTATAAAAGAATAAGCAACAAAAATATAAATGTTTATCTATGGTCATTCCTAAATATTTTAAATTATAGTTTTAGAAATAGATGTGATAGGGAGTTAGATTTATATAATAACTATAATAGTAATCTAAGGATGGTTTCATGTTGTTAAAGATGAAAATGATATGTATTTGCGATGGTAATTTCTTGGTATTGGGGCCTACCCCCTGAATTCATAGTCTAAAAATTATAATGGTGTCATGTATTTTACTAATATATACCATCAACCACACTTTATACTCAAACAAAAAACATAGGCATCTTCCCATTTGGTGATGAAATCCAAGTAGGTAGACCTTGGGTAGAATTTGTTTAATGTTTTTTGATATTTTATGGTTTATAAGTGTGTGAATAAAATGAAAAGTAGTGTGAATAAATCAATAAATTTAACATTCCTATTTAGTCTCTATGTGATACTCAAAGTAAACAAGTCTCAAAATGAAATATTATTTGATTAATAATAATGTGATTTAATTCCCTTTTTTAAGACTATAGGGTTGAATAGGTTGACCAAATATGAAAATAATATAGAATATAATCAACTATGTCATTTTTATATATTAAAGTAATGGCCTAAGAAACATAATTGACCAAGTCAACTAGGTTTATTGGTAAATATGATACTAAATAACTAAGTCAATCTAGGTGATTTAGTTTAATGTAGGGTTACATTTTTGTAGACTAAAAAATATGAAAAATATGATTAAAATAAAGTAAATAAATGATTGATGCAATGAGAATGAACCTAATAATTTTTAAGATGCTAAATTTTCTATTTTTATAATGTGTTATCTAGATGAAGATTTTTAACTTGATAATAGAGTGTATTGGGTTGAATGAGCTTGAAAATCATAATGTGAATAATCAAACTAATTTGATTGGATATATCCCATTACATATATTTAAAGATGCCTCACACAAAGAAAAATAGAGCCAATCAAATCAATTTTGTTAAACTTGTGCATGGAATGTTATAATAAGTTAATAGGTTTGATTCAGTGATGTAAAAATGAAATAAATAATAAATGATTATAAACGAATGTGTGAAATAAAAATTACAAGTTTTAGTTCATGTTAGGTTTACAAAAATGTATATAATTGAAAGTGAGGTTGACATACAAATCAATCCCATCTTGGATAAGATAAATCAAACTATCCCTTTTAATTATTGGTACATTTAGACAATCGAGCTCATCACCAATATGGATCTTGTAGACCTAAACAAGAGTTATGTTACCATACAATATTAATAAAGAGGGTTCAAATCCTCTATTCAATTAATACCACATAATAACCCTATCTAGGCCCTATGATTTCTAATAAATAAAATGATAAAGTAAAGTAAATCTAATATAGTGCTCACCAAAGCATGTTTCATAAATGGAGATAATAAGAATAAAAGTAAACATGCAAAGAAGAACTCTACTCTAGTCAATTTAGAGGTAATACTAATGCATGGAGAGAGAAATAGATTCACAAGCCATTAATTATGCTACTTATATCTATCAAATTAGAGGAATAAGAATTAGTAATACTTACCTTGAATATGAACTTGTCATGCTTCAATATCTCCCTTGGCCAATGGTGGTTCTCAAGAGGTTCTTTTGGTTCCTAATGATCATAAAGATAGGTCATATCTAATATATAAGACTTATCTTATGCATCCAAGACATTTCCATAACACAAAATTCTTCACCAAATGTAAACCTTAAGCAATGACTCCTCAACTATAATGGTGGAAGACTAGATTGTAAAGAAGCACAAATGATTGATTATCTCTATCTCTCTCTAATAAAAATTGTGTAATGGATGTGTTTATATAGCAAATCAACCCTAATCCCTTATAAGTTTTTAGCTGATATAGTCAACCCATTTGAGCAATTTATTTAGGAAATAAACTAGTTAGGTTCTAGACTAAATTGGTTGGGTTGGCCTAGTCTCATAACTTTATCATTTCTAAGAATAGGGTTGGCCCATGCAATTGTTTTTAGTAGATGACAAAAAGAGGTTTTGGATTAGGTAGGGACTAATTAAGGTGGTGAATTGCCTAGAGGGGAGTGTAAGGGACGTGTCAAATCTTATGTAAACATTATATACAGTATAAATTTACTCCATTTTATTATGAATTAATGTGTCTTACCCCTTCCCTACCTTTTTATACCAAATAATATAAAAACAATATAGGGTGGATCATCATTGATCCCTAGTTTTTATGTATATCTGCTACCTAAGACTAGATTAACAATATTATGTATTTCCAATTTACTATTTTTATAGGGTGGATCATCATTAATCCCTAGTTTTTATTTATATCTGCTACCCAAGACTAGATTAACAATATTATGTATTTCCAATTTACTATTTCTAAGTCTTGAAATCATGTATTATTATTTTCAGATGACCTTGCCTAGTTTTATACATGATGTGGTTTTAATTCATAATTTAACCATAGTTCCTCACCCATTATTCTCTAATAAAAGTGACATCTCTTTTGATTTAGGACTTTATGCAATTATCTTTACTCTAACTTTAGAATTCAATAAAAATAAGACTTACCATAGTATATTGTAATGACCATTTTGATGATATCTATGCAATAGATTGATTGGTTTCATTTTAGTTTCATAATATTATCACATGATTTATTGTAATTTATCTCATTATATTATATATTTAATTACATGAAATAGAGGACTGACATTCCTCTAAGGAGTTGTCCCACTTCCTATAACTAATATTCTATTATGTAGTCCACCCATCTATCTTATTAATCCAATCTTCTCCAAGTTATCTTTTGTGTGAAGGTTGTCCTTCCTATCCAAGAGAGACCTCCAACCTTGCTAGATAAATTTTGTGCATCATCCATCATATGTATTCCTCTTTAATCCCTATATAATTTCTATTTTTATTATTTGATTTTATTAAAGAAAACTAGCTAAAAAACACTAAAACATTATGGCACTCCTGGTAGGACCCTTAAGGTCTCAAGAATATTTTTTCATTGTGAAATTGTTTACTTGTTACATTTTATTGATTTTTTTCTTTCATTCAAAAAGAGAAAAAAATAAAAATTCTTACTTTTCATTTTAAGGTTTAAAAGGAAATGCATTAATCATTTGCTTGCTTAGATGATTCACTTAGAATAATCTAGGTGGATCAATATATCATAGTAATCACACTTCCTCACACACAACCAAAACCACATAATATTAAAATAAGCATTGAAACATTTTCTTACTTAAGGTTGAACCACATGGATTTCATCACTAAGGTGAAAAATAACTCAACATTTTGGTCGAGTATAAAAACTATGGTAAGAAGTATAAATGCTAAACACTCAACACCCTTATCACTATGATACGTGAAGTGAGGGGGTAGGACATAATACCAAGCTATGTATTTTATTCCAACATGGAATCAAGCCTCAACATAATTTCATGTATATATAGGTTCCCATCCTTAAACAAAAATTGAAACCATATTTATATTACCATTATTTAGTACCCTCATTACCCCTTTTCATTACCACATTCTAAAGTTAGTTTCTTAAAAAAGTAAAATATTTTATGTAGATATAGTAGTGTGTGTGTTTGTTTCCACTAAAATAACATAATGAAAATAATATTGTGTGCTCTTTCATTTCATTTATTTATTTATTTCTGGTGATACATGGTTTTGACATGATAGCAGTAGTTAAAACAAACCAAATCCCCAACCTCATCCTTGTCCATAGAGAACACCTCAAGTCCTCCTACCTCTCTTGAATATATGGGTCAGGGAATCACCTAGTTCTATACATAATGAGATACCAAATTTTCTAGAATACTAGATAGTAATCAAATTTACCTCAATCATTACCTTAATACTCAAACCCTATATATTTCACTTTCCCCTCATACACAATATTTTGATAATGTTTTTGGCATATCTCTAGAGGGACATGAAGGACTCACTCCAACCATGGTTTCCTCTTTAAAATATCCTCCCTAATAGGTTTTGATACTAATAAATCACAAAATTTGAATAATCCACCCCTAGTAATATCTAGTAGTCCATATTTGACTAAATACCAAGCCTAAAATGTTACTGCACCCTAACTTACGGTTACACAACTTCCCATTAATTCACCTCAAAACTTAGTAAATTTAATCACTATAACTCTCCCACCCATCTAAATTAAAATAACTTCAAATACTCAAATAGAACCTTTACAATAGGTTCCCTAAGTAAACCTATTTATTAGTACATTTCATTTAATAATTAATACATAACTCCCTTGCAAGACCTTAGACCCACTTACCTTTACTTTTCCCTATAACAAAATATACCCTTGGAACCCCCATAGTATGTGGATTCATACCAACCTATTATGACCACATATGTAGGTTATCCCTTACACAACCCTTTTCCACTCCATTCCATACCTATCAACACCTACAACTAAATGTCTTATGGGGCATTCTTTAATATAATACTCAACCTAACCTTATGAACATCCTTATAAATAGGATGGAAAATTTAGAAGCCTCTACCTCTGGGTAGAGAAGTATGCTCACATATGATAGAATATACAATGACTCCATTAATCTAATTATCTTTATTAGACCATACCCCTTGGAATGCGAACATCTAAAATTTATGAAATTTTAAAACAAGGAAGATCCTAAAAAATATATTATATACTTTAGGCATAATTTTTATCTCATATCTCATGATGACATTCTCATTCTTAGAAGGTTTCTCATGTTGTTATCTAGACCAATTTTAGACTAGTACATCACTATCTCTCAACACTCCTTGATTTATTTTGGGCAACTAGCCCAAATCTTTTTAGAACAATTAAAATCACAAGGAAAGTGACCATAACCAACCTTTATTCCATTAAAAAATTTAATGATGAATCTATTCTTAATTTCATGGATAGATGGAGAAGTCTTTCAAATTTATTTTCTCCCTTCATCAACTATAATTAATCAAATTTTTATGATATCTTGCAATAATCATATCTCGTCAACATTATGAGTTCAGTCCATCCATACTTTTGATGAGGCCTTTTCCATGGTCTATAAACTATCAATGTAATATTTATAAGAAGGAAAGGTTAAGCTACATAATATGAACTTAAAACATGATCTCTCCAAAGGAACTAAATGAACTTGTAATTTTGTGGTCTTAAAATCAGTACCTCTATAAATAAAGATCCAATCCAAACCCTCTACCTCCAAAATGTAATGATAAAAACTATTAACATAGTTTCCTCCTTTGTAATACATACCCTTATGGGAACTGCATGCTTCTTTTTTAGACAATATTTTAAAATATTCTATTATCTAAGTTCCTCTGGTTAGACATATTAACAAATATTTCCCCAAGCCTAATTGGTTTAAAGAAAATGACTTATGTAACTTCCATCATGTACCAGATCATGATATCAATAGGTGTCACTACTTTAATGGTCTATTTCAAAACCTTATAGACCAAGGAGAATTAAAATTAGATAATACTAATGATCCTCCTAATCAATCCATATATCTTTAGGAAACTATTCCCCAACCATCCCTCTATGTCTAATTTCATATAGGTTAACTTAGGATGTACCTCAGATCATGAGACCCATGTGATAAGTACAATCCATGATCACCTTCTACCTAAAGAGGTTGATAGTGCTTCTAAATCACCTTAAAAATGACTAAAATTCTATATCTCCTTAAAATAGATACTTTAAAACCATCCAAGTCAAGTAGATCTATCCCTAAGACTCACTCAAGTTTTTTAGATCTCATTATTTGGGATCCTCTTGAGGGAATATTACTTAAACCTATTCAAGATAATCAACTAAAATAATGGATGAGAAAGCTATCAAGGAGGATACTTATTTAGATATCCAATAAGATATGCATATCACTCCTTTAGTCACTAAAACACATTTTCATATCATTTTCATCCCCTCTAACTTACTCCTTCTTGAGAGGATCACTACATTACCTTGATGAAATCCAGTACTAGCTTCCCTTATAGCTCAGGATGAGCCCAATCTTATAAAGAGATAAATTAGGGGAAATGTTTTAGGAAGTGGAAATAAACACCTTTAGGAATCTTGAGGTAAATCCTTACAACATACACTCATAATAATTGAAATCCCTAAGTAGGATATCCTTGCTACCTCTAACCATATTTGAAAAGGAAAAATGGTTCTGCCACCAATTTGAACTAGATCATATACGAACCTCATCATTTGGTGAGACCAAAAGCCTAAATTATTTAATCTTATTCTAAAAATCACATACCATTATAAATGGATATTCGCATAGTAAAATGCCAATACATAATCCCTTAAATCCTTATTTCTCTTAGAATCTAGGTGTATGTCTTATCCTAAACATAAAGTACCCTCTATGGGAAATTTTCAAACATTCAGTGTGAAGAATCAAGACCTAAAAGTAAATTCAACCTCCATGTAAATGCCTAAATATGTTGAAAAATCCAACCAAGATCCATTATGGGGTTTTTACTCTAATATTATTGATCAACTCCTTCAAACTTCCCCTATCATACTACCATCCATAAAACATGTTAACCCCCATATTCAAAAACTAGCATGGTATCGAGAAAGGAAAAAATGTGATTACCATCAAATATTGGGACATGATACCAAAATTTGTAATGTGCTATAAATTTTAGTCTAAAATTTATTAGAAAAGGATGATTTTTTACTAGAGTAATTTGGTCATAATTATCTTCATAGCCAAACTACTAGAGTCATGACTACTCTAAGAACTAGTATATTACCAAGGTCAAAATGAGTTTCAAAGGAATATATAACCTTTGATAAAAACTATTATCAACCCCACTTAAATCATGTAGACTCAAACAATTCTAAAAACATTGAAAACCCACCATTATTTTAGATAGATGTAATACACATAGTCATACGATCCTAAATGCAGGGTCATACGACCCAAAATCCTAAAAGGTCAAGTTGACTATTTAAAAATATCATACTTCTACCATAAATAGTCCTAAAATTCCCATCCCAAAACCTAAAATTTATATTCTATGGAAAGCATACATTAATAATGCTTTAGAGTTGATACATATAACAATTCTAAAATAACTCCCTCAACTCCCCATCAAGATGTCTTTATATGAACTTGTACAAAACTCTTCACAACATCATGATGATATGATAGAGGCCTTACAAGACACTTATATATAACTAGATTAAGCTCATCCTCTATTGGATTTCATTTCATATTTATAGAATTCATTTTCATCATGTTTCATGATTATGAAATATCCCCATTACATCCCGATGACCAAGATCTATCATTATTTATCACTACCAAAATTAATAATACTTGAATCAAAATATTTATAATTGATAAAACATAATGTATAAATATTATCTCCTCACATGATTTTAGGCAACTACAACTACTACGATTTTAATGATACTACTACCCCAACATTAAGTACCATTATCATTCCCATTTAAGTAGGTATACATACCCTCCCTAAGTTATTTTAGATAATAGAAAAGGAATTTTAATATAACATCCTACTAGGACATCCTTGGATACATTCTATGCATTGAAATCCCTTCACTTTGCACCAATGTCATAAATTTAAACATGCAGGTAAGATCCATGTTCTTCCAATAGATGCACATACATTTAAGTCATGTAACTTGACTTATCAACCAATGATGTCTTGATCCCCATAAATAACTCAAATCCATTATATTTAGGGGAAACATCTACCAACTCTACTATACCTTCATCCCATATCCTTGAAGTAAATTATTTCATCTCAGCATTCTAAAAAAAATTATAGGGGAATATCAACTATTAATGCTCAACACTTTATCAACCCATCAATAATATAAACATTTTGATTGAAAACATACCTACCAGCCAAATTTAGGATACATTATCCCCTTTTGACCTCCTCATCTCCAAATGAATTTTACCTATGGAGGAATTGACCAATCTACTTTATATAGGGAAAGTGAAGTGCATACCCAAAAATTCATATCTAACTTCTCCCTTATTGAAAAACCACACCTTAAACAAACCTATCTCCAACACTATGCTTAGAAAGGCTTTAGTATAAGATGATATGAACAAGGACCCCATGAGGTTACAATAAATGACCTTAGAAAGCCATATGAGAAACATGGCCTCAATTTTAAGAAAAATATTGAAGTTGATGATGATCATGCTTTGATGTCCCACATACCTATCGATGTGGATGATGAAACTCCCTCATACCCTCTTGGGATCCCTATTGAAATTTATGAAACCATTTCCATCCCAACTAATAGTTTTTTTATTATGATAATTCTCCTAGAATCATTAAACTATCAAATCAACAAGAAAACCATATCCCTTCTTTTATTTTCCATGACCTAATGGATGAAGATTCTCGCTCAATCAATGTAATGGTGTGTCAAGACGACGACTCCATTTTAACTTATTTGGGGGTATGGTATTCATATATAAATAATATCATTCCATTTGAGTCTCATGTTCTTTTAAATGAGGTTACAACTAATTTTAACATAGGGATGTTTGAAGCCCCATAAAATATTAAAGTGAGTTGATTCTTATATTCCTAGAAACACCAAGATTTTGTAGCATTCCTTTCTAATCATAGATAATATTTTGTTTGGTATTATGTTGATATGTATGTAAATGACCCTATTATATTTGTCCATAACATCATTACCATTTTTGAACCTAAACTAGTGAAGCAAAATCTTTGTAAGATGCATCCTTGCATAACACTTCTTGTAAAAGAAGAATTGTAGTAGTTGTTATACATTAATCTTATCCAAGCCATAGATTATATTTAATGGGTATCTAACATATTACCTATCATAAAACCCATAATGGAGTATTCTTTTGTATCAACTTTTGTGACCTTAACCTTGCTTGTCTAAAATATGATTTTCCCATTCTTGATATCAACTAGGTCATGGACCTCACTATAGAACATGATATTTTATCACTCATGGATGGATTTTTTAGTTAAAATTAGATCCTTATCACCCTATATGATCAACATAAAACATTTTTTATTACTCTATGGTGGAATTTTTGTTATAGGGTCATGCCCTTTAGTTTAAAGAATGAAGGAGAAACTAACCAATATTTTGTGACCTATATTTTCCATGATTTAATTCACAAAATTATTAAAGATTATATGGAAGATATTATTGGTAAATAAAACCATCATAAGGATCACTTATCCATAATTCATTAAATATTGACTCATTTGATCCAATATTAGGTTCATCTTAACCCCAAAAGTGTGTTTTTGGAGTATTATCAAGTAATATTTAAGGTTTTGTCATTTCATTTTGAGGAGTCAAGGTCAATCTTTCAAAGGTTAGGGCCATTATATATATGTCACATCCCTCCAAAATCAAGTAGATTCATATGTTACAAGGGAAAATCTATTCTATTCATTATTTTATTTCACAATTATTAGACTAATGTCAACCTTTCCATCACCTTCTTAATAAATACACATGGGATTTGAATTATCAAGTATCATTTGATACTCTTAAGAATTATATCTTTTATCCCCCTATCCTTATTCCACCTAAATATTATGATCCTTTTTAATTATATATATTACCTATAGATCATGCATTAGGTGCCATGCTTACCCATCGAGATCATCAACATAGAGAGTAAGTGGTTTATTATATAAGTTGTAATTTCATTGAGTATGAGACTTATTACACACATGTTGAAAGATTATGATTGACCTTAGTATTCATATATTCCAAGCTTTGACACTATTTGATTAATAAAAATAATTATGTGATTACCAATACTGATCCTCTTACATTTAGAAATTCATAACCCTATAAGAATCAATGGATGACAAGATGGTTAATGCTACTTGTTATGTTTGATCTCAAATTTCTTAACCAAAAGTTAATTGAGGGGTATATCATCACCAATAAATTGGATAAATCACCCCGGGCTGATAATCTACCTATTATCACCAAGTTTTTCACCCTAGGAGAAGGTTGTTCAAACTTATCAAAATTGGTGAAACATGGGATTATTACTAGACCTGTGGGTTGTCTATAGTAAGGGTAAACCTTTAGATTGATGATTTAAATCCCATTTATTAATCACTTAGGCTAACTTTAAATATTTTCTTAATTTTAAAATGGGGATAAATAACTAAAATAAACCTAACTATAGTGGTGATGCACCAAACTTTGTTTACCACTACCACACATTACTTAATGCACTAAGACCTACAAGACAAGATGAATACACATCCTAGACTGAGCCTATTACATCTATGTTTTGTATAAGGGTAAGGAATTGTAAGGATAAGAGGGAAGAATAATTCCACTTTAAAACCCATAAGAGATAATTGTTGACACCAACTATAATTTTTAATAGAGAAACAACCATATGAGGTAAGATAAAGAAGACACAAACAAGGTAACATATATCTACACTTGATGAGATCAACCATTTATATATTTATCACTAAATGTAGTCATATAATGATGTAAAACATTAGTTATTTTATTTATCAAAGATAAAATAAATGGGTGGGGATTCAACATACCCAGGTGGAGGATCCCAACTTAGCCAAAAGTGGCTCAATATATATATATATATATATATATATATATATATATATATATAGAGAGAGAGAGAGAGAGAGAGAGAGAGCGAGAGAGAGACGGGTGTGGTAGAAGAAGATTGACAAGTGTCCATGAGAGTTAAAATAAAAAGAGGAGTAATGGGATAGTCCAATATATCTCAAAGTCCATGTATCTCAATCCTAAATTAGCTTCAACCTTTCAAGTGGTTTGGTGGTTACAATTTGGCTTTGAAACCTTCACTAGCTTCTTGAAACTCCTCTTCTTCTTGACATGTTGAAGGAAAAGTGGCATTATTGATGGCCATATTAGTTTATTATTAATATTTCCTATTTTATTTACACCTCTCATGTAACTGAAATATGTTCTCCTTGACACATCACATCTTTCTCATGCAAAGTGTTTAGAGGGCTCTTCATCTCCTTAGGCCTATTTTTTACACAAGTGTCAAAAATTGGTTTCAATTAATATAGATCATCCAAACTTCATTAATGTCATATTTAAATCATATTAGACCTAAAAAATCCATTTTGAGGCCTCAAACTAGTCCAAACAAGTCATTCTCTACCAAAAGCTTCAATTAGGTCTCATTTCTTATAGCCTTTTTTCCTATAAATCTCCTTATGTGGGAGTTTTATGGATGATATTGGAAAAATGAGGGCATATTATACGACCCCATATATCCTTACAAATCCATTTCAAATTTAATCTTCATAATCTAAGTGGAAACCCATTTTTATGCCTTTATCTTCGGCCAATTAGGCCTAATTAGGCCTCTAGGCCTATAAAGTGGATTTTGAATCTAAACTCTTCATGCACTTTTGAATACTATGGTAAGTTTGTGATTAAATTAAAAAATTTCAAGACAAAAATCCATGTCAATTTTTGTATTTTGTAACATTGTGCTTATAACGAAGCCCTTCACAGGCCTATTTGTACTATCTTATATAATGGAGTTTGTTTAATCCATTCCAATGGTTACTAATAAAATTTGTTCATTTTAGGAGATGAAATAAGAATCAATGTATATATTTCAATTATTGTGAAGTGTCCATCTATCTGAAATACCTATAAAACACATATAAAATAATGCATTTTTAGAAATACATTCAATAGCCTGTATAGCTCAAATAAATGTGTGTGGCCCACTTGGAGTATAAAAAAAGTTTTGGGTGGTTTTGAAGTTTTTATAATTCATCTGGAGGCATAAATATACATTTTTCTCTCATCAAGTCTTTATGGCTCTCCTATGTAGCCTAAAAGTGCTATGAACTCTTAGAGATGATTCATAAAGATGGACATATGAATCCTCCAAATAATTTTTAAAAATTTAAGTAAATTATGGTGGATAAATTTCCATAGGATATTATAATCCCATTCATCATGTGTGATCCATACCAAGCAAAGCAAACTAACCTCTTAGGTTGAAAATAAGCATTCAGAGAGGTCTGGGCAAAAAATGAGTTGGTGAGATATTTATTGATTTGGTTTTGGTATCCAATGACCTTAATAAGGTTTTAAGCATCCCTATTATCAATTTATAATGGTTTTTCAACTGCCTTCCTTCATCAAGTCCTGATACATCTCATTGGTTTGAGCCTAGGGTTCTTATGTCAAACCACTTACCATACCCTAATTGACTATAGGTGCTTATTTTATTCTTTGTTGGGTTAAGACCTCTTCATGGAATGACTTTCCATGATTTTCACCACTTCATCAGAGTATCTAAGTATCATTCAGTTCCACTTGACTAGACATCATATCTTTGATGACTATCCAATAGGATTATGTGTATAATAAGTCATGTGTTATTGAATAAAGTCTAACTGAGTATGTTTAACTTCAAGATTGAATTTTAGGTTTTTATGAACTATGTCATAATCATGAAATCACATTTAAATATTAATTTTACCTTAAAAATATATGGTCTCTTGAACCTCTTTCAAACCATCTTCTTAACAAAGTATACAAGACTATATGAGGACTATCTATGACTAGCGGGTAGGGTTTAAACTTATTATACCATTAATTGAATGATATATTTATATGAGGATATATTATTTCCTTAATTATTTTCATCAAACCTCAAAGAGACCTCCCTATTAATGAAGAACTTAATATAATGAGTAAGTAGGTTGGTAGGTGCAAGGATGGTATAAAGGTGCATTAAACCTTTAAGACCCTTGTTTGGTCTCTTTCCCTCTATTATTTCTTATAACCTAAGTGGATTTATGAATTCATAAAATCCACCATATATTGAGTCTTTAACACACACCTACACTTTTTTTTCAAGATTTTGAATGACTCTAAATTACTAATCAAGCCTACAGGCATATGTATCTACCTGTATGTTTCATTTGGAAAAGTCTATAATCCTAGTGTTATAAGAGTCCTTATCCACAATTTAACCTTTTAAATATTATTATATTCCATTTATAATGGATTATAAATATTTTGAAACATTTAAACTTTGTACCTTCCTCATTATCCCCTATCTCAAAATAGTCTTAATATTGTGGGTTGTCGATGGTATTTTTGAGAACTTGTTTGTATATGAATTTAATGAAATCC
This sequence comes from Torreya grandis, assembly GCA_037957365.1. Classification (NCBI taxonomy): domain Eukaryota; kingdom Viridiplantae; phylum Streptophyta; class Pinopsida; order Cupressales; family Taxaceae; genus Torreya; species Torreya grandis. The sequence continues at coordinate 949,352 of JARHVA010006283.1, forward strand.
ATAACCTTCAAACAAATAAATAACTCTATCCAATTTTAAATTATGTCTTGGTATTCTTTTAAATATGTAAAACTTCAAGCTCTTTTGGTAACATCATTGTCAAATACATGCCTTCTAATAGGGTGTAGGTGTTAATTTGGGACAAATTATTACATTTTAGGGAATTTTAGGTCTTCAAACCTATTTACAAACATTTCAATGGATAATTTAATACTATTTTTTTTCCTTAAATATTCCTTCACTATATTTAATCTATGATCTCTCATCAACTTGATTGTCTCAAAGTCAATCTGTCCACAATTGACTATAGGTAGTGTTTGAATGGGCTATGTATGTGAGACTTGAATAGGCATTTAAAAACCACACAATGATACTTAAAACAATGGTAAATGATTATAATGTATTATTTTTTATTTAATTCAAGACTTAATATCTTCTATAGGGCATTTTAAACATTTTTATTTCACTATTTATACACATAGTGTCCTGTAGGATGCATCCCTTAGTCTTCTAGCTCGTCATCATAGTATTTATCCTTTAATGTTTTAAAATTATTAAATATATCCATTGGTTATATTTATTTATTATTATACCATCACAATGATTTCATTCTTGTAACATCCAAATTGAGTGTTGACACCTTTGCATCTATCGTGAATGATAGACTTATAGGCCTGTCGAGGATGGTGTGTAATCTATGTATGTTTGGATATTGAGAAGGTGAAAATATTAGTGTTATGACTCAAATAATATTATAAATAAATAATAAACATATGTGACATGAAAACACAATATAAATTTCCTTTTAAGAACATATTCAAAAACATAAAACACCCTACATATGCAAACACATAAAAAATAGTCTCAAGGAGTGAATGATAGAAGTGACCACTTGAGACATGTAAATAAAAATTGAATAGTAAAAATTACATTAATATATTTTGGATAAATTTTAAGACCATGAATAGTCACTCAAATGCATTTTAACACCTGGAAAAATAAGAAACATAGAAACATGACCAGTCACATGCAGAGAATGCACAAAAGAGAAGTTGCCTTCAAAAGGACCATTGACACGTGCCACTGTGATTGATGAAGTTATGTGAGGAATATATACACATAAAAAAACACTCCAAATTATTTAAAGTATCCATGAATTCATATTTTATTTTATATTTGATCTAAACTTAGCTTGTGAGGTTTTGAGTTATCAAAAATTAGTCTAGAATCTTAGCAATTTTTCAAAAATATAAGAGAACCAATCCAACGATAAATTAAAAAAAAAATTAATCCCATATGGGTACCAAAATTCTTACAAAATATTATCCCATAACTCTACTTTAACAACCTATACCATCTTCTTGAAGTTGGCCTTATGAAGGGGATGATGAGAGAGAGAAGGATATGTCTAAAAATATGGGTCTTTAAACTTATTACCAAGATTATTTTTTAACTTTTGAATATTAAATTATGCTATGAAGTTTTTTAACTTGCACATGAATTTCATATGTTTGTACAACTTCTCTTAACTCATTAAAGTGGCATTAAATTCCAAGAAACTAACTTTTTTGATTCTTGTAAAATGTGTGGTAGTTAATTAAGTAATCACAACTCCTTATAATGTGTATTTTACATATTTTATGTTTGGATAAACTTTGAAAAACATAAATTTATCCAAAAATCCACTTTTTATTCATTCTTAACACCACCTTAGAGCTAACAAATGGTCTTCAAACTTTCTAAAACTTTATGAAACATTGTCAAAAAAATTTAAAGACAAAAACCACTAATCACCTATGATTTTTTTTTTAAGGAACAATAAGTGACCCTTTGACCCTCTTTGACTTAGGAGACCTAGATAAACCAAAACACATGAAAAAGACTTACAGTAATCTTTCAAAATTTACCTTAATAAATGATACTAAGGTATTTTTGACTCAAATAGGACCTCATAAATCACCTAAGGTTTAATAAATTTCCTATGGGGGTACTATTTTGACTTTTGGGTCAAAATTGGATAACAAATTGGTGACTCGTAGGGGTAGCATGTGTGTTATGCTGACTAGACTAGTAGCCTTGTCCTTACATTAGGATATGGATTCAATTACATTTTGTGACAACAATATCAAACCTTGAAACTTGACCAATAAGACAAATTTAGTACCTCAAAACACATAAAATTAAAACACACACAAAAATCAAATAAATGAAGACACACACATCTGTTATCAAGAACTTAGGGAACACAACAAGAACACAAACAAACTAGACTATATACAAAACTAAACCAAAGAAAACTTTCTCCTCCTAGATCAAAGGGTAAAATTGCACCATCCTTTTCTCCATTAAATGAAATAATACATGAATAAAATTTCCCTTTGAACCTTTTTATTTTTGCCTTCAACTTCTTCATAATTTATAATATTCTTGGAATGCCATCCAATGCAACAATAATAACTACAAACATATCACCTATGAATATAATTTATTCTTGTGATTCAATAATCTAAATCTTCTCATGAGAGTCCTCATATATAACCTTGTCTAATAATGGTTAATCCAAGCATGGCTATTTGAATTTTATGGTATTTTGAATGAGATTATGCTTCCCATCAACTAATACAAGCTCATCAAGCTATTCAAGGAGCTTAGTAAACTCAACCCAATCTTCATCATTGTCCTCACTAAAGACATCTTCAATAATCTCTTTATGAACATGATCTCCAAACTTGCAAATAACTTCAATCTTTCGAAGGAGCTTAATATGCTACTACCAATAATCTTTGTCTTCCTTCTCTTGAATAACCATAACTTCTTCAACTTCATCTTCTTACCCATTATATACTTCATCAATATTTTCATTACCAATTACAACCCAATCTTGATCATATTTTTATTCACTGAAGAGGATGTATTTATTCTTGTCTTCACCAAGTGGAGTTCCTATAGTGAATTGTTCATCATAGACACTTGAGTCATCTTCTTAACTAGATGTAACTTTGGCTTGATCTTATTCACTTATCTCCCATAAGATGGGTTAGCCTTCAAGAAGGGATGAGGTGGGAGGGTGGTAAACAAGTTCATTAGTTGGAATGGGAATATGAGGTGTGATGGATGGCTCATGAATGGAATTGGGGATGAAGATATTACTCTTATAATTTGGGGGTTTAAAAATAGGATATTTTTGAAGAAATTCTTGAAGGAAAAGCATGTTGAATTGGGATATAGACATTTCATTTTATTCATTAATCACCTTACCTTTCTCATAGCCTTCTTAAGGTTCTTTAATAGCTACAACCTAATCTTCCACCTTCTTAATTAAAATCTCATTCTTGTTTTAAATAAACTCTTGGATAAAACTGCAAGATGGATAAGCTATAGGTTATTTGGGAGAGGATAAAGGGGCTTGATTAGACACAAAGTGTTATTTATCTTCCATCTCTTGATCTTGGATCTCTTCAAGTATTTTTGTCTTTAACTCAAACTCTTTGATTTAACTATCTTTATCCTCTTGAAATATCTTCTCTTAAAGGTGAATAGTTGTCTCATGAGGATAAGTATCATAATAAGGTTGATATTGAGTATAAGAGATCTCTTGAGGAGGGGTGGGAGAGACATGCATAGTTTTAGATATATATTTCCCTTTAACTCACTAATTTATACTTGTTTCACCTTTCCCACTGCAAGACTTTACTACTTGATTCTATCTTGGAATTTTAGAAGACTTTTTGCAATTTCCTTGAGGAAGAGAAGTGGGGTGATGGATTCAATAAATATGTTGTTCTATAATAATATCCTTTTATTTTTTAATACTCTCTTGGATTGAATTCTAAGAAGGGAAATTTTGAGGAACACATGGAAGACTTGGAAAACTTGGAGATTCACTTAGAAAGGTCTTTTGGGGAAGAATGGGTGGCATGTATGAGATATGAGATGGAGTGTAATAAGACATATAGGGATGATGTAATTATACCTACTATCATTCTTGAACGTTTAAAATATCTTATAATCTTTAAATGAGATCATTTACATCCAAAATTTCACTCGAGATCCTTTGCCAATTTGATCTTTCATAGGTGTCCATTCTTCTTTTAATATCTATAATGAGTATCTCATGTCCTATATGAGATGGTTAGGAATATCTTGACCATTTTATCTTTGAGTATGAAGGTATAACATGTATTTATCATAGTCTAAGTGAGTGATTTTAAAACTTGAAATGGATTAGTTTGAGGGACAACTAGAGATAGATTGAGCTTGATAATGTTGCTCATATTCAACATCATGGTCATGTAGAGGAGAAATAGGTTGGACATAAGACTAATATGATTCATAATTAGGGTATAAATATTGATAAGGATATTGAAGCACATAGTTTGGGTCATAACCAGATTGATAAATAAGACTATATGGCTTGTATGAGTCATGACAAGGCTGATAATGAGTTGTATAGTAAAATTTATCTTCATACCTAGCCATCCCAGCTTCATGAGTAAAAAAAACAAAATATGCTATCAAATACTTTTCACAATAAGTACCTATGGTACTAGAACCATCTGATTAAATTTGGAATCACTGTTGGTA